>JACEEZ010016561.1:0-110000 GCA_016584305.1 Chionoecetes opilio
AAATTTTTCCCCCCGGGTGGGCCCCCCAAAACTATTCTTTAAGGCCCAAAAAGGCTTTATGAAAGGCTACAAATTATTTTTAAATTAAATGGGTTTAATTTTTTGTATTCTTACCCGTCAATTATTACAATGGTTGATTCTTGTAAATAATTAATATAAATAGCTTGGGAAGATAATCAAATAAAAATATATAGCCAGATAAACATACCGAATTTTATTTTCCCAATAATTTAAAGTTACTACCGGGAAACCCCAAAAATTAAAGGGGGGAAAATATATATATATATATATATATATTATATTATATATATATATATTATATATATAATATATATATATATATATATATATAAAAATTAAAAATTCAAAAAAATAAAAAATTAAAAATATTTAAAATTTAAAATAAAAAAATCAAAAATTTAAAAATTAAAAAAAACGTTTATTTTTTTTTTTTATTTTTTACATTTTTTTTTTTTTCTCTCTCTCTCTCTCTCTCTTCCCCTCCTCTCTCTCTCTCTCTCCTCTCTCTCTCTCCCCCCTCTCTCTCCTCTCTCTCCTTTTTGTTTCTTCTCCCTCTTTTAATATATTATATTTTTTATATATATAATATATATATATATATATATATATAATATTAAATATAAAATTATATATATATATTATATTTATATATATATATATATATATATATTTATTATATATAAAAATTATATAGTTGATTTTTTTTTTAGATTCATCAAAGTTTCAGGGTGCAGGACACTCGGTATACTTGGGGTTTTTATGCAACTTTTCCCGCCAAGGCACTTGGGCATCATCAGGTAAAAATATTTAAAAATTTAATTATTGAAATGTAAAAAAGCGAACATCTAAAAAATTAAATTCTAAAAAAAATAAAATATTCCTATTTTTTCTAAAATTACAAACAAAAATAAAATAATTTGTACAAACGGACCTTGGGTGTTGCTGTCTGAGTTGGTAGGGATTTTAAAAAGAACCTGGTTTGGGGGGGTGACATTTCAGCTTGTTGGGGGGCTCGCCCGAGATGGGGAAATCGAAACGGGGTATCATTTGAGTATTGTATTTTGTGAAAATATTTGGTTATTAAATCAGGGACAAGGGGCTTGATTTTTTAAAGGGCTTCTAATTTTTTAGTGTCCTAGGGTAGTTGCTTGGATAGGATAAAGCATTCTAAAAAAGGGTGATCTAAATCATGTATTGTGGGGTTTGCAGAGCGAAGGTTGAAAAAGGGGTCGACCAGTAGGGGAAACCCTTTATGCTCAGAAGCCTAAGGGTTTTTCCTTTGTCGCTCGCCGACGTATCTACTTTACAGCTAAACTTTGAATTCAAAATTTTTTTTAGAAAAAAAGGGCTTTAGGTAAGAGTCTTTATTTTTGAAAAGAGTTCTTAGGGAAAGGGAAAATTAGAAAAAATAAATTTTAATTTTGATTTAGGAAGATGTGGACAAAATAGATTTGATTTTTTCCAAATTTGTAACTGAGATGCCTAAAATGGAGTTTAACATAGTTTTGTGTTAATAGGGGGTTGGGGTTCTTCGACTCTGGGTTAAATTTTTATTAAAACTTTGAGAGATTGTTTCAATTAAATTTGGGGGGGTAGCCATTGTTTTGGAAAATTGGTAAGGAATTTGACTCTATCAAAGGGAAAAAACCAAATTAAAAAAAACTTCATCTGGTAGTGGGTTTTAATAGTATTGATTTTAAAAAAGGTTGGGGATAAATGAAGATTTTTCCTAAACCAGTGAAAGTGGGTTTTCTATAGACTGATGGAAAGGTAATTATTTTTCGAGAACTAATTAAAAAAAGGTTTAGTGACGATTTTTTTTTAAATTTCAATTGAATTTAATTTTTTGGGTGTGAAATTAATTTACTTCAGAAAAAAGGGAAAGTGCTGGGTTTTTTTAAAAAAGAAAAAAAGGTCGTTACATACTTTTTATAATAAAAAGGTTTAAAAATTTTGGAAAAGTTAGACAGCCACAGTCTCATGGTGACATAAAAAACCCTTAGCAAATGAAGGACCCACACGATCCCATGGAAAAACCCTTTTTGGCATAAAGTTTTTTGTTAAAAATAAAGGGGAGAGTCTTTTTTGCTAACTTAATAAATAAGAATTTTTTTTTTTTGTGAAATTAAGAAAAATGGTACTTTATGAAATAAATTTCGTGATTATTTCAATATCTCATCTATGGAATGTTTGAAATATGTTTTGATGTAAAAAAATAGCCTTACCGCTTTGTTTACTTTAAATTGTTTTTTAATTCAGTGCAAATTCAAGGAGTTCTTATTGGTTTTTCTTTACTAGTTAATGGGTCATTTCGGGACAAAGTTTTTAGCTAGGTTATAGTTAAAGGTCCATTTACGAGAAAGGACGTGGGGTTACCTATTTTATTTTTTTTGGAAAACCAAAAAGGACCCCAGGAGAAGACACTAAAAAATATAAAATGGAAACATCTTTAGAAATGACTTTTTTTTAAGAATTTTCTAAGGAAACGGATAAGTCTACCCCCTTTTTATGAAAAAAGAAAAAGTGTTGTCACCCAGATTTAAAAATTTGTTTTATCACTAAGGATGGATTCAGTTTTTTTAATGTTCAGTTTTTCAAAAAATTACTGCCCCGGTCCTTTATGGGGTCTAGTGTTGGGATATATCATCAGTTTTAAAGGGGTATTAAGGGCATCAAATTGAATTTGGGGGGAGTTTTGGAAAATGAAGTTTAAAATTTCATTGAATTCCGATATGATGATGGGCATGTGGAGATGCCTTGAATTAAGTTACCCCATCCTAATAAGTTTTTCGGGCTTTATTTTTAATGTATTAACAAGCTTCTCAAATGAAAAGTATGATTACATATTGATATTAATTTGGTAAGGAAAAAAGGAACCAGTGGAGTAAATCTTTTTCGCAGGAGTTAACAAAAGGGTTAGAAAGATAATTACGATTTTTCCCCTATTAACAGAGTGTTCCGGGGAATCCCTAAGAGCCGTTTTTCCTATGACAATTTTGGGCTTTTCGAATTTAGATCATTATACGACAAATCTTTTAAAAAAAAATTAAAAATCAACCATGAAAAGGTGTTTTTTAGATCGATTTATTTGATTAAAATCCTCTATGTGTTTTTAAGTAGCTTTTTTTTTCTCTTTTAATTCTAATTTAGAAATTTGTTTTAAAATGCTTATATTATGTATTGTTTGCATGGGTTTATATAATTTTAAATTGGGGAAAGTTGGGATTATTCCATAAGTTTTAAAAATTTTTTGCAAAATTTTCCTATATCTGGTCTGTCTTTTTACTTTGTAATCAGTTTTCTTAGTTTACGGTTTTGGGGATAGAGAGCATTACTAACCTACTTTTTGGGGGATATAAATAAAGGGAATTTTTGGGAATCTAATTTTGAGGATAAAAAAATAATCCCCCGGTATCACTGCTAACCTGGGCATGGTAAGAGTGAGCTATGACGATCTATTCCCCCTCCCCACCTGGTGCTGGGAAAATTCTTATTGAATTTTCCTAGTTGGTATGCATGTGACGATTTTTGTAGCTTACGTGCCCTCCCGGGCTTCCCAAACAGAACCCCCCCAAAAGCCCGGGGAGGGCACGTAAAGCTAAAAAAGATCGCCATGCATACCAAAAAAAATTCAAAAAAATTTTTCCCACAGCCCAGTAGGCGGGTTACATAGATCGCCCTGCTACCCCTTTTACCATCCCTAGGTTACGGGATATCCTGGGTATTACCCTTTGGGTCTTTAAATTAAAATTACAAACTTAAAATTTAAAAGAAAAAAAAGCTTTTAAAAATCCATAGAGGCTTTAATCAAACAAACTGATCTAAAAAAACCCTTGTCGGGGTTGTTTTTAAATTTTCTTTTAATAGATTATACGTATTAATGCTCTAAATTCAAAACACCAAAAACTTGTCATAAAAAAAAACTGTGCTCTCTAGGCTTCCTCTGGAACACTCTTTTAAATAGGGATAAAATCGTAATTAATCTTTTTCTAACCCTTGTTAACTCCTGCTGAAAAGAATTTCTCTCACCGGGGTTACCTTTTGCCTTACCAAAATTTTATCAAAATATGTCAAACACTATTTACATTTGAAACTTGTTAAAACACTTAAATATAAAGCCAAGAAAACACTTATTACGGAGGGATAACTTAAATTTAAGGCCTCCACTATTGCCCATTCCATATCGGAATTCTGAATTTAAAAATTCATTCCCAAAAATCCACAAATTTAAAATTTATCCCTTAAAAACCCTTAAATCTGATATACTATCCTTCACTAGACCCGATAAAACGCGTACAAATTTTAGATAAAACTGAGTACATTAAAAAACTGAATCCTCCTTTGTGAAAAACAAAAGTTTTAAAATCCTCGTGACAACACTTTTTCTTACACTAAAGGAGGATAGACTTATCCGTTACCTTAAATTATTAAACAAAAGTCTTACAAAAGTTTTTTTCCATTAAATATTTTTCCTAGGGCTCTTTCTCCTGGTTCCTTTATGGGTTACCAAAAAAAACCCTAAAAAAGGTAACCCCTTTCGTCCTATTTTCGTATATAACCTTTTTAAATATAACCTAGCTAAATACTTTTGTCCATAAATTTACCCATTCTATAACGAAAAACACAAATTTAAAAACTCCTTTGAAAATTTGCACAGATTAAAAACAATTAACGTAAACAAAGCGGGAATGGTAGTTTTTACATCATCATATTTACAAAATTCCCCTTAATGGACTATTTAATAATCATGATAATTTTTTCATAAAAATACCATTTTTCTTAATTACCCCCCCCCAAAAAAAAAAATTTTTGATTTTTTAACTTTTTCTATAAAAGACTCTCCTTTATTTTTAACAAAAAATTTTGTCCAAACGAGGGGGTTTCCTGGGATCGGGGCTGGGTTTCCCTTTATTTGTAATGCTTTTTTTTTGTCACCATGAGGACTGTGGGGTGTCTAACTGTCCAAACTTTTTTAAAACCCTTTTTATTATAAAAGAATTAACGACACTTTTTTTCTTTTTTAAAAAACCGAGCACATTCCCTTATTTGAGTACCTTAATTCTCACACCCAAATTTAAGTTCCATAAAATTGAAAAACAACATCACTACCCTTTTAGACACCTATTTTTCTCGAAAAATAATTACCTTACCACCTCAGTTATGAAAACCTACTTTCCGGGTTTTGGAACTCAAAAGTTCATTTATCCTAAACCTTTTTTTAAAAACAATACTTTAAGCCCCCACTACACGATGCTAAAATTTTTTCATCAATTTGGGGTTTTTCCTTTTTATAATGAGATCAAAACCTACCCCTTTTTCCAAACAATGGCTCCCCTCAAAATTGAAAAATCATCTCAAAGTTTTAGATAAAAAGTTCAACCCCGAGTCGAACAACCCGACCCTTTAACACACCTTGTTAAAAACCCATTTTATGGGCCCTCTCAGTACCCATTTGGAAAAAAACTCAAAGATCTACTTAAGTCACATCTTCCTAAATCAAAAATTTTAAAATTTTTTTTCTAAATTCTCTTCCCTAGAAATCATTTCAAATATAAAACTCTTACCTAAAGCCCATTTTTAAAATAATTTTTGTTTAAAATTTTACTTAAAAACTAATCGTCGGCGGACACAAGGAAACTAACCCTTAGGGTTTTTGAGCATAAAAATGTTTCTGCCGTATGGTCGACCCAATTTTCTTCACCTTTGCAATCTGAATCCCCTCACACTCCTGATTTTGATCACCCTTTTTCTATTAAACTTTTGTATCCTACCAAGGCCCTACCCTAGTGACACAAATTTTAGAAGCTATACACATCAACCTTGTCCCCGTCTTTTTAACCAAATCATTTCACAACCAACTAATATACTCAAATGACAACCACTGTTTTTGATTGCCCGACTCTCGGGTTTGATCGCCCCCCACAAGCTGAAAATTCCCCCCAAAAACCCGTGTTTATTCAGTCCTCTACCAAACCAGACAGCATACACACAAGGTTCGTTTTTGTAAAATATTTTTATTTTTATTAGTAATTTTAAAAAATATAGAAAATTTTATTGTTTCTTAAATTAATTTTTAGATGTTCCTTTTTAGCATTACAATTATTAAATTTTAAATTTTTACCCGATATGCCCTGCCTTGGCGAAACGTTCATAAACAACCCAAAGTAACCGAGTGTCTCTGCACCCGCTTCAGATATATATATATATAATATATAATAAAGGGGGGGTGGACTGGGGCCAGCCCCACCCCCCTTTTTTTAAAAAAAAATGAAATAATATATTATATATTAAAAAAATTCCTTAAAGGGGGGAGGGGCAGGGCCGCATTTCCCCCCCCCCTTGTACGCCACGTCTATATTTTTCTAATCCTATCCTGCTTTTATACTACTCCAACCGCCTCCCACTACTACTCCTTTTATACTATACTATACTACTACTGCTGCTGTTGCTACTATACACATACTACTAAAATATTCAAATACTAATACTACACTACTGTCCGGAAATATTCCGCAGAAGTTGGGCCGCCACCACCGAGGCAGCCGGGAATTGCGCCCATCGATGAAACCAACCCAAACCATACAAATATTAACTTAAAAAAAAACCAAACCTATCTTAAACCAAACCCAAACATAACCTAATTTTTCCAACCTAATTTAAACGTTACCTACCCTAGCTAAATTTTTTTACAAAAAATGTTTATTTTTGCTTTCCGCGTGAATAACTATGGATTATACTGAAAAAAAATAATTAGAAAGAGAAGCTGAAAGGGGCCTGTGCAGCCCTCTATTTCTGTAGAATATAAACCACCCCACTCTAACTACACTTTCCCCCCACCACACACTGTGGGGTACGGGAGAGCCCACCCTTAAAACCCCTTGCAAGAGAGTATGTTTCCCGGCATAGAGGAACGATCTCATCAAGCGACAGACATTTCTGGGCCCTTTTACTTTGTTGGGCATTTGCCACTGCTTGTTTCTGTATTGGTACCATTCATAAAATTTTTAACCAAAAAATTAAAAAAACGTGGTGATTCCGAGACAGTAATGCCAAAAACAATGGAGGAAAAGTAGGGGGTTTTTAAGGGGTTAAACAAAAAAGTTAGAAAAATGTATTACACCTTTTTAAATTTTTTTCCCCATTATTTTACTATAAGTAGTTTAAATAATTGTATTTGCTCATAACGGGACAATGTCTTGTGAGCATGATGTTGCTCATTATTCCTAAAAAATCACTAATAGCTTATAATAGGGTAAGGTACAGTTTCGGGCGCTTCCTTTTTTTGTACTAACGCCGTGCCTTGCAAACAAAATCAGAGGCAAAAGGGTATTTACCCTGATCACACTCACGCTCAAGTCTTGCGTATCTTTGTACACAGCCTTAAGTATGATAGTTCATTAGGTTTTTTATATTTTAAAATGCTAGATTTAAATAGGATGTCCTTTTTTATCAGGAAAAAAAATAGTAACATCTTTCCAAATCGAACTATTCGAGACCCCCTGGGTCTAATACGGGGTTTAAAGTGTGGTAGGAAACAAAAAAAAAAGTACAAAAATATCACTTTTTTTCTCAAACACAAAACAAAATACCCAAAAAGTATAAATGCGATCAATCTTTTCCTAAAATTGATAATGAATGAGTCATATTCCCCCCAAAATGAAAAGAAAAAAAAACCCCTGATAAAAATAACAATTATAAAAAAAATAACAATGATCAACAGTGATAGTCAATGATAATAATAATACTTGGTCGTAATAAACTAATAAACTGGTCAGTCTAGCGTGTCAAGTCTTGGGGTAGGGACGGGAGAGTGGGCTTTCAGGTTGGGGAGAGTCAATAGAGGTACCTTGGGAATGGTAGCCCAGCAAACTGACGCACCTTTTCCTTCCCTCAGGTCAGGCATTTAAAAACACATTTCCATCGCACTTCCTTCCCTTCATTTTCCTCGGCCTCAGATCACACACGTACAGCAGTCACTCATGAATAATGGATATGCCCTTGTGAATAATACAGTACAATATTGACAATATTTCCGCCACATGATAATAATATTATCAGTGTGCGGAAAATATTGTTAATAAAGATAAGGGGTGAGTATGATATTAGCATCATACGCCGCTCCTTATCTTTTATTCTGAAAACAAAACAGCAGACTACACAAAAATCTGCTTTTAGTCATGGTGATCGACAGCGTGTAATGTCACATAAGTCCTCGTTGTCATTAGATGCAGCAGAGATATCTCCCTGCTCCTGGAAGATGTTTTCGTCAATACTGGTGTTCAGTGACACTCAGAAGTGGATAGAGAGAACCGTATGTCTGTTATTTTTAGCTGGTAATCTCGAGAGGGCGGTCGTACTTGGGAGTCAATGGACATGTTACTGATGTTGAATTTGCGGGAAAACTATAGGGGTCTCTCCCTGGCATGAGGCGAACTCTTGTGGCGGGGTGATGTCATTCTCAGGAGAATGTGGCAGAAGAACATAACCCTCGTTGTACTCCAACTTCACAAGTATCACTTTGCATTTCTTGAATGCTGAAGCTGTAAGTTCTCCTCTTGTTACTTTCGTCTTAACAAGTCATTATTCTGGAACTTGATGGTCCATTTCGTGCACTGTAAACGCAGACGAGGTGGCACTTCTGCTGACACTGCAGTAATTTTTTTTTTTTTTTTTCCCGAGGAAGAGCCACATAGCCATGGCGCTTCAGGCGTTTTTCAATTAAGCCCAAATGACCTGTTCACAACCCATGTACGAGCTGCCCTTGACACAAAAAAGAGGTGATTGATGTCCTGCAAACGACCACAATGCAGTTCATGGAGATAGATAGGAACCATGTTTATGTTTTTATTTTGTCTCACAAATTCTCTGAGTAGAAAACAAGTCTTGCAAATCACCTCTAGCGTTACTCACGAAATAACCAGTCCTTAAGACAAATTCTATTCTCTTTCCTTTGCTCTTCTTGGATAGGGCCACGCCTTTGCCCAACCACTTTCATTTCCATACGTACATGGTGATTTTTCGTCTTCAGGTTAAAGATGCACAAGTATAGGTTCCATATTTTACGCTGTAGTAAGTTATTCCGGCTGACAAACGAGGTGTTGGGAGGGTTTGCTGGAGGTCACAGCAACAGCACGAACATCAGCATCCAAAGGCCATTTTTAATTTTTTTTTTTTTTCCCCCCCCCCCAGTTTTTCATCAGTCTTTGTGCCTCGTTGCTTCGGCCTGTGGTTTATAAGCTTTCTTTGGTGCTCTGCTACCTTTTCGGGTTCACTAGCCCATCGTTTTTTATGGCAACATTCAGGGCATCACAGGTTTGTACAGGTGTCGGAGTGGGAGGTGCGATAGCATATGTGAATTTTTGGTGAAGACATTACTGAATAACTGAAAATGACACAAGGCTCCCATTACTATGTTTCCCTCTGCATTCCATTCCACGTATGCTACATAGAGTTTCTTGAGAGGTAAGGGATGAGTCTAGGTAGACGACGTGTGGAGCTTGAAATCGACGTAGTGGCTAGACATGGCAGCAGCATTTGATGGTGTCCCTACTTGACGCTTGCACCCCCACATTTTGTCTGCGAACTTTCCTTCCACGTTTATCAGCAGTAGGGGTCCCTGTTAACGTCATCTTTTTAATGCACTTTTCAACACGCTAAGACTAAGGCCGGTATATGGCAAATCCCTTTCTGCACACTTAGGCGGAACATGTTAAAGATAACACTGTAGAAAAAGCTATGGGCACGTCTACTAATTTCTGCTGATGTACGCTTTCGCTTGATGGCCTCAGTTTGATCAATTTTTGAATGTATCCGTTTGAAGTCCATAATATCCTAGTGCCAAAAACCTTTGAAAATAGCATCAACTTCACGACTCACTCTTTCAAAGCAGCCATTCAGCACAAGGAGGGCCAACAAACACGCGCGGCTACAAGGTCTGTTGCGTTTCACCACTTAATGTAAGACTCACCTGATCTCCTAGATTTTGCAACACTTTTGTTCCAACTGTCGGGATTCCTATCGCGCTTTCTTCCCGTGAGGTTTCAGCACTGTCCCACCTTCGTCACCGTCACGAGTAGACATGACGTCACTTCTTGGCAGATGTGCGCGAGTCCCCGGCGTAGTAGCTTACTTCCCTCTATATCCGTCTCAGTCTTGAGAGCTGAACATGCGGTAATCAACGAACAGCATGTGCCTTTAACTTCCATTTGTCGTCTAACTACCCGTCAGGCAGTGTCAGCGTCAGCTGCCACACGACGCTGTCAGCCTTCAGTGTTGGACACCTATTACGAGAGAAAAGTGGTGTTAAAAACACTTATATTCGTCTGTTAACCCTTCCCAACCCTATCGAGTTATTCATTATCATGATCATTATTATTCCATGAAGCCATAAAGACTTGCAAGTGATCCACACCTGTGACAATGGTTACGAGATTTACTTACGTGCAATAATATGCGAGTAATATTGCTGCCAAAAGCGTAGACTTCAAACCGTGTTTTTTGCTTGTTCTCACTCTCAGCTGAAGCAGAGAGAGCGGGAAGGCAGGAGAGCAGGGGAGGAGGAAAAGGGTAATGCGACCTTCTCATGGCTAGAAACCTTGCCAAAACACGGTGTAAGTACCGCAATTTTATTCGATTTCATCCAATGAAAATGAACGCGACATCTGTGGTTGGCTGAGCGCCGGTGATCACTCAAATTCATCCAAGTTCCCGCCCAGAAAGCTCTGCCCGTTACAATCAAATGTAACACATATGAACATAGGAAAATACAACAATAAATTAAGCCAAATAGATCTATGTACCCTCAACTCTATGGTGTCAATAAAGTGATTTTGACTGCGGTGGCGCTTACGTGGTGCGCTCGACGACCACATATCATGAGTGAAAGAAATAATGAGTGAAAGAAGATACATGAGTGAAAAGGGATATATGAGTGAAAGAAAATAATGAGGGAAAGAGATACATGAGTGAAAGAGATACATGAGTGAAAGAGATACATGAGTGAAAGATACATGAGTGAAGAGATACATGAGTGACAAGAAATAATGAGTGAAAGAGATACATGAGTGAAGAGATACATGAGGAAAGAGATACATGAGTGGAAAGAGAGACATGAGTGAAAGAGATACCTGAGTGAAAGAGATTACCATGAGTGAAAGAGATACATGAGTGAAAAGAGATACATGAGTGAAAGAGAGTACAGAGTGAAAGAGAACATGAGTGAAAGAGATTACACTGAGTGAAAGAGATACATGAGTGAACGAGATACAGAGTGAAAGAGATACATGAGTGAAAAGATACATGAGTGAAAGACTACATGAGTGAAAGATACTGAGTGGAAAGATACATGAGGAAAGATTACATGAGTGAAAGATACATGAGTGAAAAGATACATGAGTGAAAGAGATACATGAGGAAAGAGATTACAGAGTGAAAGAGTACCTGAGTGAAAGAGATACATGAGTGCAATATGAGTGAAAGAGATACATGAGTGAAAGAGTACAGAGTGAGAGACATGAGTGAAAGATACATGATTTTTTCAAAGAGATACAGAGTGAAAGAGATACATGAGGGAAAGAGATACATGAGTGAAGATACATGAGGAAAGAGATACATGAGTGAAAGAGATACATGAGTGAAAGAGATACATGAGTGAAAGATACATGAGTGAAAGAGATACATGAGTGAAAGAAGATGACATGAGTGAAGTACATGAGTGAAGAGATAAATGAGTTGAAAGAGATACATGAGTGAAAGATACAGAGTGAAAAGATACATGATGAAAGATACATGATGAAAGAGATTACATGAGTGAAAGAGATAATGAGTGAAAGGAGATACATGAGTGAAAAGAGATACATGAGTGAAAGAGATACATGAGTGAAAGAGATACATGAGGAAAAGAGATACATGAGTGAAAGGAGATACATGAAGTGAAAGATACATGAGTGAAAGATACATGAGTGAAGAGATACATGAGGAAAGAGATCATGAGTGAGAGATATATGAGTGAAAGAGATACATGAGTGAAAGGATACCTGAGTGAAAGGGATATATGAGTGAAAGAGATACATGAGTGAAAGAGAGACATGAGTGAAAGATTACATGAGTGAAAGAGATACATGAGGTGAAAGAGATACATGAGGTGAAAGAGATACATGAGTGAAAGATACATGAGTGAAAGAGATATATGAGTGAAAGAGATACATGAGTGAAAGAGATACATGAGTGAAAGAGATACATGAGTGAAAGAGATACATGAGTGAAAGAGATACATGAGTGAAAGAGATACATGAGTGAAAGCGATATATGAGGAAAGAGATACATGAGTGAAAGAGATATATGAGTGAAAGCGATTACATGAGAGAAAGAAGATACATCAGTGAAAGAGATATATGAGTGAAAGAGATACATGAGTGAATTAGAGATTACATGAGTGAAAGAGATACATGAGTGAAAGAGATACATGAGTGAAAGAGATATGTATGAGTGAAAGAGATACATGAGTTGAACAGAGATACAGAGTGAAAGAGATACATTGAGTGAAAAGATACATGCGGGAAAGAGATACATGAGTGAAAGGAGATACATGAGTGAAAGATACAGAGTGAAAGAGATACATGAGTGAAAGAGATACATGAGTGAAAGAGATATAGAGTGAAAGGAACATGAGTGAAAGCGATACAGAGTGAAAGAGATACATGAGTGAAAGAGAACATGAGGAAAGAGATTTATACATGAGTGAAAGAGATACATGAGTGAAAGAGATAAATGAGTGGAAAGAGATACATGAGTGAAAGATACATGAGTGAAAGAGAATATGAGGGAAAGAGATACATGAGTGAAAAGAGATACATGAGTGAAAGAGAATGATGAGTGAAGAGTATACATGAGTGAAAGAGATACATGAGTGAAAGAGATAACATGAGTGGAAAGAGATACAGAGTGAAAGAGATGTATGAGTGAAAGAGATACATGATGCAGAGAGATACATGAGGAAAGAATACATGAGTGAAAGAGAACATGAGTGACAAGGAGATACATGAGTGAAAGAGATACATGAGAATATGAGTGAAAGAGATACATGAGTGAAAGAGATACATGAGATATATGAGTGAAAGATATCATGAGTGAGAGATACAGAGTTGAAAGAGGATACATGAGTTGAAAGATATACATGAGAGATATATGAGTGAAAGAGATACATGAGATACATGAGTGGAAAGAGAATACATGAGAGATATATGAGTGAAAGAGATACATGAGATACATGAGTGAAAGAGATACATGAGAGATTATGAGTGAAAGAGCATACAGGGAGTGAAAGAGATACATGAGTGAACGAAGATTACATGAGTGAAAGAGATGCATGAGTGAAAGAGTACAATGAGTGAAGAGATGTTATGAGTGGGAAAGAGAGTATATGAGTGAAAAGAGCTACAATGAGTGAAAGAGATAATGAGTGAAAGGATGTAGAGTGAAAGAGATACAGAGTGAAGAGATTACATGAGTGAAAGAGATACATGAGCTGAAAGAGAGTATGAGTGAAGAGATTACAGAGTGAAAGAGATACATGAGTGAAAGAGATACATGAGTGAGGCTATATGAGATACATGAGTGAACGAGATACATGAGTGAAGAGAATATGAGTGAAAGAGATACATGAGTGGAAAGAGATGACAGGAGTGAAAGAGATACATGAGGGAAAGAGGATACATGAGTGAAGAATAACACCTGAGTGAGAGATATATGAGTGGGAAGAGATATATGAGTGAAAGAGATACATGATGAGAGAACATGAGCGAGAGATTACATGAAGTGAAAGAGATACATGAGTGAAAGAGATACATGAGTGAAAGAGAATAAATGAGTGAAAGAGAAGACATGAGTGAAAAGAGATAATGAGTGAAAGAGATTACATGAGTGAAAGGAGAAAATGAGTGAAAGAGATACATGAGTGAAAGAGATACATGAGTTGAAAGAGATACATGAGTGAAAGAAATACATGGATGAAAGAGATACATGATGAAAGAGATACATGAGTGAAAGGAGATACATGAGTGAAAAGAGATACATGAGTGAAAGAGTACATGAGTGAAAGAAGATACATGAGTGAAAGAGAGACAGAGTGAAAAGAGATACATGAGAGAAGAGATACATGAGTGAAAAGATCTACATGAGTGAAAGAGATACATGAGTGAAAGAGATACATGAGTGAAAGAGATACATGAGAGAGATATAAGTGAGAGTATATATAGAGTGAGAAGATCGATAAGTGAAAGAGAGAGAGGAGAGATACGAGTTACCACAAAAACCTTTTTATACTTATATATATATATATATATGACATGCATTGGAGCGGAAGGGAACAAGCACAGCGGCGAATATTGGTTTGCCTGGTCAGTGGGAAGGTTCTGCTGGGCAAAGACACTGGTGGTCGGGGTCTGGGCAAGCTCAGGTTTTGTCTGATTAAAAAAGCTTTAGGGGCAGATAGAATCATGACAGATACCGTAAATGGCGGCATGTTGATAGTCAACCAGGCGTACAATTCGACCCCAAGATTATTAGCTCAAGATTACGGGTTAGGCCTATACTGCCATATAAGTCGGGCCCCAAATATACGGAGGCTACTGTAGGCCAAAGTTTGAATGTGGATAGGTACAGTACAGTATACGGTAACCTGTCGCAAAAAACACACAAACACACCACTTATATGGAGATGGTATGAATCTTTATATAGGTCAGCCTCTTTGTTTTCACTTGACAAACCCACCCCTGATAGTACCACTACATACTGTTATATTATAGAAAAAATAAAACAACGGTAGTAACTATGACTGGACTTCACTGAACGGTGGCCTCCCGCCATTTGCATTGGCCAGGTTTTACAATCGTGTATCAGCTGTTGGAAAAACAGCTGTGGGTGGATAGCCGCTAAAATCTTCTCAGTGTCGCTGTCTGCTATGGTAGTGGCGCATATAGTGTAGTTGTATGACTGAAGTTACGGTAAGGTGATGTTACCAGCGATAGTAGTAGTGCTGATCACTGTTTTGCCACTCGGCGGCATAAAGGTTGGCATTTTATCCTGACGATTGAGTTGGACCACTAGTTATGGAGAGATTTTCAGGCTCAACGAGCGAACTTGTACGCCGCCATTTACGGTTGTGGGAAATAGTAGAACAGGAAAACAGGTTTTTTGATCACTGCAAGAGGTGCGATACCAGGAACAATACAGGATGGTCTATGCAGGAAATTTGCGAAGAGGAGGAGCGTAGGAGGTGCTTTACAGGAAGACATGTAATGAGAAGGTAACTTGAGAAGATATAGGGCTGGAATGGACAAATGTTTACTTGGGAAGTTGGCAACACATCCAATGCGAAGAGGAGGAGGTAGAACCTATCAGATACTACAGAGAAACAATAAGAAGATATTTTGGATATGCTCTGTATGCAACCCTCAAGTGAGGAAAAATCTTAAGGAAGATGAGTGTAACCAGGAGGAATTTATGAAGACAAGAAAGGAGCAACATGAATCCAGGGAGACTAATAAAGTAGTGATGAAGAAAATGAATGAAATGCAAGAAAAGATGAAGGATGGAGTATGTGAGGGATAACGAGTGCAAAGACACCACTGCTCGTTACCTCAGGATTCCAGGATGCGATGAAGTTGGAGAGGGCCGTAAGGGTGATGAGAAAACACAGACAAAATGGGAGGAGATTTTACTGAAGTCTCGCTCATGCTTGAATAAATAAACAAACAAAAACACCAGACTCCCGTCCCTGCTACCTGGCTCGCAACAGCCTTCCTCTCAACCATTCGCTGAGCACGAGACTCAGGGACGATGGCAGACTGGAAGGGTAGTTGACCTGGGCAGCAGGGAACGAAGAGGTCTACACCACAGAGGTGGAGAGAGAGAGGAACTATCCGTGTTCCGTCGGGATCTCTTCTCCTGGGACAGCCGGTGTCAAGCGCCTCGTAACCTCTGCTCCAAACCAGAGGGTCTCGAGGCTTCATGAGGAAGCAGAGGTCGGGAGGTAGTGAAGACGTTGTGGGTGACCGAAACTGTCTTGCCATCCATCCTGTCTTGCCAACTGTCGAAGCCACGAACGGGTAAATAGGGGGTGGAAGAAGTCGGAACTGTCGCTCGAACATCTGGAAGTGGTGGTTCGTCCTTACAGAGAGAATAGGGGGAACAGCCAGGGAGACTTTGAGGCTGAGCTGGCTAATACTTAGAAGATGATAAAGAAACTGAAGGAAAAACTGGATGAGATGGAAAAGAGGATGGATGAGAGGGATGAGGAGTTGGTGAGAAGAGTGACTGAGAGAATGAATGAGATCCTGGAGGAAAGGGAAGATAAAGAAAGAAGGAGAAAAATGTCATTATGTTTAACGCAGAGGAAAGTGAGAAAGAGAATGTAAAAGAAAGGGAGAAAGATGATAAAGAACTGTGAGTTTTTGTTCAAGGAGAAGCTTGGTGTGGAAGGAGTGGAAGTGGTGAAGGTGTATCGAATGGACGCGAAAGTGAGAGGGAGAGAAAGACCTATGGTTGCATGTCTGAGTGATGTGTATGTTAAGTGGGACATCATAAAAAGAGGCAGAGAGCTGAGAAATGCACGGGAATATAGGATAAATAAGATCAGAGTTGCAGTAGACAAAACTAGGCGAAAGAGAGGAAGATAAACTAAACTAAAAGGACAAACTACAGGTGAAACGATGAGAGGGTGGTAGGTAGCTAATAAAGAAAGGTAAGATCGTCAGGGTAACGGAGGGAAGGGATGTAGAATGAGATGTAGGAGTGAGGGAAAAGAAAGGGAAGGAGGAGAGAAGTGTAATAATAAAAATAATAAATGTGCAAGGGTTAACAAAAATTAAAGGTATAGAAATAGAAGAACTTGCAAGTGATAACAGCATTGTATGCCTAACTGAAACTCAGAAGAAAGTAAGAGATGTAAATTTTGGGAAGGAATATAGTTATAGATAATATGAGAGAGGAAAAGGATAGGAAGGGTGGAGGACTTATGATGATTTACAAGGAAAATATGGGAATAGAATTAGATAAGATAGAAACAAAATGTAAAGATATGTTACATGTAAAAGGAAAAATAGAAGGATGGGAGGTTAGGATGGTTATAGTTTACTTCAGCGTAAGTGATGCAGGGAGAAACAATGAAATGAAACGAGATAGAGAAGATAATACAGGAAAACACACAACCACTCATGATAACTGGGGACTTTGATGGCCATGTTGGAAAACAGAGTGTGAACAGAAATGGTAAAATAGTCCTACAATGGATGGAAAAACACGGCTTAATAATGCTAAATGATGATGAAAAATGTAAGGGAGAGTACACATGGGGTAGAGAAGAACAAAAGAGTGTAATAGACTTTGCTTTGGTGACTGATAAGTTTTATAAGAGATTCCACGGAATGATGATAGACGAGGAGAAAGAAATATTTGACCTACCAGACCATAATTTGATAGAAATAGTAATAAAGGTAAAGGAAGAAAGGAAAGAGTACAAGGAAAAAGAGTGGATAGTGAAAGAATACTATAGGACAGATAGAAAATCATTGGAGTGTTTTAGAAAAAAATTAGAAGCACAAGTAGTAGGGAAGGAGAATGAAAGTTTAGAAAAGTTAGAGTGGAGAATTAAAGAAACAGCGAATAAAGTATTAAAATGTACATATAGAAGAAAAGAGAAGAAAAATGATGAGGGAGAAGAAGCTTTATGGATGAATGCTGAAATAAGGAAGGGGATAAAGGAGAGGAGGCTAAATAGAAATAGGAGAAATGCACAAAGTAAAGATGACTAAGAGAAGTGGAAGGAACGATATATACAACTAAAGATAAAAGTGCAAACACAAATAAGGAAGGAAATCTATAAACACGAAAATAAATTAACAACAGAAATCAAGGAAAATAAAGATGGAAGAAAAAAGATGTGGGAGTATATCAAAATATTAAAGGGAGAAAAGATAAAGGAAAAGAGTGCACTAAGGTTATTTGGGGAGGATGGCATAGAGTTGGAAAGAGGGAAGGCAAAGGAGGAAGTCAAAGAATATTGGAGTAAAATATACAAGAAATATGGTAATGAGAAAGACACAGTGTGGAACGCAGAGAAGAAAGAGGAATATATAAGGGAATACAGTAAAGTAAAGCAGGACATAGATGGGAACCAGGCAATTAAGTTACAAAGAGTAGAGGAAGCGGAAGAGATGGAAAGGGAATACACAGAGACGTGTAGCATAGGAGTGAGAGAACACATGGAAATGGCGAGAAGAGTACAGGGAGGATTTATATACTTGGAAGAGGAACAGATCAATGAAGACAAGGTGATGAAGTGTTTAAAGAAGATGATGAACAAAAAAACAGCGGGAACAGATGAAATAAAGCCAGAATATTATAAGGAATTTTCAAAGAGTAAGACATTGATGACAGTGTTAGAAAAAGGTATGAAAACAGTGTAAGAGACAGGGAGTGTGCCAGGAGGATGGAGGGAGTCAAGGACAGTAATGATACCAAAGGTTAGCAAGCCAAAAGTTAGGGAATTAAGACCAATAGCACTAACTAATGTTGGATATAAATTGATGATGGCTGTAATTATAAATAGTCTGGAGGATCATATTAGGAGAAATGAATTAGGGGAAGACACACAGGCAGGATTCACAGGGGGCAGTAGAATAGAAAATAATTTATTCATTTTAAGATATTGTATAGAGGTCCTATAAACTAAAGAAACCAATAGTAGTAATTTCAATAGACTTTGCAAAGGCTTATGACAGTATTAAAAGAGAAAAAATGATAGAACTATTAATGCAGTATAAGATTAACCCCAAGATTATTTAATTCATCGCAAAGGTAGCTATATACAGTGGTACCTTGACTTACGAGCTTTCCGAGTTACGAGCAGTAGCTCGGTCAATTTTTTGCTTTGAATTGCGAGCCAATATCCGAGTTACGAGCGATTTTTGTTTGTTTTTTGTTTTGTTACGAGCAAGCTTCAGATACGCCGCTGGTAGTTGGCGCAGCGAATGCCACAACATCCGCCCAGCATCCCGCGTCTCACTCGTTCACTTCACGTGGTTACCTCGCTGTGGAAGCATTTCTGTTGTGTTGTGCTATGTAAATGGCGGAGGGTGAGTGCAGTACGTTTAGCGGCAGTTCCACCCACAGCTGTTTCCAACAGCTGATACACAGAGTGTAAACAGTGGCGAATGCAAATGGCGGAGGGTGAGTGCAGTCCAGTCATATAGGTACAGTAAAAAAATTGGGGTGGTTTTTTTGGGGCTGGAACGGATTAATGGTATTTCAATTAATTTCAATGGGGAAAATTGATTTGATATACGAGCAAATTGAGTTACGAGCTCAATCAAGGAACGAATTAAACTCGTAAGTCAAGGTACCACTGTATAGGAGACAAGACCAAGGTAGAACTAGGACCGGGTAAACAAGTAGAGATAAATGTAACAAGTGGAATTAGGCAAGGGTGCACGGCATCAACAACCCTGTTTAAATTAGTGACTTTCAGGATTATTCATGAATTAGAAGAACTTGGGAAGCGGTTTAATTAAGGACGAATTGTTTAGCATATCATCACTTTTCTTTGCAGACGACGGAATGTTACTGGCAAGTAGTATAGAGGAGGCAGAACAGGTAGTAACAGGCTAGAGGAAATAGGTAAGGAGTATGGATTGGAAATAAATAAAAATAAAAGTTACATAATTATTTTCAATGTAAAAGATAAGCCTGAAACTTTGGGAAATATATATGTTAAGAGATATAATGAAATATTTAGGGATAACCATAAATGACAGGAAGAATTGTTTCAAAATGTAAAAAGAAAAAAAGTTTAATAAGGCAAGAAAAATGGCAAATATGACGTATAGTGTCATGGCATAAAGTTGTTCAAAAATCTTAATAGGGAAAACTTTCTGGAAAAGTGTAGCGTTACCATCTATACTCTATGGAATTAATGTAATAAATTTAACAAAACAGAAAATTGATAATCTACAGAAAATAGAAAATGGAGTGTAGCTACCTTCAAATCTTTGGGGCACAGGCCTACACACATAGGCCAGCACTCCTAGGGGCACAGGCCTACACACAGAGGGCAGCACTCCTAGGGGCACAGGCCTACACACAGGGGGCAGCACTCCTAGGGGCACAGGCCTACACACAGAGGGCAGCACTCCTAGGGGCACAGGCCTACACACATAGGCCAGCACTCCTAGGGGCACAGGCCTACACACAGAGGGCAGCACTCCTAGGGGCACAGGCCTACACACAGGGGGCAGCACTCCTAGGGGCACAGGCCTACACACAGAGGGCAGCACTCCTAGGGGCACAGGCCTACACACAGAGGGCAGCACTCCTAGGGGCACAGGCCTACACACAGGGGGCAGCACTCCTAGGGCACAGGCCTACACACATAGGCCAGCACTCCTAGGGGCACAGGCCTACACACAGAGGGCAGCACTCCTAGGGGCACAGGCCTACACACAGGGGGCAGCACTCCTAGGGGCACAGGCCTACACACAGGGGGCAGCACTCCTAGGGGCACAGGCCTACACACAGGGGGCAGCACTCCTAGGGGCACAGGCCTACACACAGGGGGCAGCACTCCTAGGGGCACAGGCCTACACACAGGGGGCAGCACTCCTAGGGGCACAGGCCTACACACAGGGGGCAGCACTCCTAGGGGTTGTGGGAGCGTCCAGTGTTAGGAATAGGATAAGGGAGGGACAATGGAAGTACTTGAGGTATGTATTAGTAGACGGGAATGACCTCGTGAAAAGGATAGGAGAGGAGATCATTGAGAAAAGACAAAATAAATGGATGCAAGCTTTACTGAAAGATCTGAGAAAGACTGGAGTCATGAACCAGGGTGTGAGGTGTGAGACAAAGGATATTATAAGGCAAAAAATGAGAGAGTTGGACACAAGAGAATGGGTGAATGAAAAAACAAGTTTGAAAATGTATAGAAATTGGAGAAAAGAGGAGGCCAAGAAGAAGTATATATCAATGATCAAGCTTCAGAAATACTGTTTAAGTGGAGGACGAACAACCTACAACTAAATGACAGAAGGAGGTTCTGGGGAGAAGAAATAATTTGTGACCTGTGTGGGGAGGAAAAGGAGGACTTAAATCATTTCCTGTTATGGTGCCCAGCATACTATAATGAAAGAAAGAAAAGTGCGAGGCTACAACAACCTTACATAGAGGAAGAGGATATAGTGGGCGAGTATTTGTTTGGAGATGGAAATGTGGAAGAGGCAAAAAGAACAATCAACAGTTTTTTGATGACCAGAGAAAATAAGAGGAAAGAAAGAGAAAGAAACTAAAATATAGAATAAGTGAAGACACCTAATTAAAGACCCAGACAGCAAGAAGAAAAACGTCAGGGAGTGCCGTTGAAAAAGGCCAGACTCTTGACCAACAACTGAATTGAACTGAACAGGAGGAGGAGGAGGAGGAGGAGGAGAAAATATATCAAAGGAATTGAAAATTCCACATGAAAAATGGATCTGAACAACTCCTTCCGTACCAACACTGTCCTTACTCCTCCTCCTCCTCATTCTTCTGATTCTTTTTCCTTTTCATCCTTTATTCTCCTCTTCTGTTACTCTTCCTCCTCTTCTAAAATTAACACGCGCGCACAACACACACACACACACACACACAAACAGAAATTCTATTGGAGAGTTTTGGACCAAAAACTGAAGAAGTGGTATCTAAAAGAGAAAGAGTAAGAGAAGACAGTTCAAAGGAAAATGAAGAAGGATGGCAGGTATCGTACACAAATATAAATGGGCTAGAGTCAACATTAACAGAAATAAACGATTACCTGAGAGCCAAGAAACCAGACATATTAGGTCTAGTAGAAACTAAGCTGAGTGATTCTGAGGATGTGCCAGTTGGGGAGGGTCAATATAATGTATGGAGGCGAAACAGAAACCAGAATAAGGGAGGTGGTGTAATGGTGTTAACAAGGAAGGATGTGGTAGTAGGAAATGTGGAAAAAGGAGAAGGAATGGAAGAGGTGTTGACGGTAGAGCTGGTGATGAAAAAAGGAAGAATAAGAGACTTAGTAATCGTATACGTTCCACCTAAGACAAATTCCTGGGGGAGAGAAGAGTATGGAGACATGATAAGAGACACAAGCAAATGTTTAAAGAATACGATGGAAAATAGTGAGAACATAATTTTGATGGGAGATTTTAACTGCAAAGAAGTTTGCTGGGAAGAATGGTATACTGAAGGAGGAGAAGACTCATGGGGTGGTACATTGTTGGATTTGGTAATGAATAACATCATGACTCAGTGGATTAAAGAGAACACAAGATTCAGAGGTAACGAAGAACCATCAAGACTAGACCTACTATTGACGAAAGAACTGGAAGTAATTAGTAAAGTAAAGTATCAGTGCCCACTTGGAAAGAGCGACCATGTACTTATTGAATTTGAAATAAATGATAGCAAAAAAGAGGGGAGAAAAGAAGAACATAAGAAAGGAAGATACAATTATGGAAAAGCACACTTTGACGGATTAAGAACATTCTTTGAAGAGACAGACTGGAGTAATTTCCATGCAGCAACGAGTACCCAGAAAAAATGGGATGAGTTCATCTGAATTTACACCGAAGGAATAAATAGTTATGTTCCAAGGATAGTTATCAGAGAAAAGAAAAAAAAATGAATGGTTTAACAAAAAATGTGAATTAGCAAGACTAGAAAGAGAAAAAACATGGAATAGTTGGAGGAAAAAAGGTGGCAGCATCCTTTGGGAGAAGTACAAATCAACTAGAAATGAATATGTAAGAATCCGAAGAGAAGAAGAAAGTAACTATGAGAGGAATATAATAGAAAAATGTAAGAATGAACCTAAACTTTTCTATAGATATATTAATGGATAAATGAAAAACAAGGAAGGAATAGATAAGCTGAAGGTAGAAGGCATAGTGTATGAAGATGCATTACAACAGGCCGAGGTGATGAATAAGTGCTTACAGACTGTATTTACAAGAGAAAGTGAATTTAAAACGAAAAATATAATAGCAAAAGAAAATATAATGGAAGACATAAAAGTAGACGTAATAGAAGTAAAAAGGCTAATGGAAAGTCAAGATGTGAGAAAAGCCCCGGGTCCAGATGGAGTGTCAAACTGGATAATGAAAGAGTGCAATAACCAACTAGCAGGAAAGTTACATAGTGTAATTGAGAGTTCACTCAAGTAGAATAGAGTCCCGCTTGATTGGAAAAGAGCAAATATTGTGCCAATTCACAAAGGAGGAGACAAAGAAGAACCACTAAATTACAGGCCAGTATCATTAACAAGTGTAGTGGCAAAAATGTGTGAAAAAATTGTGAAGGACAGATGGTTGAAATATTTGGAAGAGACAAACACACTTGCAGGTGGCCAGTTTGGATTTAGAGGAGGAATGTCATGTACAACAAATTTATTGAGCTTTTACTCGAGTGATCGATGTGACACAGGAAAGAGAAGGGTGGGTCGATTGCATTTACTTGGACCTAAAGAAGGCATTTGACAAGGTACCTCATAAGAGACTGCTCTGGAAGCTAGAACATGTAGGAGGATTGAAGGGTGGTCTGCTGAAGTGGATGGAAGACTTTTTGAGCAACAGAGAGATGAGAACAGTAATAAAAGATCAAAAGTCAGAATGGTGCAGTGTGATAAGTGGAGTTCCTCAAGGATCAGTATTGGCCCCAGTGATGTTCTTGGTCTATGTAAATGATATGACAGAGGGAGTGAACAGTTATATGAGTTTATTCGCTGATGATGCTAAATTACTAAGAAAAGTAGAAAGTAAAGAGGACTGTGAGGATTTACAAAAGGATCTAGATAAGATTTTCAGATAGTCAAATATGGGAAATGGGGTTTAATGCCAAAAAGTGTAAAGTGATGGAAATGGGCAGTAGCAAAAAGAGACAGAGAGGAAAGTATTCGATGGGAAACGAATGGATAATCAAAACAAAGGTCGAAAAAGATCTGGGAGTATGGATTAAGGACAATTTGTCACCAGAGAAGCATATAAACAAGATCACAGGAGATACATACCAGTTGCTGAGGAATATAAGAATGGCATTCAAATATCTGGATGAAGAGATAGATGATCAAGAAATTGATAACATCTCTGATTCGACCAAGGTTGGAATATGCGGCAGTGATTTGGTCACCACATAAAAAGAAGGATATAAGGAAGATTGAGAGAATACAAAGAGCAGCCACAAAAATGGCTCCAAGCCTGAGAGATTTAACATATGAAGAAAAACTTTCAAGACTAAAACTCCCAACACTTGAGAAAAGAAGAGAAAGGGGAGATTTTATAGCAGTGTATAGAGCATCAATGGGTCTGGAAAAAATTGATAGAAATGATCTGTTTGTGTGGGAAGACATTAGTACAAGAGGTCATGAGAAGAAATTGAAAACGACAACATGCAAGAGGGATATAAAAAAATACAGCTTCCCGTATAGAAGCATAGAAGCCTGGAACAACCTTGATGCAAAAGTGATTAATGCAAGAAGTATTCAGGACTTCAAAGGCAAGCTGGATAATAGTAGATTTGGAGACGGGACAGTACGAGCATAGCTCTTTTCCTGTATGTTACAACTAGGTAATACAACTAGGTAAATACACACATGGATGATGAAATGTGAGAATGGAGAAAAAATGGTCAAACAACAAGTGGAAAATGTGATGAAGGGTGAAGTGAATAACTGGAAAGAAGAGAAAGAGAAAGCCAAAGTAGACTTTAAAGAAGTTATAGAACAACGAAAGAAAAAGCAAAGTGACCATGTTAAAGTAATCGTCCAGACCATTTCATCATTCCTGATTTAATGCAGTCAAAATATAGCCAAGATCGAGTATATCAACAATATCTTGTCACTTTTTGCATCCAGTCACCCGTTTTTAAATGATCCGCATTCAAAATCTGTAAATTCTCCGAGGTCTCAAAACAAAACTGACGACCAGCAGACGATGCACCACGGCTTGGCGACGTCACATTCGGAAGCTTCCCAGCCCTGCCCTGATACAAATACACAGAGAATCAGAAATAAATATAGTACTTGAAGAATTTTGGGTGTTTCTGATATATTATTTTTGCGATATGGCATATACTTGCATCCTTCATGGATACAGCAAGAAAGCTGTGCCTTTGCAGAGAGCTTAGCACCCATTTCCGACCTATTTGACCATATGTGTGTGTGCAGCGCCTGGCAGTGGCGGGTGAGAGGAACGCGGTGTGAAACACACTGTCTTGTCACGCTCCTTTCACCCGCCACTGCCAGGCGCTGCACACACACATATGGTCAAA
Organism: Chionoecetes opilio; assembly: GCA_016584305.1. Classification (NCBI taxonomy): domain Eukaryota; kingdom Metazoa; phylum Arthropoda; class Malacostraca; order Decapoda; family Majidae; genus Chionoecetes; species Chionoecetes opilio. Next base: position 25,355 of record JACEEZ010016561.1, read on the forward strand.
TAGGTCGGAAATGGGTGCTAAGCTCTCTGCAAAGGCACAGCTTTCTTGCTGTATCCATGGAAGGATGCAAGTATATGCCATATCGCAAAAATAATATATCAGAAAACACCCCAAAATTCTTCAAGTACTATATTTATTTCTGATTCTCTGTGTATTTGTATCAGGCAGGGCTGGGAAGCTTCCGAATGTGACGTCACTAGCATGTTTCGCACCACGGCTGGAATGAAGTTGTTTTTGTTTTCCCGCGCTTTTTACATAAGTCATGTTTTTAGGGAAATAAGGCGTGGAAATGAATTATTTTTTGTGGATTAGGTATTTTGAATGAACATTCAACATAATTATGCAAAGAAAAAATGGGTCTGGACGATTACTTTAAGAAAGAAGTAGTAAAAGTTTTGAAAAGTAATGAAAATTTAATAAGGGATGTAGCAGAGAAGACAAAATGTGTGATTATTTTTGGACTGAAGGAGAAGAATATCTTGTTTAGATTAAAGAGAGAAAGAGAAGAAGTAAAAACAGTAAAGGACGTTTTGATGAAACTTAATGATGAGGAAGAAGAGGCAAGATTTGTAGATGAAGTGGAAGAAGTACACTAGGGTCCCGCATAAGACGTGTTCGCATTGAGCGTTTACCCTATAAAACGAACGACCTAAAATATTAAAATAAAAAAATTAATTAATTATTATTATTATTTTTTAAATAAATAAAATTCCAAAATTTTTGTTAGGAATGAATGTGATCCTATAGAACGATTCCTCCATCAAAGTAGGGCAAATCCGAGGAGTTCTCATATAGAGCGCCGAAATATTGTACAGAACGAAGGCTGTGTGTCCCTGGCATAGAGTGAGGTGGGGCACGGCGGCGGAGTGTTGCCACGGAGGTGGGGTGAGGGTGGCATGAGGTGCGGAACGGCGATAGCAACCACGCAGTTCTCGTCCATTATTACCAAAAAAAACATTCATGTGAAGGATATATGTTGTGATCCATTCACAATATCATCAGTTATCGTAATTTATTGATGGCTTTCATTCGAGGGTACACTTTCGTTGTAGTGGGTTTGTTTACAAGTTATCAGCTGTGATCGGGTGAGCCCTGACCGATGTAACGGTGGTAGCGACCTCGCAGTTCTCGTCCATTATTACCAAAAAAAAAACCATTCATGTGAAGGATATACCGTATATGGCTGCGTATAAGACGACTCGATGTATAAGACGACCCCAAAAATTTCTAGTAAAAACGTAGGTTTTGGGCTATACAGGGAGGTCCCGAAGATACGAGCAGTTAGGTTCCACCTGGCATACTCGTAAAGCGAAATCTCGTATAACGAAACACATAACTAATGGTAAAATATAGGTTTGGTTCCAGGACCCCATCAATTAAAAATAAATAAAAATAAGACATGTTTTTCAAGCTAAAATAAACTGTAGAAAAAGCATTCTGAAAGAGAAAATAGCACACAAAAAATAACATAACTGCACATTAATTAAACATAAAACATGCATAACAAGCAAAAAAGACGTTGTAATGTAGGGGACGCCGCGTGATACAAGAGAAGATAGTGTAGTGGTCCCAAGGTTGGGGCCGCACACCTGCTAATTACCCCTAAAGGTCAGGCCGCGCCATTTGCTTAATTACCCTTCAGGTCACGCCTTGCTAGGGGTGACCTGACTGCGGTCCCAAGGTTGGGGCCGCACACCTGCTAATTACCCCTAAAGGTCAGGCCGCGCCATATGCTTAATTACCCTTCAGGTCACGCCTTGCTAGGGGTGACCTGACTGCGGTCCCAAGGTTGGGGCCGCACACCTGCTAATTACCCCTAAATGTCAGGCCGCGCCATATGCTTAATTACCCTTCAGGTCACGGCTTGCTAGGGGTGACCTCACTGGGGTCAACCAAATCTCCCTTTGTCCAGCCTGAGAGTGGTAGGGCGCACATTTTGAACTTGATAATTTTACTCACCCCAGTTTGAATGTCGTATCATTGGATTTTCGATCTCGTATATTGAAAATAGACCTTAATTTACACATCTTGTAACATCGGATTCTCGTATACCGAATGCTCGTATAACGGGACCTCCCTGTACTCGCCGTATAAGACTACCCTCCAAGGTAGACCACTCAGCTTATACAAGGTTAGGTACAAACAGCACATATTAAAACAAGGTCAAAAGAAGAAGAAGAAATAAACAAACCCACGCCCTGCTGATGCCAAGGCCTACATCTATGCAAATTCCTCTCTTGCCTGCTGTTAATTCATATACCACTCACGTATATTCTCTGTGTACAGTATATATATAGGACGACGGTTGCACATGGCACTCCTCAACACATAATTCTGGTTGCAATCATACACATAATTACATTACACATCCTGATCAGCTTACTCATCTAGCTACACTTATTATTTTATTAAAATAATGTGAATTACGGTAAGTGATTTCAGTAGAAAGTAGTATCTGTGTTTTTACCAAGGCAGGGGTAAGCCTACCATCAATCATTACCCGCGCTAACAACGTCCCGTACACCACAGGATCTAAGGTTCACATTTTATACTGGGCGTATAAGACGACCCCCAATTTTTGTGTCTATTTTTTAAGGTTAAAAGGTCGTCTTATACGCAGCCATATACGGTATGTTGTGATCCATTCACGATATTGTCAGTTATCGTAATTTATTGATGGCTTTCATTCGACGGTACACTTTCGTTGTTGTGGGTTTGTTTACAAGTTATCAGCTGTAAGCGTGCGAGCTCCGACCGATGTGACGATGAATGACCTCCAAGATGCCTCGGAACCCTCCCCCACTGTAGATAATCCCTATTAGATTTAAGGTAAGCAACAATATGCCTATTTCATCATTTCTATGTATAACTAATCATTTTTATATGTTTTGATATGCATGGGTGTGAATGAGTATAAATGTACGGGTATGCACGGGACCTGATCGACCAATATCAATTTTTCTCATAGGTTATGTGTTTCACAAGGAGCGAATTCACATAAAACGACCTCGTTTATCCACCAATTTCTCGTTTTATGTGGGACCCTAGTGTAGTTTAAAGCTTTGCGCCTTTACGCTTTCACTAGCTTTCTTAGGTCCCATGGTGGCTTATGGATTAAAAAAAATAGAAGAAATAATGCACAACACAAGAAAAATTGTCAAAATCAAAGAACAGTTCAGAGCGGATGTTGTCTGAGTGAGGGCACCGGCGTGACTGACGTGCACAATGCTGTCATGCTGCTCTTGCCGAGTAGCTTGTTCAGCAACCGAGTTATCGTACGGCAATCGGTGCAATTATGAGTTTGAAATTCTGTTCGTGAACCGATTTGTTCAAAAAGTGAGACGTTTGAAACCCGAGGTTTGACTGTATTATATACAGCAACAATTACTACTACAGTACTAGTCTACTACAACTATTACTACAGCTATTACCATCACTACGAAGTACTACTACTACATATTCTACTACACTGCATCCTCATACAACACGGTTTTATGGGCGACACAGCACGCCGTGTTGTACGAATCATAGAAACCCATGTTATAATGTACTTATGGTGGACACCTCCGAAATGTTTTACTTTTTCCCCCATATTAACACATTGCAATACATACATTGCCTTTACAATAATCAATATATAGTAAACATACACTCATCTTAGTCCCTTACCTTAATACTAATGGTGGGAAAGTTTGGAAAGAAATTTCTTGGTCCCTTACCTTAATTCTAATGGTGGGAAAGTTTGGAAAGAAATTTCTATGGGAAAAAGAAAAAGAAAACAGATTTTCTACCGGTAGTAACCTCGGTAGTAAAATCTACCAATTTTTTTGGTAGGCGGTGGTCTTTCTGTTGCTCTGTTCCCATGTTCTTTGGCGTATCGTACAACTTTTAGCTTGTATGGAATAGTACGTACAGGAGAACCTCATTTAACCGGCATTTAAAACAACGGCAGCCTCAAAACAACGGCACTAATCGACCCAGGCATTAATTAAGTATAATTATTTCAAAAACTGAGAAAATCGGCAGAAATTTAGTTGGGCAAGGCTGTGGTCTACACAGACTCTCTCTCCTCCTCTCCCGTCATCCACGATCCTCTACGTCCCTCGTCCACACCATCCAGAGGGCCCTTCACCTTACCAACGAGGGGTGGGAGATCGCCTTCCAGTGCGTTCCCTCCCACGCTGGTATCCCAGGCAACGAGGTGGCTGATTCTGCTGCCAGGATGGCCTTAACAGATGTAAACACGACACCCTTCCCTCTGCCGCTCTCCGCGGCCAAACGCCTGATCCCCCGGGTCTGCCGCTCCACCTGGAATAACACACTCGGCGATGCCCTCCGCATCACCTCCATGGGCCAATACCGCAGTGACTCTTCCCCCCAGCCGTGGATACGGAAAAAGTCCCGCGTCCTGGATGTCACTCTCACCCGCCTCCGCCTGGGGCACACGACACTCGCAGCTCACCTGCATCGCCTCCGTCTGTCCCCTGACCCCCACTGCCCTTGGTGCATGAATTTTCCGGAGACTATTGAACACTTTCTGCTGCAGTGTCCGCACTTCCACTCACACCGTGTAGTGCTACAGTCTCAACTCCTCGCCCTGAACGTTACTACCTTTGACCTGCCCACCCTGCTGGCGGCGGCTGGCGTTCCCCCCTCTCGGCAACACGCCGTCATCCGCCTCACCTGTGCCTTCCTGAGGAAGACAGGTCAACTACCGCGCCTGTGATAGCATCATAGGACATCACCAGGGCTCATAGTGTTCCCCAAGGGATCCTCGCAGCCCTAAAACAACAACAACAGCAATCTCCAGAAACCACAGTATTTATTGGGATTTTGGGCGATTCCATAAGAGTAACTCTCAAAACAACGGCAAAATGAGTTATCCGGCATGCGCTCATCCCCGAGGGTGCTGGATAAACGAGGTTCTCCTGTATTAGTAAATCGTATTGATGAATTCGCCCTGGGTGATAATTTCCAGGACTGAAAAGAGCTAGTGATACGTGTGTGACAGCCTGGTGGTAATGTTGTAGTGTCTATCAACACTACGGTAGCAGACGATAGAAGGCGCTGTTGGTGACAGGGAAAGAAAGGGCTACAGAGTGGCATAGAAGGAAGATATGTCAAGCTTGATCTCGAGCTTCAGCTTGACAAGACGACCTACAAAGCGATTCTATGCAGAAGAGGTCACAAGAAGAAGCCAATCTGCTGAGCCTCCAGAGGCAGAACGGAAACATTACAGCGTGAGGACATATTAGTTAATTTGAATGTCTTATGGTATTTGAAATACAGGGAGGTCCCGTTATACAAGCATTCGATATACGAGAATCCGATGATATGAGATGTGTAAATTAGGGTCTATTTTCAATATACGAGACCGAAAATCCAATGTTACGACATTCAAACTGGGGTGAGTAAAATTACCAAGTTATTTACTAAAGTAAATTACAAGTTATTTACTAAAGTAAATTACAAGTTATTTACTAAAGTAAATTACAAGTTATTTACTAAAGTAAATTACAAGTTATTTACTAAAATTATAAATATTTACTGACTATATGATTTTACCTAAGGTTGTACGATAATTCAATCTGAAAATAACGTGCAGACTGGCCAACGACTGCTCGAGACTGGTATTAGCAGAGGTAGGAAGTCTCCAGGCTCGCTTATTATTGTTTGGTATGCTATGAAATATCATTTCTCTAGGTGAATGTAGACATATGATTGCATTTGGATGGATATCATTCATATATATGAGTAAAGAGATGAAATACAAGCAAGGGACTCATCCACGTTTGGCAGCGCGGCCTTTGGCAGCAGCAGCAGCAGCAGCATGAGCCTGCCCATGAAGCCCGTGAGGTGGATATCAACACCACTAGACCAAGGGAGATAGATGTCTTTCGTAATATTTAGTAGGGGAGCGAGAACCCCTTGAGGAATCCTATGATCCCTGGTGATATCCTATGGTGCTATCACAGGCGTGGGAGCTGACTGTCTTCTTCAGGAAGGCACAGGTGAGGCGGATGACGGCGGGTTTTTACTCAAAAGTTTTGAGTGGCGGCTGGCCGCTGGAGCCGCCACCTCCTCCGCCACTGTAGGTTTGGGCAAGCTTAAACGTCTTATTACTCGTTATTATACAACTTAGTGATTATGGTGAGATGTTATATACATGTGTCATTATCTAAATCAATGTAGCACCGTGTGTCACCTTAAATAAGGGTGATTTAAAGATGTTATGATGAGGTGACTGCTGGGGCAGTGAGTGACGGAGAAATTCTTGCCGCGGCCCCACCGCCCCATAACACAAATATTCACTATTTCAACCCACATACACACCTTCTAACACCAAAACACTAGCAACACAGGCTTTTTACTTATATATCTTACTATCTGATACATTAAAACTCCTTAAAACGCAAGCATTCCGAATAAAACGAGAATTAGTTTGGGATGACGGGGACAGAGGCGGAGAGGCAGTCTGGCATGCCATTCTTGCCCGGAAATATGTCTCGCTGACTTGTGATTGGCCAAGAAGTTTTAAAAACAGTTTGTCATTGGCTGGTGACTGATGATGAGCTTGATGACATCATTTATGTTTTATGTTTAATTAATGTGCAGTTATGTTATTTTGTTTGCTATTTTCTCTTTCAGAATGTTTTTTCTACAGAATAGGTACCGTAGATAACAGTGAAGTCGCCACCTGCAGTCACGTCGCCAGGCGCCAAATATTACGAATTATAGCATCAATACTGATTTTTATGTGCCACTGAAGATGTTACACAGTAGTTTATATCATGATTGTATAATCTACCCTGTTACAGCGTTGTTTTATGCTTTGTATCTGCAAATATAACTGTTGCGCATTTTGCTTCTCAAGTTTTTCTTCGCGCGATGACAGACGGTAAACAGTAGCCTTCCGGGCGACAGGACACAGACTTGCCAGATCTTTCAAACTTGAATAGAATTTATTTTCACATTGGCAGAGGAATTTTTATATATCCAAGCATCTTCCGCAGCTAATATATATAGATTTGTTTTACTTTACCTCTAATTTCCCTGAATTCCCCAGAGTGGCGACTCAACTGTTGGGTTAAAATACTAGCTGGTGACTTTAGTGTAGTAGGTATAGTGAGGTCGCCAATCGGTTTTATTTTTGTCATTTGTTCATTTATAGCCCTAATATGACGCAGATGAAGACACAAATTGACACAGACTCTCCAGATAGACCCTTCTAACTTTCCTGAAATCATCAGTCGTGGGCGTTGCGATAAGTAAAGCGATAATGCGATAAAGCGATAATATCGCTTTAACCGAAAATTTACCGCTTATCGTTTATCGCAAGACCGGAAAAACTTATCGCTTATATTTATCGCTTTCAAATTTCCCGCGATAAATCCAGCGATAAAGTAGAAGACGAAAAACCGTTACGGCGGGAGGTTACAGGCTCATTGTTACGCGGCAAACAGATGCGGCCAGCGCTTCTGTTGTCAGTTTCTTTGAATAGCCCCCCAAACTGGACGCATCTGATCTCAGCTCTGTGTTTCATTGTGCTACCAGCAATCCAAAGCTTCTTTGTGTGTTATAACTTATATATACTTAATTCTTATTGTATATTGCTTGGCACCCCAACTATGGCATGACCACATTAAACTCTGTGGCCCCCAACATGAAGGAAGAAATCTTCCAGAGGATTGTGAAGGAGATGAAGGCGCTCATCAGGCAAGAGACAGAAGAGAGAGACAACAGCCAGGACATGGAGGCAATGGAGGAGCATGAGGTCAGCGCCGACCCATTTGCAGAGCTGTGTGACACAACCCAGGCTGACCAGGAGGACGACCTGGAAGAGGACATCAAGAAGGAGCTGCTGGCTTGGAAGAGGAGCAAGGAGGTAATAAGACTATTGTGCTTAAAACTTATTGCTTTGTTCTTACATACTAGCAAATGTAATGTTGCGATAAAATGTTGCGATAATTGCGCTAACAAATGTAATATTGCGATAATATAAATTAAATATTTGTAATTGTTGCAGGCAACACTGAAGAAGTCGCACTTCCCAGCAAAGTATAGGGACCAGTGGGTGACCCTCTTCATCAAGTACAACACTGGGATCCCAAGCTCAGCAGCAGTGGAGCGATTATTCAGCACAGCTTGGGACGTCCTGAGGCCAAAGAGGGCGTGCCTCAGTGAGGACAACTTTGAGTACCTGGTGTTTCTGAAGGGAAACCTCCACCTCCTCAAGCAGAAGTTCAAGGTGCCAAGGGGGTGGATGAGGAGGATGAGATGTTTTAAATTGTTGTATTTGTGTTTGTGATGTTGTGCTGTGATAGTTTTGTTAATTTGTCTTCATTAAATGTTGTTATAAAGTAATAAAATGTTAATTTCGGGTCCTTTAGTCTTTTATTAAGTAATATATGGTGTTTTAAGTGTAAAAAAAGAGGTTTTTAAATGCCTAAGTAGCAAAAATAGAGTATTTTTGGATTTATCGCAGGATTTATCGCTTATCGCTTTAAGGTATTTTGGAAATTTATCGCTTTATCGTTATAGGACTTAGCGGAAAAATTTATCGCTTTATCGTTATCGCTTTATCGCAAAATTTATCGCTGCCCACCACTGGAAATCATGGATGTAGAAATGTAAGTATTAACGCCACCACACGTCTGTAAATAACAAAGAAACGTAGAACTGGCGACTTCACTGTTATCTACGGTAGTACAGTGTAGGTAATATAGACGCTGTGTGTTTGTTGTGTTTGCTATTGTTTATTTCAGCTTGAAAAAAATGTCTTTTTTTTTTTTTTTTTTTTTTTATTTTTTTATTGATGGGGTCCTGGAACCAAACCTATATTTTACCATTAGTTATGTGTTTAGTTATACGAGATTTCGCTTTACGAGTATGCCAGGTGGAACCTAACTGCTCGTATCTTCGGGACCTCCCTGTACTTGTAACAGGTAAGTACTGAGGTACTGAGTACTGAGGAAGTACTCAAGTTGCGTGTTGTGCAGCGCAGCACCGTGCAGTGCAGGTAAGGGCGGAATTGCCTTGCTTTCGGATCGCGATATCGTGTTGTATGAATACTAATAGTGTTGTGCGGATGAAGTGAGTTGCTCAGACCCCCACCGTGTTGTACGAACCCATGTTGTACGAGGATGCAGTGTACTATTACTCAATCAATCAATCATTGGGGGCATACGCCGGGGGGCGCGTCGCCTCGCCCACCCTACGACGCCACTCCCGGGGGTCACCACGCGCGAGTTCCCATGCAGGCTCCTTTCCCATACCAAGCAGCTCTCGACAAGAAACATCAACTTGCCCCAGCCACGAGCCTTGTGGGCGCCCCCTTGGCCTCCTCCACGCCGGATTGTCTCTTACAGATACAACCCGATGGATAGGATCGGTTTCAGGGTAGCATGCCACATGCCCATATAGCCGAAGTTGGCGCTGACGGACTATGCAGGTAATAGGCCTCAATTCAGTCTCACGGTGCAATCGCTGATTTGACACGTAATAATCCCAGCCATACCCCATGATTCTGCGAAGACACTTATTACCAAAGGCATTGATTCGTCTCTTCAAGTCACTATTTCACTATATACTATTACTAATACATATATTATCATGGGATCATAATAATAATGATAATGATAATACAATAAACAGTTACTAGAATCAATAAAATGTATATGGCTGGAATGAGAGGCCTAAGTCTTGACCGTATGCAAACGTTTGAAAGGAGGTCAGCTCAGACAGCCTCAAGAAACGCGAAAAATACATTACTTCATCAACTCACTGAGAAGTATCCAGAGTACCTAGAGTTAATTATTCTTGCATAACGTAGATCAAAGATGAAGCTAAACGATGATTCTTTTTGTTTTAGGATAGCTTCAGTAGTTATTTTACAACTTGTTGAAGAGACGATTTAGAGCAAATATGCCCGGCTGGTGTGCACGGAGAGGTAGTAAGTCACCCACCGTGTAAGGGTTACCGTATTTTACAGCTTATAAGATGCACTTTTTCCCCAAAAAAATACCCTGAAAAACACTCATGCGTCTTCCAAGACGAATGTTGTAGGAGGTTAGCTAAGGTAGCTATTCAATTCAGCCTCTTAAATGATGTAACCTCAGTATTTACCTGTTACAAGTATTTTGATGACCATAAGACATTCTAATCAACTAATCTGTCCTCACCCTATGATGTTTACTATGGTACTGGCGGGAGCCGTTCCGCCTCGGCAGATTGGCGCCAACAGCCATTCCGTGTATAAGGAACTTTGTTACATTAGATGAAAGATTATATACTTATGTACATGCAGCCATCACAAATACTACACGCATACAGGAAAATTCAAACAATACATGGTGAGGCACAGGAGGCAGGCAACGAAGTGAGGCACGTGGGGACGTGAGAGGTATTTACACTCGGCACGACAAAGCCAGACTCAGCTGATCGGCACACTAGGCAGGCAAGCAGCTGCACACCGCTGCGGTCGGCTTTGTTTTCACTCCCGCCGTCCGACCTGCGTGTACATGTTCAGCCAGCCAACATGAAGATTTACTTATACTATCGCATACAAGCTAGAAATCAAAAATGGCTGATGAGCAGTGCTGAATGAAGATAATGAATAGCGAGTGTGTTCTTGTCTGAAAATGACTATATCGGACAATAGTTTTGGTGGCCACGTTTTTCTTTCTTAGAAATGTCTTTCTAAAATCAGGGTGCGTCTTCCAAGATGCAGCGTCTTATAAGCCGTAAAATACAGTAATCCTAAAGCTCGTAAATCTTGGTTTAACTCAACTTGTTCTCGTTCTGTCCGAGATAAAGACGCTGCTCACTGACGGTATCATAACCATCCATCTCCTGAAACTCATGCCCATTATATTTCTGCCTATAATCATCACAAATCTTTTCTTCAACTTACCAAAAACTCCTTCATCAATAGAAAATGTCAAAATCTTTCTAGATTCAAACTCCTATTGTGACTTCTGGCATCTAGCTAAAATCATCTAAAAAAAATGTTCTTCCTCATCTTTCCCTCCTGTTTCACCCTGATGGCTCCACAGCAGTTTCATCAATTTCTAAAGCTGAACTCTTTGCTCGAAATTCCATATTGGTTGATGAAGGGCTTGGTCCTCATTCTCTTACACTTTCTGACTATATTATGCCTATTATAATGATACTTTGTAATGATGTTTTTTTCTATGCCCTCACTGGCCTTGATTCTTGGAAGGCTTTTGATCCTGACATTGACCCTCCTATTGTTCTCAAAAACTGTGCTTCTGGGCTTGCGCCCTGCCAGGTCAAACTTTTCCGTCTTTGTCTATCTATTTCCAGCTTTCCTTCTCGCTGGAAGTTTGCTCATATTCAATCTGTTCCTAAGAAGGGTGACCGTTCTATCCTTCAAACTACCATTCTATAACTTTGACTTCCTGCCTCTCTAAAGCTTTTGAATCTATCCTTAATAACATTCTTAAGGGGAGCGTCACACGAATATTTCCGAAAAATATCAAAATATTCGAAAAAGTTATCATGCGTAGTTGAACACTTGAGCAAGCTTGTGACAAAGTATTACAAAGAAAGCAAAAAAAATTAAAGAGTTATGGCTGATCTTCTCCCCCCCTCCCCCCCGAAAAATATCCGTAAAGAAAATTTGTATGATATTCACTGGCATAGGCAAACTGGCACCTCTCAGCCCCTCTCTGTGAGACAGAGGGTCGTCTCAAGGCCTCAGTAGTGAAGGAGTAGAGGGAGAAGCCGGGTGTCGCTGCTCGTCTCTCAGCCTTCCACCATTCCTGCTCCCTCCAGACCATTTACCATTTATTCAGCACAGGGTTAACCTACCTCTAGCTCTCTACCTCCTCCACCACCATGCCGAGGACATCAAGGCATAAATTGGCTCAGAGAGAGAATGCTGGCTGTAGTTCAGCAAACTGTCCATGCGCGTCTGTAAGCTAGCACCCTTTTGTGACTATTACATTTTGCAAAAGGGGGGACCAGATACAGGAGAACCTCGTTTAACCGGCATTTAAAACAACGGCACTAATCGTCCCAGGCTTCTTCTTTTTTTTTTTTTTTTTTTTTTTTCACTGATAAACTCTGGAACTCTCTTCCTGTTTCTATTTTTCCACTTTCCTATGACTTACATCTTTTCAAAAGAAGAGTAACAAGACACCTCCCGAACTAAATTGGCTCACCCCTTTTTTATTTTATTCTCTTACTGTCTTTTTTATAGGGACTGGCAACTAAGCGGACTTTGTGTTACCCATTTCTGTTGTGCCCTTGGCCGGTTCCTTGTGATGGGATAAAAAAAAAAAAAAAAAAAAAAAAAAAAAGTGATTTTGGGCGATTCCATAGGAGTAACTCTCAAAACAACGGCAAAATGAGTTATCCGGCATGCGCTCCCCCCCCGCGGGTGCCGGATAAACGAGGTTCTCCTGTACAAGCTATGTCATATAACACTTCAAGTGTGATAGAGAGCGTGGCTGCGAGAGTAAACAAACAAACCAACATCTGCTCAGATTTACTGAGCCTCAAGGTTTAAAGGGCGCGCAGCATTTTAAACTGCGCACCTTTAAACCTCTACTGAAAAATGTGTTTTTCCAGTTTTCCTTTAATAACTTCACCACTATTGTGCCGAATTTAATAAACAATGTATCATTGGCAAGAGGAATGAAGATGTGATTTTCTCATCTTTTTTTTCTTTTTCTATTTGGGTAAATATTTGCAAATAGCAAATACATTTAAGAGATCCAAAAAAAAAAAAAATAATTATGAACACTTAAAAATAATGAAATTCAAAATTCTTAAAAGATGAATCGTTTGGATATTTTGTAATGCATATTTAGTATATTTTTCATCAGTGCAAGTCATTGGATAAGAAAGTTATTAGGAGTTAAATTTCTTTAAAGTTTTTTTCTTCTTTCAGTTATGTATCAAGCTATGGATTTGAAAAGGAGCTAGGATTATTTCGGCATTAGCATACTTTAGGCATAAAAAAAATCATGACAATCCACTGGTAATTAAGAAATGGTGTGACGCTCCCCTTAAGCATCTACAGGGAAGTCCCGAAGATACGAGCAGTTAGGTTCCACCTGGCATACTCGTAAAGCTAAATCTCGTATAGCAAAATACATAACTAATGGTAAAATATAGGTTTGGTTCCAGGACCCCATCAAAGACATGTTTTTCAAGCTAAAATAAACTGTAGCGGTCCCAAGGTTGGGGCCCCACACCTGGCTAATTACTCCTAAAGGTCAGGCTGCACACCTGGCTAATTACCCTTCAGGTCACGCCTTGCTTGGGGTGACCTGACTGGGGTCAACCAAAATCCCCCTTTGTCCAGCCCAGGAGTCCTGTATTCAGTCAGTTACCTACCAACCACTACAGTGAGAGGAACACCACTCCTCCTCTCCCTGTGTTCCTCTCAGTGTCGTGGTAGGTAGGTAACTGACTGAATACAGGACTCCCGGGCTAGACAAAGGGGATTTTGGTTGACCCCAGTCAGGACACCCCAATCAAGGCGTGACCTGAAGGGTAATTAGCCAGCTGTGCGGTCCCAACCTTAGGACCTCTACAAAACTATACCAAACACAACAAACAAAATGTTTGAATTTCGTAGCATTGGATTTTCGATCTCGTATATTGAAAATAGACCCTAATTTACACAGCTCGTATCATTGATTTCTCGTATACCGAACGCTCATATAACGGACTTTCTCTGTATCTGCTCACATATTTTCTATCTAATCGTCAGTATAATTCCGTACAGGGCGATCTACTGGCGATCTTCTAGCTTTCCTAACTGAATCTTGGTCATCCTCCTTTGGGGGCTTCGATGAAACTTCTGCTGTTGCCCTTGACCATATCAAAAGCTTTTGATGGTCTGGAACAAATCTTTAATTTCCAAACTACCCTCATTCGGTTTCTATACTTTTGTCTGCACCTTCATCTCAAGTTTCCTTTCAAACCTTTTTAAATTGTAGCTACTGTAGGACAGTCATTGTTCTTCTCCTAAGTCTATCGATAGTGGTGTTCTTCAGGGTTCTGTCTTATCACGCACTCATTTGTATTTCATCAATTACACTGGTCGAAAAAAAAAAATTGAAGATATGGTTCTGGACTAAATGAACCCTGATTAAGGTAAATCGACCTTGTTTAAAACTCGAATCTGATGTTCAATTAACTCTATCACGTCCAGTTTTTGAGAACCAGATGCAATTCCATAAAAAAATATGGGTAAAATCGCAGAATAGGTTTTTTCACCAAATGTTTTCATTTTAAAATCTTAATCTTTTTTTTTCTCAAGCCTATTTAGTAGGGCAGTGCAGTGTTTTTGAGTCGTGTGGTTTGTGCAGTGAGCAGGGAGGGTGTGCGCGCTGCGTATTGGCGAGGGGTTAGCAGGCTGTGTAGTACATTTTTACCTACTGATCGTACAGCTTTGATTATGTTTTAAACATTTTATTTTTCTTTTGCAGATATGATGTGTTTTGATTTATTGGAGTCCTAATTTTAGTTGGTTTACCGTATATAGTACCTTGTACCGGCTGTGATGGAGCGCCGTAACTGTGTGAATGCATCGGACAGTTTTTGTTACATATGTGGAATTTTTACCCCTGACAGTCTGAAAAAACCTCTTACAAAGAATGTTAAAGCACTTATTTGCATTACTTTAAGTGCAGTATAGGTGATCAAGATAAGAATTGGCCCCTCACGTAGCATGGCAACCCCTGTGTGAACCGCTTGAATAAATGGATGCGGGCAAACGGCCTCGGGCATGGCATTCGGCATCCCAATGGTTTGGCGTGAACAAAAGGATCACAGTACTGATGCTACTTCTGCCTCACTAACATCAAAGGATATTCAGTAAAAACGAGGGGCTAAAATCAGGTAACCTGACGTACCTTCTCCCATCAGGCCTGTGCCACATGGTCCTGATCTCCCAGTTCCAAATGTTCCAATTGAAAGTGCTATAAGTGAATCAGATTGGGAACGAGGAGGATAATCCCATGGATACAGACTTTCAAGAAATGGCAGACAACAGAGAGCTCAAATTCATCAGTCAGGAAATGCTACATGACCTTGCTAGGGACTTAGATCTACCCAAGGAGAAAAGTGAAGTCCTTGGATCTCGTCTAAAGGGAATGGAATTTTGCTACAAGAAGGAGTTCTCTTTAAACCAAACGTTTCGTCGTAGACATAAAGAACTTTCAAGCTTCTTCAAGATGGAACACAAGCTCTGTTACTGCTTTGATGTTGACACACTCATGGAACAACTTTGTGAGTCTCACACTTATGATAAGATGAGTGGCGGCTGTTCATAGATTCGGAAAAAACACGCTAAAGGCCGTTCTTCTGCAAAAAGGAAATAAGCTTCCGAGTGTTCCAATTGCGCATGGCCATGAATGAGTGAAACTTATGAAACTATAAAAGACTTTGTTATCTGCTGTTAAATATGAAGAACATCAGTGAATTTCTGTGTGGGACCTGAAGGTAATCTCCTTGCTTCTGGACTCCATTAGTTACACTAAGCACATGTGTTTTCTTTGTTTGTGGGACTCTAGAGCGGACAGCAAACTTACAAACAAAAGGAATGGCCAGCACGACCGAAAGACTCACCTGGCAGGTTCAAACTTTAATTTACAAACCTCTTGTTGACAGTAAAGGTGTACTTACCTCCATTGCATCTGAACTTGGGTTAATGAAAAATTTTTGTGAAGGCCATGGATCAAAATGGTGCTGGCTTTTCATATTTGTTAGGGAAAGTTTGAACGCACTGTATCTGAAGCCAAAGTAAAGGCAGGTGTTTTCAAAGGCCCTCAAATTCGTCAACTACTCAATGATGATGACTTTGTAAAGAGCCTAACTGCCCTGGAAAAAGCTGCTTGGAAGAGTTTTTTGGCTGTTATAAAGAACTACCTAGGTAAGGTTCGAGCATCGATTATGAGGAACTTGTAAATGACATGTTGAAGATTACCATGCGCTTGGGCTCGGATGTCCCCTCAAAATCCACTTTTTTCCATTCACATCTTGATTTCTTCCCCAACGAATCTTGGCGCGGTCAGTGATGACAGGGGAACGTTTTCCCCCAGGACATTGCCACCATGTAAACCCGATACCAAGGACATTCAGTCCCAACATGATAGGGGACTATTGCTGGACGCTACAAACTTGGGGTAGCTGCTCCTACAAACAAAAGAGCAAACTACAAAACACTTCTGATGTACTATGGAGCAGGTGAGTACTTTTGTGTGTTAGGTAAAATTTTGATCATGTATATTAAAAAACCAATTTGAGATCTTGACTGTTCTTCTGAAGAACAGTCCCAGATCTGACTGTTCTTCGAACTAGCGCATCTTTCTCTCAAAAAAAATCTCGAAGTTGTGTTTTCCCAAAATAAAAGATATATATATATATATATATATTATTATATTTATATTTTATAATAATATATATAATATATATATATATATATATAGTCAAAATTTACTGTGATTTGGCATATTTTCGGATATTTCCAAGATGTGGCACATTTTTTGGGTATATTTGGAACATAATTTAAATATATTTTTTGCCAATATTACATTAGGGACCACCAGAATTTAATTACGAGTAATATATATTAACGTAGGGCATTGTTTCGATTAATTATATAATTATATATACGTAATATAATTATAATAGCTATTAAAATTTTAAATGCCCCATATTTCAAAAACTATACGTGCTAGAGAAAAAGCAATGCCATTTTTTGAAATCAGCAAACGAAAATCTTTCCAACCCCACCACAATGAACTCAGAACCCTTTTTGGTGTCGGGCCAGTTTTTATCTAAGTAACTTATTGGCTAATCCTATCCTATGCTGATGATTCTACATTTCATTTTTCAATGTCGTTCATTAAGACTTCCAAGTCCCAAAAGGAACTACCGTATTTTTTCGGCTTATAAGACTCACTTTTTTTCCCTAAAAAATAAACCCTCAAAATACTCATGCAAATATTCCCAGACGAATTTGGAATGAGACTGCCACCAAGACTGGCGGGAGTCCGTTCCGCACAATTCTTCCGCCTCGGGAGATTAGCACCAACACCAAAACCTATCGTCAGCTAGTGTTTGATGTATCATTTTTCCACCAGGTTGTCCCCCCGTATCACAAGCTAAGACTCTATATGAGTCTGCCACCAGGACTGGCGGGGAGCCGTTCTGCGACAATTTCCACCTCGGGGGATTGGCGTCAACAACGCCACCTATCGTGTGCTAGTGTTGATGTATCATTTACCGCCCCGGCTATCAACGTATCACAAGCTTTTTCAGCCCAGAAAATTATCACCCATGGCGAATTCATCAAAAAGATTTACTTATACTATCGCATACAAGATCAAGTTGTACGGTATGCCAAATAACATGGGAACAGGGCAGAGAAAGACACTTCACACCACCGCCATGCCTACTGAGAAAATTAGTAGATTTTCCCACCAGCTACCGTAAAAAATCAGTTTTTATCTTTTTTTTCTTTGAACATTTTTCTGCAATGTCTGCTAGTGTTGATTAATCGTCTGCTAGTGTTGATGCAGCATTTACCCACCGGGGTATCACACGCATCACAAGCTCTTTTCAATCATGGAAGTTATCACCCATAGCGAATTCATCAAAACGATATGTAGGTCAAAAATCTGTAGATTTTACTAGAATTGTTTTTTGTTTTTTGCTTTGAAATTCCTGTCCAAAATCAGGGTGCGTCTTCCAAATGCAGCGTCTTATAAGCCGTAAAATACAGTAAGTGATTCACGAGGGATGCTTCTGAGCGCGCCTAACTTCTGATCTTTCTATAATTCTGAATGGGGCAAGCAAAACCTTATTTTGTTCAATGCCTCAAAACCCCAATTTCTTCAACTATATACTCACATAACCTACCAGACAACTATTCCCTCTTCTCAAAGACACTCAAGGGTTCTCTGTCTTCCACAATGAACATTCTTGGACTATCCTGTACTAAAAATCTGAACTGGAAATTTCAAAATCTCATCTCTTGCTAAATCAGCTCTCTTAGAAGTCAGGTGTCCTGGGGCATTTGGCGTACATTTTCCTCCCTCCCAGTTGCTCTCGCTGCACAGGGGCCTTATCTGGCCCATGAAATGGAGTATGTCTCTCATTTTGGGGAGGATCCACTCTTTACAGCTCTCCTAAACAGGGTTGAGTCAAAAGCTTTTTGTCTCATCAACTCCCCTCCTCTGACTGACTGTCTTAAATCTTTAAATCACTGCTGCAGTGTTGCTTTTCTTGGTATTTTTCTACCGTTATTTTCATGCTCGCTGCTCTTTTTAATTTGCTAAGTGCATGCCTCCCCCCTTCCCGTGGCTCGCTGCACAAGACTTTCTACTCATTCTCTTCCCTATTCTGTCCATCTTCCTAATGCAATAGTTAATCAGTATCGTCACTCTTTCATCACTCACTTGTAAACTCTAGAATTCTCTTTCTTATTCTAGTTTTCCATCTTCCTACGACTGAATTTTTTTTCGAGAGAGGGAGTGTCAAGACACTTCCGAAACTAAATTGACCCACCCTACTTTCTGCAATCTATTCCTGTCTTCTTTATAAGGGCTGGCGGCTAGCGAGTTTTTTTTTTTAATACCCTTAATTAGGGGAAAGGCCAGCCCTTTCAGATATAATAAAAAAAAAATTAAAAAAAAAAAAAAAAAAAAAAGTATTATCACCTTGATCCAAGTACAGCATGAAAATTCAAGATTCCAGGCGGGGAGTGCCTGAGTGTACGTCCTTCCTTCACAACCAGACAACTACCAGTGTTAGGTGTATGCACGCCTGGAGGTACTTCAGCCTCAGCAGAGGTGCCAGATGTAGCCATGAGTGGGTACAAGTGGAGGAGCTGGAACCTGGATGGCGAGCAGGGCCCAGTGTGGCGGGCCTTGAATGCATACGTTTCTGCTTTGGTAGTATCTAAAGGTATTGAATCTGTAAATCCAATGTAAGTCTCACTTCTGCTATGTATGAGGCTTCCAGGGAACATCGAGCAGTGAGTCTATTTTTCTGTTGATGATGATGGTGTCTTACTGGTGTTGACAGGCAAGCAGTGTTGTGTGCAGAGTTGTAGTGGGTTTCGATGGCTCCTCTCTGTAAATAAAAAGCCTCCTTGATAGGTGTGTCTGCGTCATCTCAATGTATGCTTGAGGTCCACATTCCAAAATTTTGCAAGTGTATTTGTAGATGACGAGGTCAGGGGGAGCATCTTGGTTTGTCTTTTATTACCGAGTGGTTGAGAGGTTTTCTTGGTATTATACTAAATCGCAAGTAAGATGTGGTTGGGGTAGACTGGCTTGAGCTTCTTCTCAATAAGGGCTTTAATGACTCTTTCCTCAGTTTTGTATTCTGAGGACATGTAGTCCTTGTAGTGTAGCTTGATTTTGTTTTGAGTTGTCTGGTGACTTGGTTCTCCACTTGGTACCACTTATGGATGGCACTGTTGAATCGTTGATTTGAGCATCGCCACATCCATTATTGATGAGAAATTGAGTAAGTCTTTCAAATTCTTTATGAGTTGCTTCATAAAGAACAGTGTGCAAGTGCTGAAGGGATTTAAGAGTTGATGGTGGTAGTGTCGTAGCCATTTGTTATTCCCTTGAAGTCAAACTCCTTTGTTGCTATTTTTGGTATAAATGTGGTGGTAAATCCATATGTGGTAGCAGTGGTTAGCACATTAAGGGAGGGTAGACAATCATCTCTTGCTTCTTTGTAAGTACAGATGAGGTCAGAGGCAGGGCTGAGATGCTGTGTGGAAATTTATTTCACATACATATTTAATCTGAGTTTCTTACCTATTCAATCAAACCCATGGCTATCACCCAACACATCATCCCAGCTACTTAACTAACTAGGATACTTATCGGTGGATAGTGGGTTGAATTAAGGCTGTAGGTTTGGCTCAATATTACAATTGTCTTGTGATCCGATGTGGTCGCCCGTGATCAGGCCGCCCGTGAATGACAAGAGCGGAGGTGGAGGCGTAATCGTGGGCGTCAAGTGGTTCTCACACCAGTAACTTGACGCGGCGGATTGTTATCTTTGTGTTGCTAAGACACGTCCTTTGATTTAACACTATATATGTACAAAATTAACGTATGTACAAATCTCTTCTTTATAATCAGAGAAGAGATATTAACTCGATGGAGATGTGGAGTGTACAGGGAGGTTCCGTTATACGAGCATTCGGTATACGAGAATCCGATGATACGAGATGTGTAAATTAGGGTCTATTTTCAATATACGAGATCGAAAATCCAATGATACGACATTCAAACTGGGGTGAGTAAAATTATCAAGTTCAAAATGCGCGCCCTACCACTCCTGGGTTGGACAAAGGGGGATTTGGTTGACCCCAGTGAGGTCACCCCTAGCAAGCCGTGACCTGAAGGGTAATTAAGCATATGGCGCGGCCTGACATTTAGGGGTAATTAGCAGGTGTGCGGCCCCAACCTTGGGACTGCAGTCAGGTCACCCCTAGCAAGGCGTGACCTGAAGGGTAATTAAGCATATGGCGCGGCCTGACCTTTAGGGGTAATTACCAGGTGTGCGGCCCCAACCTTGGGACCGCTACACTACCTTCTCTTGTATCACGCGGCGTCCCCTACATTACAACGTCTTTTTTGCTTGTAATGCATGTTTTATGTTTAATTAATGTGCACACATTGTGCAGTTATGCTATTTTGTGTGCTATTTTCTCTTTCAGAATGCTTTTTCTACAGAATAGGTAGTACAGTGTGGGTAATATAGACGCTGTGTGTTTGTTGTGTTTGCTATAGTTTATTTTAGCTTGAAAAACATGTCTTCTTTTTTTTTATTTTTTATTTATATATATATAATTGATGGGGTCCTGGAACCAAACCTATATTTTACCATTAGTTATGTGTTTCGTTATACAAGATTTCGCTTGACGAGTATGCCAGGTGGAACCTAACTGCTCGTATCTTCGGGACCTCCCTGTACTTGTACTTGTAGACAAGCACGTCTATTAACAATTGATGTTATCCTCACGGAGGGTCTGGGTGTACTGTTCTCTCCCTGTGGGCGAGCAGCGGCCAAAACCAATCCTACCTACACGTGTCAATCGTTCGTGGTGGCGGCGAGACGCACCCCTGCCAATACCTGCCACGAATACACGCAGGATAGGTTACAAATATTATGACGGCGACCAATAGCCAGTCGCTCTTAATTAAGGTGCTAATTATTTAAGTGCAATGTTTATTAACCACTGGGAATATTAATTTATCCTATCCCAGTACTAATCATTTACTTAAATTACCTTAATTATTACCCATTACCATTACAATTACATATACATATCCCTTTAAGCGTCCTCCTATTATGAGCAGAAAATACCTCACTAGAGGGGGGGGAACAAACTACCACTCTACCAATTATGAGAGGGTGTTTGGTGGATAATTTCCACATGCTGTTTGAATTGCTGCAGTTCTTGCCGGTTCTTTACCCAAACAAAGATATCATTGATGTATTTACCATAGATGTATGGGTGGTGGTGTCTTTCACGTTGCCCATGAAAAAGTTAGCAAAAAGCACTGCTAAGGGGCTACCTATAGTAACTGTTAATCTGTCCACAAATAGTACAACAGGGCAGGTTCTCCTCTTCTTTAATGACACTCAACTATTTCTTTAATGACACTCAACTATCTCCTTCTCCTACAATTAACATTTTTGAACTATCCTTTACGAAAAATCTGAACTGGAAATCTCACATCTCATCTCTTGCTAAAACAGCTTCTAAGAAGTTAGGCGTCCTGTGGCATCTGCGTATTTTTTTTCTCCCTCCCAGTTGCTTGCTCTCTACAGGGGCCTTATCCGCCCATGTATGGAGTATGTCTCACATGTTTGGGGAGGATCTACTCATACAGCTCTCCTAAACAGGGTTGAGTCAAAAGCTTTTTGTCTCATCAACTCCTCTCCTCTGACTGACTGTCTTCAATCTTTAATTCGCCGCTGCAATGTTGCTTCTCTTGTTATCTTCTATTGTTAATTTCATGCTCACTACTCTTCTGAACTTGCTAACTGCATTGTCTCGCTCAGCGAGACAATCTGCCACACACAGCCTGCTACTCCCCGGCGCTCCAAACGTCTGCACACATATATCGTCGCCGTATAGGTGGCAAATGGGTGCTAAGCTCTCTGGAAAGGCACAGCTTTCTTGCTGCACCCATACAGGATGCAAATATATGCCATATCGCAAAAAAAATATATCAGAAACTCCCAAAATTCTTCAAGTACTATATTTTTTTCTGATTCTCTTGTGTATTTGTATCAGGGCCGGGGTGGGAGGCTTCCTGCTGTGACGTCACCGAGTCGTGGTCCGTCGTCTGCTGGACGTCAGTTGTGTTTTGAGAGCTCAGGGAATTTACAGATTTTGAATGCGGATCATTTAAAAACGGGTGACTGGATGCAAAAAGTGACAAGATATTGTTGATATACTCGATAATGGCTATATTTTTACTGCATTAAATCAGGAATGATGAAATGGTCTGGACTTTTACTTTAAATCTTTTCACGAGAAGAGTGACAAGACACCTCCCGAACTAAATTGGCCCACCCCCTTTTTTTTATTCTTACTGTCTTCTTTATGGGACTGGCAACTAAGCGGGCTTTGTGTTACCTCTTTTTGTTGTGCCCTTGGCCAGTCCTTTGTGATGTAAAAAAAAAAAAAAAAAAAAAAAAAAAAAGTGAATGACAATTCCTTAGTACACAGATCCAGTAGAGGATGTAGATGTTTATTCAAGTACACTTATGCCCTGTTTAACGAAGGAGTTACTTACCTTCCTGAAAAATCGTGCATTAAGCAAAAATGTATTAAACAAATCCTATTTTCTCATTGACTCCTACATATTATATAAGTTGAGATACATTCTTCAGACTAAAAATCACACCCTTACCATGTCATAAAATGCAGTCATTTATGGAAATATTTCTTTTGTTGAAGAATTTAGTCAGTTATCGACGCAGCTGAGATGGATCTCCACTGTAACCAGACAGCTCTCTCTCAGACTACCCCTAGAGAGCTGTCTGCTAGTGCTTATAGTGTTGGCTGAAGCCAGCACCCCGGGAGGCGGGTTACAATCCCTCGGCTAACACCCGGTACCCATTCACTGCTGGGTGGACAGGGGCTCGGGTTTTAAGGAAACAGCCCAACTGTTTCCGCTCCGCCCGGGGATCGAACCCGGGACTTCTCTGTTGTGAACCGAGCGTGCTACCCTACAATACGGAGTACCCGTATACTTATGAAATTCAAGTAAAGTAGAACCCCTCTAACTCAGACTTCTGTTAAACCTTAACATTTCTGTTCTTAATTCTCGTGGTTTTGATAACTACCGTATTTTACGGCTTATGAGACGCACTTTTTTCCCCTAAAATACCCTGAAAAATACTCCTACGTCTTTCAAGACGAATGTTGTAGGTTAGCTTAGGTAGCTATTCAATTCAGCCTCTTATATGATGTACACTCAGTATTTATCTGTTACAAGTATTTCAAATGCCATAAGACATTCAAATCAACTAATCTGTCTTCACGCTGTGATGTTTACTGCAGTATTGGCGGGAGCCATTCCGCCCCGGCAGATTGGCGCCAACAGCCATTCCGTGTATAAGGAACTTTGTTTGTTACATTAGATGAAAGTTTGTATATTTACGTACATGCAGCCATCACAAATACTAAACGCATACAAAAAATTCAAACAATACATGGTGAGGCACAGGAGGCAGGCAACGAAGTGAGGCACGTGGGGACGTGAGAGGTATTTACACTCAGCACGACAAAGCCAGACTCAGCTGATCGGCACACTAGGCAGGCACGCAGCTGCACACAGCCGTGGTTGGGTTTGTTTTCACTCCCGCCGTCCGACCTGCGTGTACATAGTCAGCCAGCCAACATGACGATTTACTTATACTATCGCATACAAGCTAGAAAATGAAAATGGCTGATGAGCAGTGCTGAATGAAGATAATGAATAGTGAGTGTGTTCTTGTCTGAAAATTACTGTATATCGGACAAGTTTTGGTGGTCTATTTTGTTTGTTTGTTCTTAGAAATTTATTTCCAAAATCAGGGTGCGTATTCTAAGATGCAGCGTCTTATCAGTCTTAAAATATGGTAGTGGGGAGAACTACGAGTTCCTTAAGGTAATAAATTTGATCATTCTCGGGGTTAATTACACGGTCTCGCAGCATCTGTAAGCGCATTTCCCGCCAAATTGCCTGCACTTAGAAGTACAGTACAGTACAATATGCACTCTACTCTATCCATTTCAAGCTTGCAAATGAATCCTAAGCTATTTTTGTAAGCTTGTCTCTGATTGGCTAGGGGCCTCAGGCAGCCTGTCTGTTCATCCCAGAAAGTGTCCCGCTGGTGCTGTCCTAACACTTCATATCTCACTTCTTTTCACTATAGTTCACTTATTTCACTTAATGCTGATTTCTCAACTCCTTTATTGAACAGTAGAATAATAGGTGATGAAGACAGTAAAAAAAAAATGTTCAAACTAAAAAAAAAAATGAAATTTGGCAAGTTCATGTCAAAGATGGTGCTAAAAATGTTTGTATAGTACCACTTTTTCTAAGCCAATTTTTAACTAGAATTATCTATATACTGCAAAAATAAATCATGCCATGTGGTTGAAAAACTTTTGAACACGATGCTATTCTTATCTTTTTGATAAATAGAAAAAGAAGGGAGACTAAATTCTTTTTATACCAATATGTTGGCTCCTGATAAGTGCAATATCTAAGTTGGCTGGATGGGAGGCAATAGACACAGTCCTCCAATAGCATAAATAAAACCTTGCCAGAATGAATGAAGTAATGAATGGACCCTTTGAGGCACTTACTGGCACTAACTACTGGAAGAACCTACCATCAAATGTCTCATTAAAGAACATTAAAATAACAATCAATGAAGCTATAACGAAGGCCCTGGAGTCTCGTCTGTCAACTTTTAAAGAATACAGTAAACCCTCTCTAATTCGAACCGATATGATTCGATCTTCGGATTATTCGACCTGTTTCAGACTAAGTTCAAATTTTTCAACAACTTTCCAACTTTGTATAATCCGAACTGAGGTTCGAATTGTCAGAGTTTTCTGCAACATCTTCCACCTCCTCTGAGCCATCCACTTCGTCAGCCAGTCTTCATATCACCTCTAACACTTAAGGACATCAATCACTGAAGACCTTACCTTACAAATCCCCAGAGTGACACCTGCCACGGCTGCGTTCAGTAGCGTTCCCCCCCCCCCCCCCCCCCCCCCGCACCCTTCCTGCTGAACGATACTGAACGCTTCACAATTTACATTGCTACCAAGATAGCAGCTGCTGAAATTTATCTCTGTGGCTTTCCTTATTGTTGAAGAATAATTTGCTGATGACCCTGTATTTGATGCAGCAGAAGTTATAGCAGCAGGAAATGAAATATTAAGGAGGCAAGAAGAGGAGAGCAAAGAGCAAAGCTTTCTTTGCCCTTTGTTTACATACCCTTATTGTGGCGCAAGGTGGCAACTCAGTAGTGATTCACCTCCCAGACCTGTAGTGCGAGGGTAGCTAGCACTCGGCATACTGTATGCTTACGTCAGCGTGTCACCGTGAGCCTTCGTGTGGACCCGTGTGCGTTGCTTTACTGAACACAGCCCTTGCCTGAAGACGCTATCAGTGACGCCTGATTGCTTATTGTACAGTAGTACATTTCAAGACTTCAGTATTAGCCATGTATTGGTGGGTACAAGTAATACAATCTGTGGTGTTTTGGCATGTTTGAGTGAATTCTTATTGTGTGGGGAGACTAGAGGTAACCATCGGATAATTCAAACTTTCGGCTAATTCGACCCAGGTCTTCCCCCAAGTACAGGGAGGTCCCGAAGATACGAGCAGTTAGGTTCCACCTGGCATACTCGTAAAGCGAAATCTCGTATAACGAAACACATAACTAATGGTAAAATATAGGTTTGGTTCCAGGACCCCATCAATTAAAAAGAAGAAGAAAAAAAAAAGGCATTTTTCAAGCTAAAATAAACTATAGCAAACACAACAAACACACAGCGTCTATATTACCCATACTGTACTACCTATTCTGTAGAAAAACCATTCTGAAAGAGAAAATAGCACACAAAATAACATAACTGCACATTAATTAAACATAAAACATAAATGATGTCATCAAGCTCATCATCAGTCACCAGCCAATGATAAACTGTTTTTAAAACTTCTCAACCAATCACAAGTCAGCGAGACATATTTCCGGGCAAGAATGGCATGCCACACTGCCTCTCTCCGCCTTCTGTCCCCGTCATCTCAAACTAATTCTCATTTTATTTGGAATGCTTGCGTTTTAAGGAGTTTTAATGTATCAGATAGTAAGATATATAAGTAAGGAGCCTGTGTTGCTAGTATTTTGGTGGTAGAAGGTGTGTATGTGGGTTGAAATAGTGAATATTTGTGATATGGGGAGGCCCGGCGGCAAGAATTTCTCCGTCACTCACTGCCCCGCCTGCAGTCACCTCCCATCATAGCATCTTTAAATCACCCTTATTTAAGGTGAAACACGGTGCTACATTGATATAGATAATGACACGTGTATACAACATCTCACCATAATCACTAAGTTGTATAATAACGAGTAATAAGACGTTTAATCCTGCCCAAACCTACCGTGGCGGAGGAGGGGGCGGCTCCAGCGGCGCCGCAACTCAAAACTTTTGAGTAAAAACCCGCCCTCATCCGCCTCACCTGTGCCTTCCTGAAGACAGGCAGCTCCCACGCCTGTGATAGCACCATAGGATATCACCAGGGATCATAGGATTCCTCAAGGGGTTCTCGCTCCCCTACTAAATATTACCAAAGACATCTATCTCCCTTGGTCTAATGGTGTTGGTATCCACCTCACGGGCTTCATGGGGCGGCTCATGCTGCTGCTGCTGCTGCCAAAGGCCACACTGCCAGACGTGGATGAGTCCCTTGCTTGTATTTCATCTCTTTACTCATATATATGAATGATATCCATCCAAATGCAATCATATGTCTACACTCACCTAGAGAAATGATATTTCATAGCATACCAAACAATAATAAGCGAGCCTGGAGACTTCCTACCTCTGCTAATACCAGTCTCGAGCAGTCGTTGGCCAGTCTGCACGTTATTTTCAGATTGATTATTTTATCGTACAACCTTAGGTAAAATCATATATGTAGTCAGTAAATGTTTATAGTTTTAGTAAATAGCTTGTAATTTACTTTAGTAAATAACTTGGTAATTTTACTCACCCGTTTGAATGTCGTAACATTGGATTTTCGATCTCGTATATTGAAAATAGACCCTAATTTACACATCTCGTATCATCGGATTCTCGTATATCGAATGCTCGTATAACGGGACCTCCCTGTAGTTCGAATTAGAGAGGGTTTCCTGTACATAAATACCTGCAACCTCATCCATATCAACCAAAAAATCCTGATACTGTTGTACCTTGTAACAATAATAATGATCTTTTAATCAACATTTTATTATATTTCTATATTTATCATGAGTATATTTCAGATAACATTTTGTGCAGATTAATAGTGTTAGGCAGAAAATTGCAAATGCTTGAGCATCCAACCCAAAACTAGTTTGTGAAAAAAAAAGAGAGAGAGAGAGAGAGAGAAGAGAGAGAGAGAGAGAGAGAGAGAGAGAGAGAGAGAGAGAGAGAGAGAGAGAGAGAGAGGAGAGAGAGAGAGAGAGAGAGAGGAGAGAGAGAGAGAGAGAGAGAGGAGAGAGAGAGAGAGAGAGAGAGAGAGAGAGAGAGAGAGAGAGAGAGAGAGAGAGAGAGAGAGAGGAGAGAGAGAGAGAGAGAGAGAGAGAGAGAGAGAGAGAGAGGAGAGAGAGAGAGAGAGAGAGAGAGAGAGAGAGAGAGAGAGGAGAGAGAGAGAGAGAGAGAGAGAGAGAGAGAGAGAGAGAGAGAGAGAGAGAGAGAGAGAGAGAGAGAGAGAGAGAGGAGAGAGAGAGAGGAGAGAGAGGAGAGAGAGAGAGAGGAGAGAGAGAGAGGAGAGAGATGAGAGGAGAGAGAGAGAGAAGAGAGAGACTTAAATTCCACAACTAGATTTACATAGGGAGGTCATGACAATAATGGTTTAATGGTTCGGAAATATGAATTTCTAACTGAACTTATGAAGCTTTCAAAGTTTATATACATGTTGATCCCTCTGTTCGTATGACTAATGAGTATTCAGTGATAAATCTTAGATAAATCATGTTTCTTGGAGATTTAGTTTTATATGGATTTACATTTGGCGACCTCCATACATAGCTGTTGACATTTTTCTTACATTGGCAATTTTTTTTTTTTTTCATTATTTCCCTTCCCCAAGAAAGCAAAAATGTGTCTGCCTCTCACCCAAAAACAAAACAGCAATTTAAAATCTAAAGCAATGGAGAATTTCTCATGTAACACATTCCCAAGCTTATAATTGAGGCCATTCTCCAAATAAATGTATCACAATACTCTTGCACATGTTACAGCTATTCAAACTCCTTACTAGTTAGACTGAGAACACATACTTCCATATAATTTGTGAACTGATGAAAGAGAAACTTACATAAATATGAGAAATCACCAACACTGATTATCAAGACATGACACATGGGCAACATGGCTGATCACAATGCACAATACATACTTCTCATCTTGTACTTAATGCTTATATATTACTTATCTAAGCAAAGGAATATATACTAGTTAAGCTCTTAACTAGTCTTAAAAATTCTTAATGTGTACATTTTGATATTTCATTGTCTGGTAAACAGACATTGTATGTATTCCTTATCAATAGTTTTTATTCATTACACCTATGCCTCGTTTAACGCTAGAGTTATATTCCTGGAAAATCTTGTATAAAGCAAAAATGCAATAAATTAACCCTATTTTCCCATAGACTCCCATTACCTAAGTGGAATCTTATGACCCAAAAATAACGATGGCCGTCTGGCCGGTGGTCAGCGTCTGGAAGTGGTGAGCTCGGCATCCCGGGTTTGTGTCCCGCCGGGTGCACATCTTTCCACCATCGTTGAGTGGCTAAAGTCTACCAACATGCTGCCCATCAACGGCAAGTGCATCGATGAACACCAGGGAGCAGCATGAGCCTCTACAAGCGTCACTCTAAAAATCCTGCCTGCGCCACCACGGGGGAGGGCCAACCATCATAGCCCTCAAAGGAATCCACATGGCTCAACATCTGACCCTTCATGAATTAAGGAGAGCCTACATGCACTTTAGGCATGTACGTAAAATAAAGATTAAAAAAATCACCACCACCACACCATCCACCCTTAATGACCAACACCATCATCAGAGTGACTAACCAGTTGTTGGGGCTCCTTACCGTCCGCCATTACACCCACGTGACCCGCCTGCTAGTGTTCCCCACCTGTCTGGACCTGATATGACAGCTGGCATTTCCTCACATATGGCACAGTATTTGCTGTTTCCTTCACCTTCCTCATTCCTTATTATCAACTTATTACAATGTTTATCAAACAGCTGGCATTGCTTTCTCTATTCACCTCTTCTTACTGCCATTTTCATTACCATTACTGTTATTATTATCATTATCATAATTATTATCACTATATATTTCACTTGAGGGAGAGAAAAAAAACTGTGACGATAGCAGTGCTGAGGTCTCCCCGCACAACTAATAGGGATGCCATTTGAACAACTTGAGCTTTCTGTATGTTATATTATTATGTTCTCACTTACTTTTATAATAAAATGAGTGACATACCATATTAATACACGCAGTATGGGTGAAAACACTGGGAGCTGATCCAAGACATTGAGATGTCTTGCTGTACAGTACCAAGATAGTTCACAGTGACGACAAGACGAGGCAAAAGGCAACAGCAGCAACAGGATGAAGCTTCTGGTGCTACAAATTATACAACTGTCAGCTACCCCACTGCCCTCACCCATGCTCCCACATCATCTCCCTCACCACTTACAAACAACAGTTACCCCATGACCACCGTCCTTCACCACAGACTTAGCCACCCTGCTGAAATGGATGGATGACAGGGAGGAGAGACAGCATTTAGAGGAGCAACAGCGAGTGTGAGATGGCTGCGTGGCGGTAGCACCCAGAGCATCATCCCCCCACACACACACACATTATCAGAGAAAAGAAAAATAATTAATGGTTTAACAGAAAATGTGAATTAACAAGACTAGAAAGAGAAAAACATGGAAGAGTTGGAGGAAAAAGGAGGTATTAACTTATGGGAGAAGTACAAAACACTAGAAATGAAGATGTAAGAATCCGAAGAGAAGAAGAAAGTACCGCATTTTATGGCTTATAAGACGCTGCATCTTGGAAGACTCACCCTGATTTTTTAAAGAATTTCTAAGAAAAAAAACATAAAACAAATATTCTAGTAAAATCTACAGATTTTTGACCTACATATCGTTTTGATGAATTCGCTATGGGTGATAACTTCCAGGATTGAAAACAGTTTGTGATACGTGTGACAGTCTGGTGGTAAATGCTGCATCAACACTAGCAGACATTGCAGAAAAAATTTCAATGCAAAAAAATATTAAAACAAATTTTTTACCGGCAGGTGGTAAAATCTACCAATTTTTTCAGTAGGCGCCGGCGGTGGTACGAAGTGTCTTTCTGCTGCCCTGTTCTCATGTTATTTGGCGCCATACTAACTTTTAGCTTGTATGCGATAGTATAAGTAAATAGTTTTGATGAATTCGCCATAGGTGATCATTTTCAGGACTGAAAAAAGCTTGTGATACGTGTGATAGCCTGGCGGTAAATGATACATCAACACTCGCACACGATAGGTGGCGTTGTTGACGCCAATCTGCCAAGGTGGAAATTGTCGCGGAACAGCTCCCGCCAGTCTTGGTGGCAGACTCATATAGAGTCTTACCTTGTGATACGTGGGACAGCCTGGTGGTAAATGATACATCAACACTAGCAGACGATAGGTGGTGGTGTTGGAGCCAATCTGCCGAGGTGGAAGTTGCCGCGAAACGGCTCCTGCCAGTCTTGGCGGGCGGCAGTCTCATTCCAACATTCGTCTTGGAAGACGCACGAGTATTTTTTAGGGTATTTTTTAGGAAAAAAAAATGCGTCTTATAAGCCGTAAAATACGGTAACTATGAGAGGAATATAATAGAAAAATGTAGGAACCAACCGAAACTTTTCTATAGCTATATAAATGGAAAATTAAAAACAAGGAAGGAATAGATAAGCTGAAGGTAGAAGGCATAGTGTATGAAGATGCATTACAACAGGCCGAGGTGATGAAGAAGTGCTTTCAGACTGTATTTACAAGAGAAAGTTAATTTAAAACGAAATATATAGTAGCAAAAGAAAATATAATGGAAGACATAAAAGTAGACGTAATAGAAGTAAAAAGGCTAATGGAATGCAATATTTTTTTTTTTTTTTTTTTTTTACAACACAAAGGACTGGCCAAGGGCACAGCAAAAAGAGGTAACACAAAGCCCGCTTAGTTGCCAGTCCCTATAAAGAAGACAGTAAGAGAATAAAAGGGGTGGGCCAATTTAGTTCGGGAGGTGTCTTGTTACTCTTCTCTTGAAAAGATTTAAGTCATAGGAAAGTGGAAAAATAGAAACAGGAAGAGAGTTCCAGAGTTTACCAGTGAAAGGGATGAGAGTAAAGATACTGATTAACTCATGCATTAGGAAGATGGACAGAATAGGGATAAGAATGAGTAGAAAGTCTTGTGCAGCGAGGCTGCGGGAAGGGGGCATGCAGTTAGCAAGTTCAGAAGAGCAGTGAGCATGAAAATAACGGTAGAAGATAGCAAGAGAAGCAACTTAAGAAGAGCAGAGTCCCACTTGATTGGAAAAGAGCAAATATTGTGCCAATTCACAAAGATGGAGACAAAGAACCATTAAATTACAGGCCAGTATCATTAACAAGTGTAGTGGCAAAAATATGTGAAAAAATTGTGGACAGATGGTTGAAATATATGGAAGAGACAAACACACTCGCAGGTGGCCAGTTTGGATTTAGAGGAGGAATGTCATGTACAACGAACTTATTAAACTTTTACTCGAGTGATCGATTTGACACAGGAAAGAGAGAGGTGGGTCGATTGCATATACCTGGACCTAAAGAAGGCATTTGACAAGGTACCTCACAAGAGACTACTCTGGAAGCTAGAACATGTAGGAGGATCGAAGGGTGGTTTGCTGAAGTGGATGGAAGACTTTTTGAGCAACAGAGAGATGAGAACAGTAATAAAAAATCAGAAGTCAGAATGGTGCAGTGTGATAAGTGGAGTTCCTCAAGGATCAGTATTGGCCCCAGTGATGTTCTTGGTCTATGTAAATGATATGACAGAGGGAGTGAATAGTTATATGAGTTTATTCGCAGATGATGCTAAATTACTAAGAAAAGTAGAAAGTAAAGAGGACTGTGAGCATTTACAAAAGGATCTAGATAAGATTCTCAGATGCAATTATGGGAAATGGAGTTTAATGCTAAAAAGTGTAGTGATGGAAATGGGCAGTAGCAAAAAGAGACAGAGAGGAAAGTATTCGATGGGAAATGAATGGATAATCAAAACAAAGGTCGAAAAAGATCTGGGAGTATGGATTATGGATAATTTGTCACCTGAGAAGCATATAAACAAGATCACATGACATACATACATACAATAATATATATATATATATATATATATATATATATATATATATATATATATATATATATATATATATATATATATATATATATATATATACTTTTTTTAATGCTTATAGCGCCTGTAGGCAGTATGACCTCCAGGGCTCGGTTGGTAGGCCCTGGAGGTTTACTTGAGTGCTGTGAGGGCTGTGATGGTTTACCCTCGCCCGTGGTGACGCAGGCAGGATTTTTAGTGACGCTTGTAGAGGCTCATGCCGCTCTCTAATTCCCACCGATGCACTTGTTGTTAAAGGTCAGGTTGATGGGTAGCATGTCCGTAGACTTCAGCCACTCAACGATGGTGGAAAGATATATACCCGGCGGGACTCAAAACCCGGATGCCGAGCTCACCACTTTCAGACGGCTATCGTTATTTTTGGCCATAAGATTCCTCTTAAATAATGGGAGTCTATGGGATAATGGGGCAGGCAAGATTTTTATAGTGGCGCCTCTGATTTGAGGCTCATGTTGCCCCCCTGTCCTCTGATGCACTCACGTCGAAGGTAGAGTTAATGGGCAGCATGTGAGTGACCTTCAGCCATTCGACAATTGCAAAAAAAAATTGGTAGCCCTCGGGGATTGAACTCTGCTTATGCATTCTACTGCTATCACCTCTTGCTTTCTCTCGACATCACAGTGAACTGTGTCTTGGTATTGTATATTAATATGCCTCAACATCTGAGATCTGCTGATGTTTAAAGGACAGAGAAGAGGGAGTTTGTGTATTTACCTAGTTGTAACATACAGGAAAAGAGCTATGCTCGTACTGTCCCGTCTCCAAATCTACTATTATCCAGCTTGCCTTTGAAGTCCTGCACACTTCTTGCATTAATCACTTTTGCATCAAGGTTGTTCCAGGCTTCTATGCTTCTGTACGGGAAGCTTTTTTTTTTTTTTGTCTCTCTTGCATGTTGTCCTTTTCAATTTCTTCTCATGTGTGTGGGTGGGTGGGTGGTGGGTGGGTGGGGTGGGTGGGTGGGTTGGGTGGGTGGGGTGGGTGGGTGGGTGGGTGGGTGGGTGGGTGGGTGGGTGGGTGGGTGGGTGGGTGGGTGGGTGGTGTGTGTGGGTGGGTGGGTGGGTGGGTGTGTGTGTGGTGTGTGTGTGTGTGTGTGTGTGTGTGTGTGTGTGTGTGTGTGTGTGTGTGTGTGTGTGTGTGTTTTGAGGAGCTGGCCGAGTGGGTGGGATAAACTTAGTCTGCCTCTGGGCCCCAATGAGGGAGGATGTTATGCTCTGTGTGCCTGTTATATGAGCCGAGCACCATGCCTTCAACAAGTGCCGTAAAATTAACCTAGTTAAAAAAAAAAAATCTATATTTTGTGCGTAACTTCCGAGTCTTTTATGCATTGATACAATTTTGGTACAAATTCTTTTGGGGGTAACTCTGAATTTTTGTTGAGCGAACTTGTGTTAAACGGGACATAGGTGTATATGGAGGTTGAATAAGAATAAAAATCACTCCAAGTCTTCCAAGTTTGACTTTGGTCCATGGCCAGTAATGAAACGTAAACATGAAACAAG
Source organism: Chionoecetes opilio (assembly GCA_016584305.1). Lineage (NCBI taxonomy): Eukaryota > Metazoa > Arthropoda > Malacostraca > Decapoda > Majidae > Chionoecetes > Chionoecetes opilio. The sequence continues at coordinate 59,623 of JACEEZ010016561.1, forward strand.
CATACATAATGATAATACATATTTTTGGCCATTATAAAACTTTACGGTAATATTTGAAGATGCTTACCAAAAAATATAATTCAAGTAAATGCAGAAACTTTTGCTGTAAAACAATTTCACATCAGTGCAACATACCAAGCCTCACGCGATGAACCATCTTACAAATAGAAGAGTTTGTCACACAGGCCGACAGCAGGATCCTTCTTCACGTTTTGACCGATCAGATAAGCCAACTTATGGGCATACTGAAAGGAAAACACTTCATCACTACTTACTTGGGTGCACTGTTAAGGCAGGTGCTCATCAATGCAGAGACAACAAAATTATATGTTCAACATTAAAAATACTTACATGAATTGTAAATTTCCTCAGCAATGCAAGTAATTATTCCATGAGACGTAATAACAATTTATGAATTTCTTTTATAATTAATATATTATTGCTTTAGAGACTACTTTAGACATAATATCTAATATATTATCGGTTTTGGGATTGATCAAAAACCTGAAAATTACCAACTTCTCCTTTCTCCACTCACTTTCCGGAATTTTCCCATTTTGTGGGATAGTTTAATAACAAAGAATTCATGGAAGGGAATTATTAAAAATGATCAGCCATATACAGAAGTGAGTGGTCAAGACTAGAATTAAGTGCAGGTTAAACCAAGAACACACGATAAAAGCTTTCATGCTGCTTCTCCTTAGTCATAATCTAAATCTTCAGACAACCATTGTCCAATATATTTTCTTAACCAAACCTCCAAAACTAACCCCACACAGTTCCAGTGACTACTCTCAGCTGTTGCATTTGTAGATAACACAGTACCAATAACAATCAATCAATCATTGGGGGCAGAGGCCGGAGGGGGCGTGTCGCCTCGCCAACCCGACGCCGCCACTCCTTGGGGTCACAACGCGCGAGTCCCCATGCAGGCTCACTTCCCATACCAAGCAACTCTGCAGGAAACATCAACTTACCCCAGCCACGAGCATTGTGGGCGCGCCCCCTTGGCCTCCTGCACGCCGGATTGTCACTTACAAATGCAACCCGTTGAGAGGGATCGGTTTTAGGGTAGCGTGCCACATGCCCATATAGCCGAAGTTGGCGCTGACGGAATATGCAGGTAATAGGCCTCGATTCAATCTCATGGTGAAATCGCTAATTTGACACGTAATCATTCCAGCAATACCGCATGATTCAGCGAAGACACTCATTACCAATGGCATCGATTCGCCTATTCAAATCGCTATTTAGTGTCCATGTCTTACATCCATTGAGTAAGACAGAGATCACAAGCGAATTGAAGATCTGGATCTTTGTTCTTCTGCACAGATACCGACAACGCCAAATACTCGTGCTGAGCGAGTCCATAAAACAGTGGGCTATGCCAATCCGCCGTAAGACTTCTTGACGTGACCCGCCGTCATTATGGACTGCGCTACCAAGGTATGTAAAATATGTAAAATTTTCTAAGATCTCAACGATCTAGCCGCACACATGAACAGACTGAACTGTTTCATCTAGTAAGCCTCCAAACACCTGGACCTTGGTTTTGAGCCAAGAGACCTAAAACCCCAAAGGATTTGCCTCCTCGTGCAGCGCCTCGAGAGCCATCACCAGGACCTTCAGCGACTCAGCAAAGATTACTGCATCATCGGCAAAACACTGATTTTGGTATTGACGAGGGATGCTCCAAAATCACTTTGATCTACAACTTTGCCCAATACCCAGTCCATATAAGTGTTGAAAAGGGATGGGGCAAGGACGCACCCTTGCCTCACTCCTGTATTCACGGGAAAAAAAAATGGTAACCTCCCCACACTTCCGGCCTCAGCCCAAAGAATACGGGCCTCATAAACCAATAACCCTTGCAGGAACCCCGCGGATTGCAAAAGATCCCGAGGACTCAGATGCACTGGTCAAATGCCTTTTTGAATCTCCCTAAAATCCAGTGGTATTAGTGCCCAATTGGGGGGTTTCTACCGTAAAACAACGCCAAAAGTACTCACCCAAAGACCCCTTGGGCCTCCATGCCCGACACGAGGCCCCAATTCTGCGGATGCCCGCTCGGGAGGGAGCTCGGAACAGGTTTCTTAGGGATCTAGGGGGGGACGGAGACCATTAGGGTTAAAATTCCCTCGCAACCTCAGCAAACTTCTGACATACCTCTCCTTTGTTTTCCCCAGGGGGTTCTATTCCTGCATGACAACCCCTTTACTGGCCCTAGTTTCCGAAAACCTGCAAGGCCTCTCCCGATATTCCCAGCGTTTTTGTCGAGACAAAACCATGTCTTGACCTCGGGCGCTCCCCAATACACTCTTGGCAACCTGGATTTCCTTTAAAGGGTATCCCCAGTTCTCAGGCTCCCCGAGGGCCCCGACACTAAAAACCGTTTTGAGACTGCTACCTTACCCAAAGCCATGTTAGTCCTTCACCTTCTCAAATAAACCATTATATTACCTCTTGAATTCTTCGGGACTTGACATAACAAAATGTAGCAAAACAAGACGTGATCAGTTGCAAGGAACTCAGCCCCCGGGAACCCCTGCATTTTGGAAAATCCCCAGTAGACGAGATGTTTTGATCTCTATAGTACCCCTCCGCATTACTATACCTGTCCAGTGGGGTACGCTGAGGCCAAATAAAAAGTAAAATATAGTTTTTCAAATTTTGGGCGGGGTTTTTTTCTTATGTAAAATTAAAATTTTGGGGTGGTTGTCCTTTTAAATTTTTGGGGTTTGAGCACTTCTTGCTATGAAAAAAATGGACTTTTTTTATTTGCAAAAAAAGCTTACCCGCTAAGTAACGGTTTCATTGCACCTATCTAAATTCTTGATCGTTTTTTTCAGGAGGGCTTCTCTTGTAAAAAAAAGTGGGTCGGCCCCCAACTAGACAGAGCTGGGGATCCAAGTTGCCCGCCTTTGTTGGCGGGGGGAGGAGAGTTTGCTGAGTGAGGTGCCTACGTATCGCGGCTGTGAAGAGGGGAATCCTTCTCCAGAACTCAGGGATCCGGGGGGTTTTGACAAGGGGGGGGGCCCCAGTGAGAGACTTTGCGAGGATCTGACCCCCATGGTGTTGCCCAGGGGAAAAAATCAAACGCCCAGTTTGCACCCCCAGGGGTTTGTTATTGACCGGCCCGTGACCAGAAGGATAGTATTTTTTGGAAAAGGTTAGTAAAGTGGGTGAGAGAAGAAACTAAAGCAAAAAGGGAAATTCGTGGAGAAAAATATGGACGGGCGTTTGACATAACTCTCCCCTCACACGATTTCCTCTGCAAAACCAAAAACCACTGCCCCAACCCCCCTGTGCCACGCAGAGCACACGGCAGTGTGACTGCCCCCGGGGCCGCAAAGCCCCTACTTTAGACCGGGAGTGGGCTGTACTACCAGGGGTAAAATTTGGGAAGAGAGTGCAATGATGATGACAGGGGTAGACAAAAAGAACGCATAGAAAAGTGAAAGCAGCAAAGAAAAAGCGTTGGAAAGGAGGCTAAGCTAAAGAAGCAGAAGCAGCAAGATAAAAAGGTGACTCTTAGCTGCAGGGCAGATGTTCCTGGCCAGCTAAAACCCACCGGGATTTGGGGAGGGGAGGGGGATCGTTCACCCTGCCACTGAGGAAAGAGGCAGGAGCAACAGGAGGCTGCCATACGGGAAACCCGACTGCCAGGGAGGGCTGGGGCCCCGGCACCCCTTGGATGCAGTTTTGGGGAAGGCCACGGGAAAGAAAAAACCAATGCAGTCTGGAACCTGCGTGGCAAGCATCCGTTCGACGTTCTGCCCACTGCTGCTGCTCCTTTGGGCTTCTGGTTTCCCTCCGGACCTTTTTCTAGGGCCACCTCTCTCCAGACTGTCGACCTGGTGTGCATCCTAACAGTGAGGGGGGCCGGGCGGGATGCCATGGCATGGGCCAGGGACCTTGACCAGGGGAAGCACCGGTACCAAAATATTGGATTGGGTTCGAGGGGGGAAGGACAAGACCAGGGCGAGGGTGCCCGACAGCATGGGAAACTGCACCTAGGTTGATCAGGAGGAGCATTGTCAGTGACAGAGGGCCATCTGGAAGTCCTTGGCACTTTGTACCCAAAGGGCCCGGGGCCACCTGAGAAGCCGCATTCAAAGGGGCTCAGGTCTCTATACTGCTGGTACATCACCCACCCCACTCCTGATCGTACTGCAAGGTGACCAAATAAGGCCAAAACGGGGGGGAAGGGGGGTACCATGCCCATTTGGAGAAGTGCTGGGGGGCAAAACTCTTCTGGAGTATATGCTGTTCACACAAACGATTGCCCCCGCGCCCCTTATCACCACATCGACGGGCCTACCTCACTACACTGGGGTTCACGGTCCAGTGTGCAGTCTGTGTCCAGCGGAAAGAGATCGTACAACGCAGAGTTTTAAGGGGTGCCCGCGGTGAAAATCTCACGAGTACCGGGTTATCCCGGCAAAATGTCCCTGCAAGGTCTCCTACCAGCTGGGCCAGGCTTGAAACGGGGCTTCTCCCGCCCCAGCTGCGGGGTCAAGTGTGGCAAGGTGTCCCCCTCCCGATGGCTCACCACAGCCCCGTCGCTCGTGTAATGTGGACCAGAAGCATGGCTGATGGAAAGAATGAACACCCTGGAAAACCTAGTCAATTCTGCCTGCGGGGCACTTCAAACTCTACACGACATCAAAGGTTTCCCACAGACTAGAGGACGGCCCAAGCATTCCCCAGCAGCTCAGAGTGTGAGGCGCAGCCCAAGAAGGTCCAAACGCTGTGACCTTCTACTGCGGACAGAGCCTGGTTCCACATCAAATGTGTCCTCCCTCGCGAGGGGGGGGTCAGAGGAGGACGACCGCAATTTCGCCGTTCCCAGATTTTGAGCTGAGGGCTGGCGAGGGGTATGGGACACCAGTGTAAAACCTCGCACACACCCAAACTAAACTAGAGCCCAAACCCGCTTGCAGACACTGTCGCTGCACCTGGCCGGTGCACGAGCTGGGATTACCTGTTCCCGTCCGGGATAGATCCAGGGGATCCCGGTCAAAACCGTACGAGGTTCCGGGGTTCTTATCCACACTCAGAGCACCGAAGAGTCGTGAAGCAGGGACGAGGCTGGGGCGCAGGCCAAGACGGGTTTCCGGGCTCGGGCCCCCCACCGGAGCCCTGCCCTGCTTCAGGCTAGAAGGGCATGATGGCCGTTCTGGCCAAGTGAGGCTGTGACACTGTGATGTAGTGCCTGAGAAACTGTCAAAAAAGCTTACCACGCTAGTCTTTTGGGTCATATTGGTGCATATCAATACACTGGGCCAAACCCGGACCTCGACATTTTAACTTATTCGTAAGGGGCAATATAAAAGTCAATTTTGCATAGTAAGAATTGCTCAATGCAAAATGGAAAAAAAAATCGTCCTTTTTTTGAATTCCCTTTTAAAAGGAAAATTGGGATGCCAAAGTTGAAAAAAGAATTTTTGTTTTTACGGCTTACCCTATAATTTTTCCCCAGTGGTGCAGTTGGTCTCTGATACATAAAAACCCGCAATTTTCAACCTTCTGAACCTCGCAAAATTTTGAAAGGGTTGGAATGTTAAATTTTAGAAGGATCGACACTGGTCGAGCAAGACGGAAAGGATCATCTCTAGTCCCACCCCAAAAAATGAGAAATAATTTTATGAAGTAAACAGATATATAATATATATAATATATATATATATTATTATATAATATTATTATTTACCATCTATAGTCTATTTTTTTTATTATGGCAAATGCACTAAAAGGCCACGCCCCTGCCTCCCTTCTATTTACGGGGCGCTATTGGGGCATTCCCCGTATATTACTCCAATCCAAATCTCACTACTTTAACAGTGGCGTGACCACTGGACAGAGCATCTTCACTACAGAGGGTTTTTTTATTTTGTCACCCTTTGTAGTGAAGATTGCTCTGTCCAGGGGTCATAAATAAATCAATCATTGGGGGCATACGGCGGGGGGCGCTTTCCCCCTCGCCCACCCTCGACGCCATTCCCGGGATTCACTACGCGCGATTCCCAGGGCAGGCTCCCTTCCCTACCAAGCAGCTCTCGACAAAAAACCCATCAACTTGCCCCAGCCACGGCCTTGTGGGTGCCCCCTTGGCCTCTTCCACGCCGGATTGCCCTCTTACAGATAACACCCGATGGGAAGGATCGGTTTCAGGTAGCGTGCCACATGCCCATATAGCCGAAGTTGGCGCTGACGGACTATGCAGGTAATGGGCCCTCGATTCAGTTTCACGGTGCAATCGCTGATTTGACACGTAATCATCCCAGCCATACCCCATGATTCTGCGAAGACACTTATTCCCAAAAGGGCCCATTGATTCGTCTCTTAAAGTCACTATTTAGTGTCCATGTCTCACAACCATAGAGTAAGACAGAGATCACAAGCGACTTGAAGACCGGGATCTTTATCCTCCTTCTGCACGGGTACCGACAATGCCATACCCCCACTGAGTGAGCCCCATAACACCGTGGGCTATGCCATCCGCCGTAGAACTTCTTGACGTGCCCGCCGTCATTATGGACTGCGCTAGCAAGGTATGTAAAACTTTCCAAGATCTCAAAGTCCTCGCCACAACGCATGAACGACTGTACTGCTTCATCTAGTAAGTCTCCAAAACCTGGACCTTGGTCTTGAGCCAATAGACCTCAAGTCCCAAGGCTTTGCCTCCTCGTGCAGTGCCTCGAGAGCCATCACCAGGACCTCCAGCGACTCAGCAAAGATTACTGCATCATCGGCAAAACAAGATCAGTGATCTTGGTGTGTGCCGACGGATGCTCCACAATCACTTTGATCTACAACCTTGTCCCAATACCCAGTCCATGCAAGCATTGAAAAGTGATGGGGCAAGGACGCACCCTTGCCTCACTCCTGTATTCACAGGGAAGAAGCTGGATACACCTGCCCCACACTTCACAGCACTCTCAGTCCCAGAATACAGACCAGTTATCAAACCAATAGTCCTTGCAGGAATCCCTCGAAGTCGCAGAAGATCGCAAAGTGACTAACGATGCACTGAGTCAAACGCCTTCTAGAGATCAACATAGGCTGCAAGCATCCCCTGTCGAAACTCACGTCGGCGTTCCACCAGGACACGAAGCGCTAGGATACGGTCCGTTGTTGACTTACCAGTCGTGAACCCAGACTGCTGAGGTCTCTGATGCTTCACCAGATGACTGCGAATCCGTGTCAGCAATAGATGGGCAGCACCTTGCCTGTACGCTGAGCAGTGTAATACGCGGTAATTGTTGCAGTCCTGACGGTCCCCTTTCCCTTTCCAGATAGGGACGACCAGCCCCCTTTTCCAGTCAGGAGGAATGGTACCTGATTGCCACACGGCAGTCAGGACAGCATGCAACCCGCGGATCATGGCCTCACCCCAGCTTTGAGGAGCTCCGCACTGATATTACAAACACCAGATGCCTTTCCACCCCTCAACTTTGCTACAGCCTCTCTGACTTCGTCAAGAGAGGGTGCAGTTTCGTCAATGGGAGGATCGGCATCCACTGCCTGTAACCCAGTGGTGTGAAGCTGCTCAGTTGGAGGGTCCACCGTGAACAACTGCCCAAAGTACTCAGCCCAACGAGCCATCTGCCCATCCATGTCCGACACGAGGCGCCCATCTGCTGTTCGAATAGCACTCGCCCGAGAAGGAGACTTGGAACGGAGCTTCTTCAGGGCTCGGTAGGCGGGTCGGAGGTCATTAGCGTTCAAATGACCCTCGACATCCTCAGCGAGACTCCTGACATACCTCTCCTTGTCTCTCCTCAGGAGGGTTCTAGTCCGGCGTGACAGAGCCCTGTGCTGGTCCCGGTTCCCAGCCAGCCTGGCAGCGCGACTCTCCTCGATTTTCTCCAGCGTCTCCGTCGAGACAAAACCACGCCTTGACCTCGGGCGCTCCCCAATACACTCCTTGGCAGCCTGTAGAGTTTCACGTTTGCAGGTATCCCACAGTTCTACAGGGTCCCCGAGAGCACCGAGCACATCAAACCGATTTGAGACTGCCACCGCATACTCATGAGCACATGTCAAGTCCTTCAGTTTCTCAAGATGAAACACAGTATGGAGTATGGTTACCTCTTGAGATTCTTCTGGACTTGACATGAAGCTTAAGTGTAGCAACACTTAAGTTGTCCAGTGGTCAGGCCGCTGTTAAATAGTGAAGATATTGTGATTGGTGGTGATGATATGAGGAATGCACCAATCAGCTGCCACGTAGAATAGAAGGGGAGGCAGGGGGCGTGGCTTCCTTATTGCATTTTGACCACAATACAAAAAACAGACTATAGTTGTGTTTTACAGGGCCTGAGCTACACTCGTGTGGTCCCGTCTCCGCATCTACATTTATCCAGTCTTTCTTTCAGTGGTGCACATTATGTGCCGATATCACCTCCTCGTTTAGTCCATTCCAAACTTCTACATTTTTATGAAGGAAGCTGTACTTCTTTATGTTGTTCAGGCATCTCCCTTTTCCTAGTTTTTTTGTATGTCCTCTTGTGTATCGACCTTCTCTTTGTTTCCGAGTCAGTAGTCTCTCATTGGCTGTTTCTTCCATCTTAGTTATCAAATAAAAAATTGTTATTAAGTCTCCTCTTTCTCTTCTCTGCTCGAGTGTTGGTAACTTTATTTCCTTCAATCTTTCCTCATAAGAAAGTTCTTCTAGCTCTAGTACCATCTTGTGTGCCATTCTCTGTATCCTCTCCAACTTTTTCACATGCTTCGTTTTACATGGGGACCATACAATGGCAGCATATTCCATTTTTGGTCGGATCATTGTAGTAATTATCTTTCTCATCATATTTTGTCCATGTAATGAAATGCCACTCTAATATTCTTTAACATCCTGTATGTATCTCCAAATATTTTATTTATATGTTTTTCTGGTTGTAGGTTATTCTGCATTATCACTCCCAGGTCCTTTTCTTCATGAACCTTTGTAATTAATTCATTTCCCATTTTATATGGCCATTTATATCTCTTTGCTTTTTCCAATTTCCATCACATGACACTTATTCACATTAAATTCCATTTCCCATCTTCTGCTCCATTCATAGATCTTGTTCAGGTAATTTCGTAGTTTTTCACAATCGTTATATCTTTATATTTCTCTTACTAGTTTTGCATCATCCGCAAACAAACTACAGTACCCTCCCGAGTTTCACCCTTGCTTTCTTCCGAAGGCATAGAGGATCGGATCGAGGATCGCGAAACTCGGAGTATTGAATACAGTAAACCCTCTCCAAATTGAATCTGTATAATTCAAACTTTGAATAATTCAACCAGTTTCAGGACAGTTCAAATTTTTTAATAACTTTCCATAATTTGAGCAAGTTTGAATTATCCTTAGCCTTACTATATAGTGGGAGTCCGACCTCTCCCATGCGGTGCGTGCCGCGGCTGCCCGGCGTGATCTGATAATGATAATTATCGTATATATACGATAGGCGGAGGAAGAAGGCGGGAGGGGGAGGAGGAAGAAGAGGAGAGGAGGAAGAAGGGGGGGAGGGACGAGGAGGAGGAAGGAGGGGAGAGGGGGAGAAGGAAGGGAGGAGAGGAGGAAGGAGGAGAAGAATGGGAGGAGAGGAAATGGGAGGAGGAAGAACTATTTTTTTAAAGTATCCTTCACTTTGTATACAATCTTTCAGTCCTTCACGGGCCTCTTCGATCCTTCACGCATGGGAGGGCATTAGAAGTCCCACAGAATTGCTATAGTATTCCTAGGGTTTTACAAGTACTTTGACAATCGCATGGGTGGCTCAAATAGGGATTAATAATACTAATACAGGGAAGTCCCGAAGATACGAGCAGTTAGGTTCCACCTGGCATACTCGTAAAGCGAAATCTCGTATATCGAAATACATAACTAATGGTAAAATATAGGTTTGGTTCCAGGATCCCATCAAAGACATGTTTTTCAAGCTAAAATAAACTATACCAAACACAACAATCACACAGCGTCTATATTACCCACAATGTACTACCTATTCTGTAGTGAACGCTTGGGAGGCATAGTTAACACAGGTACACAGGTACACAGGTACACTGTAAGCACTACCCTGTAAAGAAAAAAAAGGCACAGCTATACAATATGTACACCACGTGGTCACACCACAGCACCACACCACCACACCACCACACAAAACACAGTGAATTAAGAGTGTGACAGCACAGTAGGACAGAGCACAAATAAGTTATAATAAGCACATTAAGTAAACCAGCAAATCACTAAAATACTCACAAAGCACAATACAACAAAAAAGACGTTGTACTGTAGGGGACACCGCGTGATACAAGAGGGTAGGGTAGGTAAGGGACAAGGGAGGGGTGCGCAGACCTCTTCCACTGCCCACAAACTCGTCTCTGCGCATCTGAATCATTGTACATCCATCATACAGCCCAGATGCATACGTGGTAGGGCGCGCATTTTGAACTTGGTAATTTTACTCACCCCAGTTTGAATGTCGTAGCATTGGATTTTCGATCTCGTATATTGAAAATAGACCCTAATTTACTCAGCTCGTATCATTGATTTCTCGTATACCGAATGCTCGTATAACGGGACCTCCCTGTACTAATACTGAAAATACAAATACTTATCATTGTATTGAAGTAATGATTAATCTAGCAATGCCTATCATATTCTTGTCTTCTAGTAAGTTTTGTCGAATTTGTGATTTTTAAGAAAGATCTAAAAGTATCATGTCTTGTGAATGGGCTGAAACAGGGATTTTTAATCATTGTAACTGAAAACTGACTAGATTCGTGTTCAGCATGTCCGAAAACTGCTAGGAACAAATTTTCAAGCAAAGAAGTGGATGGCACAGAGAAGATGGAAGATGCTGCAGAAAACTCCAAAAATTCGAACTTCAGTTCTGATTATGGAAAGATGGAAAGTTGTTGAAAAATTTGAACTTGGCCTGAAACCGGTCGAATTATCCGAAGTTCAAATTAGAGAGGGTTTACTGTACGATGGTAGTTTCAGCTTTTACATAAAGAGCAATATAGAAGAGAAAATGAAGGATTTGTATGAATATGTATCGTGACGAGAGACGAGCGAGAGGGAGGCAGGGGGGAAGGGTGCGCTGTTCCGTCGCCATCCTCTCCCCCTCCTGCCCATCAGTACAGCGAGCGTAGTTGTCAAATGTCATCTGAATGTACTTCATTGTTTGTAATAATATTAGCTTGAAGTCATTCATATTCATTATTAAACAAAGAGGAATAAAATGTGTTAAATCACTGAGTGAAGTAACGGTGGGAGGAACAAATCAGCTGGTAGGTATAGGGAGGAATCAGCTGGTAGGTATAGGGAGTCATTGTGAGGAACTACACCTGCCTCATTACAGTAACGGTGATTACCACTTTCACTTTCACCAGCCGGCCTGGCTTCAAGTACAGTCGACCCTCGATTTAATGGATTAAAAGGGGGGAGAAGTGGTCCGTTAAAGCCGATTGTCCGTTAGTGCGAGGGTATTTTCCCACGGGTGTGAAAATATAGGAAAAACACAAGAAAAATTGTGAAATAAATGAGAAATAATCACAAACACAACCAGACCGTGTAGCTATGTTGGGAGGTTAAGGGGACCGCCCACCCTAAATCTTGTTTACAGATGGATCTTGCTGTAAATTTGATGAGTTATTTAGGGCTACGTAAGGACTTCAAAACATATGTTTCATTTAGATCTGGCCAATAGTTTATTGCAAAATATAAAAAATGTAAAAATGAGAGGCTAATTGACATAAACTAAAAACTCCACCATAGTTTTCTTCCGTTTTTTATCCAGCTATTCATTGATGCCTCAAATGTACAGATGGATAAAAACTGATGAAGGAGTAGCAAATTGTATAAGAATAACTTTCATTTTTCAGATACGAGCCCTAAGTATTTTTTTTAAATTTGACTAAGGCCTCTTTCACACGACGCGGGTGTAGGCCCGCGTCGTGTCGAAACGAAACGAAACGAGTCGTGTCGAAGCGGGTGCGTCCGCGTTTCTTTTCAGACGGCACGGGTGTAAACCACCCGCCTACTGCGCGCCACACCAGTTTGTGTTGTGCACGCATTGATTATGGACCATGATCGCCTTCGTCTCCTTTACCTATTACATTTACACAAGAAGAGGAGACATAGGCGTAAATTATGGATTCATTCCTTGATGCAGAAAGGATATGCTCTGGCATCCATATAAGTACAAAGGACAGTCACGCACAAGTCACGTTGAACCATCGGCTACGAATGAGTTCTATGGAGAAATGCGCGTGTCGCAGGCTGCCCGCGACGTGTGAAGCACGCATCAAACACGTACCCTATGCATCAACGTGCGGAGGGGGCCCACGCGACCAAATGCAGCGCAGGCGCCCCGTGCTGCATTTCACCCACGCACGGCGTTGTCCGCAGCCGGGCGACGCCCGTGCGTGTGAAAGGTTATATGAAACATCAGTAATTAGCTTAAGCGGTCCGCGCTTAAGCGTGGACGCGGGCATCGCCCCGCCGTGTGAAGAGGCCTAAGTGTTACGTCAGTAAACCCCTATAAGGGTTTGTCTTGTTCCATTTTACTTTTGAGGCTATATGAATGTTGTAGTAACCAGGCACACCTGGTCCCTCCTGCAGGCAGCATATTAGTCACTCATGGAAGGCATAATTAAAAATATGTAAATAAGAGGAAAATTAGGCTGATTTGAATTGCTTTCAACTCGTAGGATTATTGGTGGATTTCTAGATTTTATAACCATTAACTCTCTACTTATACGAAAGGACTATGTGGTGTGGTTTTCTTTATCTTTTTTATCACAGAGAAATAAAATTTGGAAGTGTTGAAAATTCCCAAAAGATGTTTGTAGTAACTCATGCACACCTGGTCCCCTCCTGCAGGGCAGCATATTAGTCACTCATGGTAAGGGCATAATATAAAATATGTAAAATAAGAGGAAAATTAGGCTGATTTGAATTGCTTTCAACTCGTAGGATTATTGGTGGATTTCTTAGATTTTATAACCATTAACTCTTCTACTTATGACGAAAGACTATGTGGTGTGGTTTTTCTTTATCTTTTTTTATCACAGAGAAATAAAATTTTGGAAAGTGTTGAAAAATTTCCCCCCAAAAAAGGTTTGAAACACTAGTGCCATGTTCCTAATTGAAATAAAAAAAAAAAAAAAATCCATTATAGTTTTCTTCGTTTTTTATCCAACTATCCATTGATACCTCAAATGTAAAGATCGGATAAAAACTGATGAAGGAGTAGGAAATTGTATAAGAATAACTTACATTTTTCAGAAATGATCTCTATTTTTTTTTTTTAGTTTGACTAAGTGTTACGTCAGTAAACCCTGTAAGGGTTTTGTATATTGGTTCCATTTTACTTTTGAGGCTACAAAAAGCATTATAATTGATATTTCATCGTCAAAACAGAACGAGGCGTGGCGCTCGCGTGGTGACGGGGACGGGGTGGGGGAGATTTAAACCCCTTTATATATACTTTTATGGGACAAACTATATATCAGTGTGTTGCCCAAGGCCACGGCTACCATTATATGACTTAAAGGATTTTCGATAATTTTTATGAATTTTCGATATATTCAGGGTGGGCGGTCCCCTTAACAGTGACTGGCACTACATGCTGGATTTGGTACGCTCCTACACGCTGTGAAATAAATGAGAAATAATCACAAACACAACCATACCGTGTAGCTATGTTGGGAGGTAACAGTGACCAGCGCTACATCGGGGATTTGGCACTCTCGCCCACAACTGTTCGGGACTGGTATTAGGAGAGGTAGTAAGTATCCAGGCTCGCTCATTACTGCTTGGCATGCTATGAAATACAGGGAGGTCCCGTTATACGAGCATTCGATATACGAGAATCCGATCATACGAGATATGTAAATTAGGGTCTATTTTCAATATACGAGATCGAAAATCCAATGCTACGACATTCAAACTGAGGTGAGTAAAATTACCAAGTTATTTACTAAAGTAAATTACAAGTTATTTACTAAAACTATAAAGTCATTTACTGACTATATGATTTTACCTAAGGTTGCACGATATATATCAATCTGAAAATATGATAATTCTGGTGGCTCGGTACGACCAGAGCTGGGCACTAAATAGATTGAATGTATTTAAATACTAAATACATGGGAGAAATGTATTTAAATACTAAATACTAAATAAACTTTACGAATGTATTTAAATACTAAATACATTTGTAAATACATTTTAAATACACACAAATTTTAACATGTCCGAAAAAATGAATTTCCTTAGGATTTAACAATAGAACATAAGACCATAAGAAAATAAGGAAGCTACAAGAGGTCGTGAGGCCTACATGTGGTAGTTCCTGTTACCTAACACTACCTACATCCACCTTTCATCCCTATCCATGAACCTATCCAGCCCCTCTTTAAAGCTCCCTAATGACTCCGCATTAACTATCTGTCTACTGAGTCCATTCCAGTCATTCACCACCCTATTTGTGAACCAGTTTTTCCCTATTTCTTTTTTAAATCTACGCTTTTCCAGCTTGAATCCGTTACTTCTTGTTCTACCCTGGTTAATAGCCATAAGAACTTTTCCTACCTCTCTTTTATTAAATCCCTTTATCCACTTAAAAACTTCTATCAGATCGCCCATTACTCTGCGTCTCTCGAGTGAGTGTAACTATTATAGCTCTAATCTCTTCTCATAACTAAAGTTACGCATCACTTAAATAATTTTGGTCATCCTTCTCTGCACTGATTCTAACAAGGCTATATCCATCCTGTAATATGGAGACCAAAACTGAACTGCATAGTCTAGGTGAGATCTGACTAGAGCCAGATAAAGCTTTAGAATAACTTCCGCACTTCTACTTTTAACACTTCTGGTAATGAATCCTAACACTCTATTAGCTCTATTTCTAGCCTCAATACATTGTTTCCTAGGTCGGAGGTCTGGGCTCACCCTTACTCCAAGATCTTTTTCACCTTCTGATCTTTTCAGCGATACATTGCATATGGTGTATCTATTACCAGGGTTTTTTCTACCAACATTCAGAGAAAGAATATATTTTAATTTAAATACATTTAATTTAAAAATCTAAATACTTTTTAATCAGTTAATTTGGCCATAAACCCGCCCAACTATCTGGCAACCCTGATGTTACAGTGAACCAGTTTTTCCACTGGCAAGGAAATGTCCTGATTTCAAGGAAATTTAGTCCTGAGAAGGAAATTTCTAAGGAAACCCAAGATCTAAGGAAATAAAAAAATCTAAGGATACATTACGTATGGTGTCTATCTATTACCAGGGTTTTTTCTATGAATGTTGGTAGAAAAAACCCTGGTAATAGATAGACACCATACGTAATGTATCCTTAGATTTTTTATTTCCTTAGATCTTGGGTTTCCTTAGAAATTTCCTTCTCAGGACTAAATTTCCTTGAAATCAGGACATTTCCTTGCCAGTGGAAAAACTGGTTCACTGTAACAGCAGGGTTGCCAGATAGTTGGGCGGGTTTATGGCCAAATTAACTGTTAAAAAAGTATTTAATTTTTAAATTAAATGTATTTAAATACTCATAAAAGTATTTAAATACATGACAACCAATGTATTTATAAATACATTTCTAAATACACACAAACCTCGATTTCCCGGATATCGGATTTGCCGGACAAAATCCGAGGTCCGGGGATATGTCAGTCTCGGACAATATACATATATATATATATATATATTTTTTTTTTTTTTTTTTTTTCCCGTTGAAATGCCTGGTCCTGTTCGTAAATTGACCAAGTTGTCCGGCGGTCCGAGCGTCTCCTGTCACCCCTGGTCAGTGTCCGCGCCTCCCGCCAGGTGGCAGCATGTTCAGCGGACGTATTGTTTACATTTGGGCACAAGGCATTCACGGTTCACCTGCACAACCTCCATCAGTCACCTGACTCCCACTGCCCCTGGTGCAAGAACATTTCTGTGACTATTGAACACTTTCTGCTGCCTCCCGCCAGGTGGCAACATGCTCAGCGGTCGTATTGTTTACATTTGGGCACACGACACTCACTGTTCACCTGCAATGCCTCCGTTAGTCCCCTGACCCCCACTGCCCCTGCTGCAATAACGTCTCTTAAGACTATTGAACACTTTCTGCTGCCTCCCGCCAGGTGGCTGCATGCTCAGCGGACATAAAAGTCCGCGGCGGGGTAGTTGATATTGTCGGTTGCCGGAGTAAATACTAGAGTAGGATAAACATCCGGGGGTGGGTAATGGCATCGTATTTTTTTTTTTTTTTTTTTTTATACTTGCGATTCCCGGACTTTTGCGGTTCCCGGACCAGTGCTCCCCCCTATTAGTCCGGGAAATCGAGGTTTGTGTGTACACAAATGTATTTAAATACAATTGTATTTAAATACTGCCCAGCTCTGGGTACGACAATGTGGCCTACAAAAATTCACATCCCTGGACGATGTACAATGATTCAGATGCGCAGAGACGAGTTTGTGGGCAGTGGAAGAGGTCTGCGCACCCCTCCCTTGTCCCTTACCTACCCTACCCTCTCGAGTCTATTGTATCACGCGGCAGCACCGAGGATCTTTCCTCTTCCCCAAGTGATCAAGGGGAGGAGGAAGAACTCTAACCCAGTCATCCCTGCAAACGCAGTCACCACTGTTTTCTCTCGAGCCTCGGAGAGAGAAAACAGGGACTCTCAGCTGGCTACGTGCCAGCTTCCTGTCTCCCCACACAACATTACCACTTTGAGTGTTATGCATGTTTATGTTTAATTAATGTGCTGTTATGTTATTTTGTGTGCTATTTCCTCTTTCAGAATGCTTTTTCTACAGAATAGGTAGTACAGTGTGGGTAATATAGACACTGTGTTTTTGTTGTGTTTGCTATAGTTTATTTTAGCTTGAAAAACATGTCTTTTTTTTTTTAATTGATGGGGTACTGGAACCAAAACCATATTTTACCATTAGTTATGTGTTTCGTTATACGAGATTTCGCTTTACGAGTATGCCAGGTGGAACCTAACTGCTCGTATCTTCGGGACCTCCCTGTAGCATTATTCTAGGTGAATGTAGACATATACCGTATTTTACGGCTTATAAGACGCATTTTTTTTCCAATAAAATACCCTGAAAAACATGCATGTGTCTTCAAAGACGAATGTTGTAGGAGGTTAGCTTAGGTAGCTATTCAATTCAGCCTCTTAAATGATGTAACCTCAGTACATACCTGTTAAGAGTATTTAGAATACCATAAGACATTAAAATCAACTACCAATCTGTCCTCACGCTGCGATGTTTACACGATACTGGCGGGGGAGCCTTTCCGCCCCGGCAGATTGCCGCCAATAGCCATTGCGTGTATAAGGAACTTTCTTTGTTACATTAGATGAAAATTTGTATACATGTACATTAGGGCGTCCCAGGCTTGTATTAGTAGAAAATCAAATAATGACAAGTCCAGCACATGCTGCTCTGGTTCCTTGTCAAATGAAAGTGATTCCACCAAATTTTCGTGAAAATTGGGCAATATATAATGGTCGCGCAAAACGAACGTTTTGATAGCTCCTCTAAGATTCGACCCATTATCTGCATTCTGATCACTCTATCGTGTTCAGAAGAGCCTAGGTACAGGGAAACGAATGTGAAATATCTGTTATGTTTATTTAGTTATTTATTCCTACTCCAACACCTTCTTCTTGAGTTCCGCCTTCGTTTTTTCAGGGACAGCTTTCGTGTGGAGGCGGGCAAGCTTCAAGAGGAGCTGGGTTTGCCGTTCGTCCTTCGTCCGGTTGCCGAGGAAGCGTTGAATGAGGGCGCTATTCCTCGTTCTGTGAGGTCGTTCGTGACCTTCAGGACACCAGCCCGCTTCTTCACGCACTTGAAACACGAATCCGTGTTCCATGTTTCAGGACTCAGCTCAAGGAAGGTCGGTTGCTGGCCTCTAAGTAGACTTTTCAAGACCTGCATCGACCGCACTGAGCAGAAGGCGGAAAGCGGCCTGTTGAGATTGATTGGTGTCTTCGACTCGGGGCGCCGTGGATTCTTGGTCGTCGAAGGACGCTTCGTCCCCTCTACCATCTCCGCCTTCTGCTCCGGGCTGATGCGGTCATCGAAGAAGGCCAGTCCGATCAGGTTCTCGGAAAGGTACCAGAGATGGCGCCGCATGGCACGTTCCGCGACCGACGCAACCCCATCGTCGCAGATCCTCTTCACGTCAGTGATGGAGTCCAGGTCGTTCTTGGTTGCGTAGGACGGAATCATTGCCTTATTCCAGTATTTCGCATAGACCATGGTCACAAAGAACGCAACTCGACGGATCCCCGCCAACTCCCGCCTGCTCATCTCCAGCTGGTCATGCAAGAGCATGATCTTCACGGCGTAGATGGCCTTGGCCATCCATCTGGCCATGTGGTAAGCACCAGGAGCACGGAAGGATGTAGGGACTCCTCCTCCGAGGTACGCCACGCTGAGCAGGATGATCTCTTTGTAGTCTTCGCGTGGATGATTCCCACAGTCAAGCAGACGTTTCAAGTGACCAAGCATCTCAAGGCAGTGAGCTTTTTCGTCGGATGACAGAGCGGTCGGTGTCAGGGGCTGTGGTCGGCTCTGGTCAACGATAGGCCAACGATTCTGGAGCCTCTTGAAAAGGGCGATGTTAGGGCCAGATGATGGACCCATGCAAGCCTCGAAGACATCCTTTAGAACAACTTTCAGGATGTGGTGGCGGCATGCCAACCACACCAGGGGCTTCTCCAGTGCACGTTCAATCCTGATACACGCTCCTTGAACCATCCCCGTGTTGGCCGCTGTCGTGTCGAATGCCATTCCAATGATGTTGCCCTCCAAGCTGCTTTCCCGCACCAGCTTCAAGACGGTTTCCGCAACAGCTTGTCCTGTCCCGTCTGCAGACACAGGAACACCCAGAAGTTCCTCCGTATCTTCCCCGGACACCAAGACGGCCACCCTCTCCTCCAATGACCTTCCGTCCGCTAGACTGGGTAACAACTTGCCGTCCCAATGCAGGACCAAAGGGACTTCAGGCTTGAAGAAGAGAGACATGGCAATCTCTTCGCGGTTCTTGACTCTGGCCCGGTGGATCGACGAACGGGACACAGTGATATGTCCGATGTCGTGGCCGAGGCTCATTGCAGCAGCGGCGTAGGAGGATGTCGCAGCACGGATGGACAGATTGTCGCGCTCCCAGGCAAGGGTCAGCTCCTTGGGGAGCTTATTCTCCTTAGGAGGTCGACGGCGTGGACATTTAGCTGGTGTTGGAGCTTTGAAGTCGTCGTCCTCGGTTTCTTCGTTGGACGATGAGGATGTAGTAAAAGACTCCATAGCCACGTCACGATCAAGAGTGGATGACGAAGCAGCCGCGTCCTTCTTCTTCTTCTCCTCCATCCTTTGTCTCTTACGTCGCTTCTCCTCAGTCGCTCGCTTCAGCTTCTCGTCCACGCCAGCCATCGAGCAGCTCTGCCGGTCCTCCCTCTGAGCCTCCAAGAATGCCTTGTCTTCCTCGGGGATCTTCGCTTCCATTGCCTTGGAATGCGCGATGTCGAACATGTCTTCGAGGCTGTCTCTGAAGATGCATCTCTTCATTTCTTCCGTGACTTGGATTTCGCCAAGGCGCCGTACTCCTCGTACAGTTTGAGGATCTTCTTCTTCACCCACGACACATCCGACGTCAGAATGTTCGCACGTCGCCACACTTCCAAGACCTTCTCAGCGGTAGAAGCTGCTGCAGCAAAAAGAACCTCCTTCTGGATCTTGTGGTGGAACAAAAACACCTGGAGAACCTCGCCTCTCAACGGAAGACGATTCCCCGGGAATGACGATGTTGGGGACTTCTCCAGTAGCCATACCACGTCCGTAGATCGTCTTTCACACGCCATCCCGTTAGGCCTGGGAACACAAAAGAGACCAGAATAGTTTTTTTATTTTACATCGATAAATACATACATAGGCATTAGCTACATTGTTTATAGTGATGGAAATACAAGGGATACGGCAGGCACACACTTAAAACGACTAAGTTCACACATTAAGATAGTTGTAATATAGATGTAGTGAGAAACAATCCGACACAAAGGACACCACACGCGACAACGACACACGCGACAACTACCTCACTCTCTGAAGCCGAGCAGAAAACTGAACGAAATGCGCGACCAGTAAAAGACGAGAGGAAGCTGAAAGTTTTCCTGTTTGAACTTGTCACAACAGGGAACAAGGGCAACATGTGCTGGAGTATGTCCGATACACGTCGGTTTCTTGGGACACCCTAATGTACATGCAGCCACCAAAAATGCTACACACATACAGGAAAAATCAAACAATACATGGTGAGGCACAGGAGGCAGGCAACGTAGTGAGGCACGGAAGGGCGTGAGAGGTGTTTGTTTACACTCAGGATGACAAAGCCAGACTCAGCTGATCGGCACATCAGGCAGGCACACAGCTGCACACCGCCGCGGTAGGGTTTTTCACTCCCGCCGTCCGACCTGCGTGTACATGTTCAGCCAGTCAACATGACGATTTACTTATACTATCGCATACAAACTAAAAAATAAAAAGGGCTGATGAGCAGTTTCACACCACTGGGTTACAGGCAGTGGATGCCGATCCTCCCATTGACGAAACCGCACCCACTCTTGACGAAGTCAGAGAGGCTGTAGCAAAGTTGAGGGGTGGAAAGGCAGCTAGTGTTTGTAATATCAGTGCGGAGCTCCTCAAAGCTGGGGGTGAGGCCATGATCCGCGGGTTGCATGCTGTCCTGACTGCCGTGTGGCAATCAGGTACCATTCCTCCTGACTGGAAAAGGGGGCTGGTCGTCCCTATCTGGTAAGGGAAAGGGGACCGTCAGGACTGCAACAATTACCGTGGTATTACACTGCTCAGCGTATCAGGCAAGGTGCTTGCCCATCTATTGCTGACACGAATTCGCAGTCATCTGGTGAAGCATCAGAGACCTCAGCAGTCTGGGTTCACGCCTGGTAAGTCAACAACGGACCGTATCCTAGCGCTTCGTGTCCTGGTGGAACGCCGACGTGAGTTTCGACAGGGGATGCTTGCAGCCTATGTTGATCTCAAGAAGGCGTTTGACTCAGTGCATCGTGAGTCACTTTGGGATCTTCTGCGACTTCGCGGGATTCCTGCAGGGACTATTGGTTTGATAACTGGTCTGTATTCTGGGACTGAGAGTGCTGTGAAGTGTGGGGCAGGTATATCCAGCTTCTTTCCTGTGAATACAGGAGTGAGGCAAGGGTGCGTCCTTGCCCCATCACTTTCAACGCTTGTATGGACTGGGTATTGGACAAGGTGGATCAAAGTGATTGTGGAGCATCCGTCGGCAACACCAAGATCACTGATCTTGTTTTTGCTGATGATGCAGTAATCTTTGCTGAGTCGCTGGGGGTCCTGGTGATGGCTCTCGAGACGCTGCATGAGGAGGCAAAGCCTTTGGGACTTGAGGCCTCCTGGCTCAAGACCAAGGTCCAGGTGTTTGGAGACTTACTAGATGAAGCAGTACAGTCTGTTCATGCGTATGGCGAGGACATTGAGATCTTGGAAAGTTTTACATACCTTGGTAGCGCAGTCCATAACGACAGCGGGTCACATCATGAAGCCTTACGGCGGATTGGCATAGCTCACGGTGTTATGGACTCGCTCAGCGGGAGTATTTGGCGTTGTCGGTACCTATGCAGGAGGACAAAGATCCGGATCTTCAAGTCGCTTGTGATCCCTGTCTTACTCTATGGTTGTGAGACATGGACACTAAATAGTGACTTGAAGAGACGAATCAATGCCTTTGGTAATAAGTGTCTTCGCAGAATCATGGGGTACCGCTGGGATGATTACGTGTCAAATCAGCGATTGCACCGTGAGACTGAATCGAGGCCTATTACCTGCATAGTCCGTCAGCGCCAACTTCGGCTATATGGGCATGTGGCACGCTACCCTGAAACCGATCCTTCCCATCGGGTTGTATCTGTAAGAGACAATCCGGCGTGGAGGAGGCC
This sequence comes from Chionoecetes opilio, assembly GCA_016584305.1. NCBI lineage: Eukaryota > Metazoa > Arthropoda > Malacostraca > Decapoda > Majidae > Chionoecetes > Chionoecetes opilio. Next base: position 81,642 of record JACEEZ010016561.1, read on the forward strand.
AAGGGGGCGCCCACAAGGCTCGTGGCTAGGGCAAGTTGATGTTTCTTGTCGAGAGCTGCTTGGTATGGGAAAGGAGCCTGCATGGGAACTCGCGCGTGGTGACCCCGGGAGTGGCGTTGTAGGGTGGGCGAGGCGACGCACCCCCCCGGCGTATGCCCCCAATGATTGATTGATACAAGCTAAAAAATAAAAAGGGCTGATGAGCAGTGCTGAATGAAGATAATGAATAGTGAGTGTGTTCTTGTGTGAAAATGAATGTATATCGGACAAGTTTTTTTTATTCTTTTAAATTTCTATCCAAAATCAGGGTGCATCTTCCAAGATGCAGCGTCTTATAAGCCGTAAAATACGGTAATCACATTTTAATGGCTATTATTCATTCATATGAGTAAAGATATGAAAAATACAAGCAAGGCGCTCATCCACGCCTGGCAGCACGGCCGCGGCAGCAGCATCAGCATCATGAGACATTATAATCACCCCAAAATGAGATAAAAAGGAAGAAAAAGTCTCTCGTAAAATGTTGAGTTATCCCTAAAATGTTGACATTTACTCTCACCGCCTAGCTAGTGTAAGGTAAACAAATGATTACAAGCCAGAAACAGGCTGTGGCCGTTAAAGGTATTGCTTATTATCATGACTATTGCTCATTATTATATATATTATATGGCTGTGATGAGCTGTTCTATACACGTGTCACTATTTAGGTCAATGTAAAAATCACCCTTAAATAAGGGTGATTTAAGGTGTTGAGGTGACGGGGAGGTCTTGCAGCGGCGACCCCATAACACTAGTCCGGCAGCTTAGTGAAATGATGGGGACATGCCGGATAAAAGCACCAAAATTTTTTCAGGTACTCTACAGGCTCCTAGCTATGATTTTGAGAGGGGAGACAAATGATCCCATCACTCAGATGGCTATAAGGAACGCTTCTTTATTATTTTGACATTTCCGCATGTGGAAATTAGGGTAAATGGGTTTTTTAAAAGAATAGTCATAAGGATAATGGTTATTGGATGCAAGTTATCTTATTATTATTATTTAATAACTCCAGAACAAAATATTCCAATATGGCTGTCAAAAAAACATAAATTCAATATTTATTCGACTTTAAACTCCCCTGCGGACATCGCGAAATGCCATGTAGTTTATTAGCAGAACACGAATTAAAACATACTCCTTGCAATTCAAAAATGACAGTGGTTAATCTACTGACGGTGCATTATGAAAAATAAGTATTCATTAAGCTCATTATACAACAATCATGTTCTTCCTGTACAGCTGCAGGAATGCCATGTCTTTGTTAAGCACCAGTATCACAATGCAGGTATGATTCATAATTGTAATTATGTGTCTACTTCTCACATTTGCAGCTGCACAGTTCGGTGCATTTCCAGCTGGCTTTCTTGCATGAACATCTCCCGCCACAACCTGCAGCACTTTTGCAGGCACACTTCACAAGTTCACTTACAGCCTTTGCTGCCGCAGGCTGCGAGCTCCAGACAGGAACCCAGGACTTTGTTTCTGCATCCAGTGTCCAACCGCAGCCTTCAGCAGTTGGTGTCTGTTGTTGGGCCTGGTGACAGGTTGTCCAGATGCCAGCCTGGTACACTGCACGCTTGGTGTGCTGCAGCGGGCCTGTTGAGTTGGGGGAATGTTCTCCATCGTTCTGTTTTTCTGGCAGAACAGTTCCTTTCTTGCTTCATTCACCGACACCAGAGGGCTGGTCTTGTCATATATAACGACTGTGAAACGTTCCAGCATCTGGAACTCCTGGCAATCCACGGTGATTTGTGCATGTGGATGTTCTACGATGAAGTTGAAGGCATCTGTGACTTCGGTATAGGCACCCCATGCTTCCCAAACCGACTTTTTCCCCTTTCCAAAGAAAGAAGAAGTCGTATCACCACCTGTGAAGCTGTGGAACACTGGTAGCGCTGTGGACTTCTCTTTGCCCAGAGTACTACAGATGGCATTGATGTGTAGGAAAAGGAAGTTCTTGCCACTGCCGAAGGCGACCCAGATGTCAGCCGATGGATACTTGCTGGCTAGAAAGTGATACTTCCCGATGAGGATGACAAGAACGTCAGTATCCACGGTGCGTACCAAGCATGTGGTGCATCCACTCTCTAGGGCATCTTGTAGATGGACCACAATTCTTGTGTCTGCCTCTTCGTGGTCACATGGCGGCATCGAGTGGTCAGTGCCACTGCAGACTACAGAGGCTCCAGATGTTGCAAAGACCTGCTTTCCGTCTGGGAAGGTAGTGGATACAATCTTCTCTGATAGGAACTGGAAGAGTTCTACCTTGTTTGTGGGGTCACGCAGGAAATCGGGCCAATTGCCTGGGACCTTGGTCTGGCCTGCCACCTTCCTTCGTACACCTTTCCCCCGTTTCTCTCTGGTTGATTCTTTGATACTGTTGTCCAGGTACCTGTCCCATACCACATCTACTCTCATAGAGGTTTCCAGTTGCCTCATGATGTGGGGAACAAACACTCCACTTGCATAATCGTCAAATGTAGTGATGCCAGTCACTGGGAGGAGGTGTACCACAGCAGCACCATCGAGCACTCTAACATCAAATGAGCCAGAGGGTTTTTCTTGCGTCTTCTGGGCCAGAATGTTGGTGAGATCGGACTTCTTCCCTTGTCGCAGCTTCCCTCTTTCAGCCAAAGAAGGAGGGTATGGGTGATTCTCATGCTTATGAGAATAGTGGATGTGGATGTATTCTTATGTAGATCTTAGTGGATGTATTGCATATACGGAATATTTCTTTTGCCATTAAAGGCGAATCTTGATTTCATCAAGATTTTTCTAAGTGAAAATGAGCCGTTATCACAAAAATGGTTCATAGAGGCTTCTGAGTAATTGGATCGTTTGTCTCCCCTCTCAAAATCATAGCTAGGACCCTGTAGAATGCCTGAACAAAATTTGGTGCTTTTATCCGGCATGTCCCCATCCTCTTGAAATCTGGTCCTTAGCGGCCGGACTACACTAATAATAACTATTTTAAACAATACAAACCCTCTACCACTAAATCACTAGTAACATAGGCTCTTTCCTTATACATCTTAATATCTGATAGTACACACAAACCTAGCTAGCCCAGGACAGGGCTACTGTGAAATCCGGGTTAACACAGTTACCTTCCACAGGTTTCCCCAGGTACCCATTCATCAACCCCGAATGGAAGGATGAACAGCTGGTTGGGCCGGCCGCTGACTGCCCTGGCCCGGATTCGAACCAGGGTCCGCAGATTCGTAGTTAGGCGCGCTAGCCACTACACCATGGAGACGCCTAAGGTGATGGGCGTTATTTAAAATTTGCATAATGTGCATATGCGTACAATAAGAACCGATTATACCTTCGAAATAAGAGCAGACTATACCTTCTAGGTTATCTCACTTACTGCCACTCTTTATGTGAGCAAACTACTTTGTAGTGTTGTACTTATAGCCTTCAACCACTCTACATTTCATTCCTTTAGCTTCCCTTGACATTATACAGGCTTTCATTACTTTCACCATTCATTCTTCTCACACCTCCAGCATTCCTCAGATTACCCTATCAGCTGCTCAGATCCTTGCCCTCTGTCTTGCACTCCACACCCAAGTCTCAATAGCATCTCTTGTCTTTCTTTGTAACCGTCATGCCTACACCTTCCTTGTATCAATATTCATGAATCTCTTGATTTTACTCCTCGCAGCCGAATTTCACATTCCTTGGACATACAACTTTTACTCTATATGAACTCTCAAAATCTACGATTTCACTTTTACTCCTTTCAAAAACCATCACTTATTTTTGTTCAACCTTCTCCCTGAGCTTCCGTCTTCTGCACACACACACTATCACACATTTACTTCTTTCTGTCGGTCATTCTCATTTCCTGCAACTAAAACTATATCATCTGCAGAAAGAATTGTATTCAATGGCCCTTTACATAAATGTTTACTTTGAAATCACTGACTGCTTTAACCTATCTTATATTATGCAAGGGGATAGAGTAGGATGAGGGAGGAAAGAAAGTGTTTTGGATCATAGCACTCATCTATGTGGTGTTCTTAACTTTCCACTGTAGTATCTCTTTGATAGGTTCATATATAAATGTGATAGAATTCTAACGGCTGCTCTCCTTAATTGGGCTAGACAAGCTATTCAGCCGTGACAAGATATATACACACACAAAAAAAAGGAAAAAAAAGTGTTCTTGTATGAAATATTGCTTAGGAAAATCGTGATTTCAATGGTGGATCCATCTACATGCATGAAAGAACAAATGAAAATACTCACCAAACATGGGGCAGGAACCCGAACAGTGCCAGGCCAGTTATAGTAGAGATGGGTCATTTTGTAGGTCAGTTTCTGCATGTGGTCTACCTTCAAGTTACTTCCATCCCTCACTACAATGTAGTGCGTTGGTGAAACAGTCCCCTGAAACTCATATGTTTTACTTTTCTCTGTAGAAACAGCATCTAACATTTATAAGTACACACTGTGTGATTTCACGTGTATTCAAATGGATTGAACTTCCCAAAAAATTTTGGAATGGTGTCGTTTCTTCCCTAACCAGTTACTCAACAACAGCTTCTAACATACTGAACAATGAGGCTTGCATGGCAAAACTATAAGGTCTTCATGCTGCTCTATCATTATTATGAACATTTTATTTTATTTTATTATCTCAAAGGACTACTCAAGTGCAGAAAAAAGAGGTACCAAAAAGTCAGCAAGCTACCAGTCACTATAAAGACAGTAAGAGATTGTAGTAAGAAGATTGGGCCAATTTAGTTGTGGGGGGTGTCTTGACACTCCTCTTTTGAAAATTTTTATTTGTGGTAAAATGCAAAAAAGAGAAAGAGAAAGAGAGTTCCAGAGTTTACCAATGAAAGGGATGAAAGAGTGAAGATACTGGTTAACTCTTGCATTAGTAAGATGGACAGAATAGGAATGAGAATGAGTAGAAAGTCTTGTGCAGCGAGGCCACTGGAGGGGAGGAGGCATGCAGTTAGCAAGTTCAGAGGAGCAGCGAGCATGTAAATAACGGTAGGAGATGGCAGGAGAAAAAAACATTGCGGCGGTGATTTAAAGATTGAAGACAGTCAGTCAGAGGAGGGGAGTTGATGAGACGAAAAGCTTTTGACTATCCTGCTACGGAGAGGTGTATGAGTGGATCCTCCCCAAACATGAGAGATATACTCCATACATGGGCGGATAAGGCCCCTGTACAGAACAAGCAGCTGGGAGGGAGAAAAAAAAGAACGCAGATGCCACAGGACACATAACTTCTTAGAAGCTGATTTAGCAAGAGATATGTGAAGTTTCCAATTGAGTTTTTAGTACAGAGAGTCCAAGAAGGTTTATTGTAGATGAGGGAGACAGTTGAGTTTCATTGAAGAGGGGATAGTTGTCTGAAAGGTTATGTCGAGTTGATAGGTGAAGAAAATAGGTTTATGAGGCATTGAACAAAACAAGATTTGCTTTGCCCTATTCAGATATATAGAAAAATCAGAAGTTAGGCGCTCTGTGGCATACACCCGTGAATCACTTAATCCCTGTTTAATTGGACGTCAAGAGAACAATGTTGAAAAATGCAGGATAGTCAACAAAGTAGGAGTGGATAGGGCATTGAGTTAGACTTGGATCATTATTGAACAATAGAGAGAGTGGGTTCTGGACAGAACCCTGAGAAACACCCCTATTGAGAGACTTAAGAGAAGAACAATGACCATCAGGAGTAGCTGCAATAGAACAGTTTGGAAGGAAACTTGAGAAGAAGGTGCAGAGAAGGATAGAAACTGGAAGAGGGTAGTTTGGAAATTAAAGATCTGTGCCAGACTCTATCACAAGCTTTTGATAAGTCAAGGGTAGCAGCAAAAGTTTCACTGAAACCCCTAAAGGAGGTTAACCAAGATTCAGTTAGGAAAGCTAGAAGATCGTAGTAGATTGCCCTTAACGGCAACCATACTGACAAGCAGATAAAAGATTGTGAGCAGATAGATGCTTAAGAATCTTCTTCCTAACAGGGATGTCAACAAGAAAAGAAAAAAAACTCTGAAATAAAATAATAGGGCGACTAACTCATCCGAGGGCAGCGAGGCTGACAGACCGTAGCGAGGGAACCTCCCAGCTGGGGATTCGGGGGGCGCTGTAAGCCCCCCCGAGATTTTTTGTAAATTTCATGCTCTGAGAGAGCTTCTGAGAGGTCCTTGGTTATATCTATAATAATTTCTGGTCTCAATTTTGTCTGTTTTTGTGTCCACAATTTGTGTATATGTATATATCTCTGGCCATACTATATTGAGTATATACCCTCTGGCCAATCTGGCTTGCCTCCTGCTGTGGCATCCCTGCATTGAACTCTCCAGGCCTGGAGCCTGCAAACTTGACACAGTGAGGGCAGTGTGCCAATCGATACCAGACCCCTGGGCCACCAGTTATCTCACCTGGCTGTGACTGCTGTATTCCACCCCCAACATACTGCCTCCTGAGCAAACTTGTAGCAGTGGAGTCAGGAGATATCGGCAGCCTAGTATTAACTTCCCGCTAGGCAGCCAAAAAATGTTTTATGGTCTGTGCTGGATCAGTGGCCAGGGTCAGGTTCGGCTGTGGGCTAGGCAACTATGTACACCCCCCTCCCAATTTTTTAAAAACCCAAATCTACACGATTCACAGAAATGACCCAGCTGGCAATAAAATACTCGGAAATCCGCGAATCCGCGGAAAATTGACATCCCTGTTCCTAAGGATAGATCCAATAGCTATAGAAAGGCATGAAATCAAAGCTATAGGCCGGTAGTTTGAAGGATTAGAATGGTCACCCTTCTTAGGAACATGTTGAATGTGAGCAAATTTCCAGCAAGAAGGAAAGCTGGAAGTAGATAGAAAATAATTAAAAAGTTTGACCAGGCAGGGTGCAAGCACAAAAGCACAGTTTTTGAAAACAATAGGAGGGACTCCTATTGTTTTCAATAAATGTCAGGACAGTAAGTCTTCCGTGGATCAAAGGCCAGAAAGGGCAAAGAAAACATCATTATGAAGAATCTTAATAATAGTCGTAATAGTCAGAGGGAGGAGGATAAAGCCTTTCATGAACCAGATTGGAAATTAGAGCACAGTTCAGCTATAGAAATAGATGAGACAGCTGTGGAGCCATCTGGGTGAAGCATAGAGGGAAAAGTGAAGAAAGAAATGATTAGAGATGCTTTTGGCTCGGTGCCAGACATAAGTCATGAGAGGAGTTTGATACAGAAAGATTTTGAAATTTTCTATTAATGCAGGTTTTGGCAAGTTGAAGAATAGATGTGGCATGATTACGGGGAGATATTATATAGGGCATGTGTTTCAGGAGATGGATGATTATGGTACTGTCTGCGAGTCTTCTCTCTATCTTAGACAGCACAAGAACAAGTAAAACCAAGATTTACGGACCTTAGGATAAGAGAAAGTGTGTGGAATGCATGCCTCCATGCCAGAGACAATGACCTGCCATGCGCTCTGCACAAAGAAATCGGTCCCTGACACAAAAGCAATAATCATTCCATTGAAAATCTGAGTATTACTGGCTTAGGTTCTCTACTCTCGTCAAGAGTAGGCGGATTTTCAGGTTTCAATGCATTGAAATGTTGTACTCCTACCCTATATTACCAAGCTACCAGATGATATTTATGAAAGCTGAGCCTACCATCGTGTTCATAATACATTGTTGCATATCTTGAGCATAAAAAAATTACAGTAAGACTACACTAATATTAAGATAATTATTGAAGGAAAGTAAAATAGTGTATAAACATTTTTTCTTGCTTATTTTGCTTCAACTCGCTGTACCTCCATCAGCTTTGGTCGCATTAAATTTTCAAGCACTGTTTCAAAATCCCCATACTTTTCCGCTTCCTTTGGTATGTAGCACGTACCAATAAGAAAAAGAGTAGGTGGTCAAAATGGCTAAGAAAGTAAAACTGTTTCAAACTGGTGCCGTGACGGGTGGAACCTCTGATAGCTCTCCCTAGAACTCATCTCTCCTATATAGGGAGCAATGCTCACCCGTCACTGTGCCAGTTTGCAGTAGTAGTTTAACTTTCTTAGTCATTTTGACCACCTACTCTTTTCCTTATTGGTACGTGCTACATACCACAGGAAGCGGAAAAGTATAAGGATTTTGAAACAGTGCTTGAAAATTTAATGCGACCAAACCTGATGGAGGTACAGTGAGTTAAGCAAAATAAGCAAGAAAAAATGTTTATACACTATTTTACTTTCCTTCAATTATCTTAATATTAGTGTTGTCTTACTGTAATTTTTTATGCTCATGATATGCAGCAATGTATTATGAACACGATGGTAGCTCAGTTTAACCTAAATATTATCTGGTAGCTTGGTAATATCGGGTAGGAGTACAACATTTCAATGCATTGAAACCTGAAAATCCGCCTACTCTTGTGATACTCAGTCATGACTTTATTTTTTACCCTATGGAGTTACGACTAGCGTGTTATTGTTGACCAATCACTGCCTGATTCACTGATGCAAACAAAATAGGCCTATCTTGTGTAAGAGGTGAGTTAAGCAAAGAAATATGAATATTTTTCTGAGGCAACGCAAGGGTTTTGGGTTGCGGCGAGGCAAGTACCACCACCATCACCACCCAGCCCGAGTCTATCAGCCAATCAGCGACGTCCTTACAAACTCGGGTAGGCAGCGAGCAGCTCCCAAGAATCCAGCTTAAGTGAATAGACTATAGTAACCCCCCCCCACCCAATTAGCTAGTAGGTTTCTTTTTTTTTCATATACAATAATATAAGTCTAGGCTAAGTACCAGCAATTTATGCTCTTTAAGTTTATTTTTATAATCTGAATATATTATGCAAGACATAGCTGCACCACCCTCCCCCCACTGTCACAATCATAACACTTCACCATACCCCCCTTTAGGCGTTATGAAATTTTAGAACGGCCCCTTAGCTGAGGTGTAATGCCAGAAGCATCTCTGCTTAGGTGGGTCCCGAGGCGGGACTTTAGCGATAGCACAGGTTACGGAACTAAGATTGTGATCGAAGGAACCCAATGAAGAGAATAGTTAAACAGATTAAGCTGAAGGTTTAGAGGTTAGGAAAAAGATCAAGAATGTTGGTTGTGTCTCGAAGACAGTTAGGGATAAGGGTAGGGTGCTACACCAGCTGATCTAGGTCATGGAGGATAGCAAAGTTGAAGGCTTGTGCTTGTTGACCAGGTTGGCCAGTAAAAGAAAATGATAGCCAATAATAGTGGTGAACATTAAAATCCCTAGGAATGGAAATTTCTGCGAAAGGAAAATGAGTTAAGATGTGTTCCACTTTATATGTTAAATAGTTGAAGAATTTTACATAGTCCGAGGAGTTAGGTGGGAGATATACAGCACAGATGAATTTAGTAAGAATAGTTAGTAAGACATTGAAGTCGAAGCCAGATGGTAGAAAAGTCAGAAGATTCAAGACGGTGGGCAGGAGAGCAAGTGATCCTGTTGCGTACACATACGCAACAGCCAGTTTGTTTTGGAAATGAGAATAAAGTAAGAAAGAGGGAACAGAAACGGGAGTGCTGTCAGTGCTCACAGACACCTGGGTTTTGGTGAGGAAAAGAAGATGAGGTCTAGCGGAGGAGAGGTGATGATGATGATAAGATGAGGTTTCCACAGATTGGAAGTTAGATCTAAGACTGCAAATGTTGCAGAAGTTTAGGTTGAGAAAGTTAGAGGAAGTATCAAGACACCTCGAGTCGTCACCGTTAGATCAGTCCGACCTGGGGACATTTATAGTCCCCTCCCCAGACGAGGAGTTTGAGGCAGGATGATTCTTAGCCATTATTAATTATTTGGAGTGAAAAGAGTGTATGTGTGTAAGGTGCATGTATTGTAGCGTGAGTAGTAAGAGATGTCTTTAGAGTACAGGCTGCAGCTACTCTCTTGTGTATCTGAGACACTATCTACTTGAACTAACAGCTTTTAGCGGTATTTCAATAGTTATTTTAATAAAATTGCATTGTTAATATAAGAAACATTTGAATGATAGTTAAAAATAGGTTTGGGTGACCCTTGAGTGAAATAAGTATTATATCTAGAACAAATACAGCCTTCACATGTTTAAATTTCTATATCAAAGCATTCCTTGGCCATGTGACTCCAAAGTGCAGCTATCATATGCTACCCTGTACAGGCATAGCCTTACCTGCCTCACTTGTTGAGACACGAGGAAGAAGTCGTACCAGTGGCGGTGAGTGATGGTCTGGTCCACAATGGATCCAGGAGGTGGGTTATTCAAGCCCCTCGAGGCCTGCATCACACACACAGTACTATTAAACCTTTGTTTTTACTTTGGGAAAAAACACAACATTTTAAATCCAGCTTTGAAATACAATAGGTACAACTCATATGGTATGGGAAATTTTGATTCTCTAATGAGATAGTGCTTTGAATATCTAGACTGGACTGAAATAGAAAAGTGAACACTGCATAGAAAATTTGGTTTTTATAAACTGATAAAATAAGGATGAAAAAACTATTCTCATGAGTGGTGAGCTCAACGACCAGAGTCACGCCGGGTGCAAATCTTTCCTGGAAGTGGTGAGCTTGGCTTCATAAGTTCGAGTCCGGCTGGGTGCTGATCTTTTTCATCATCGAGTGGCTGCAGTTCACGCACATGTTGTCTCCCATCAACCCTAACTTGAAAGTGAGCATCAGAGGACATCAGGGGATGGCATGAGTAAAAAAAATTCTGTCTGCGCCGCCTTTTGCGAGGGCCAACCATTATGGCCCTCATATGGACCCATAGAGGGCTATCCGTCCAAGCCCTCATGGAGATAAAAATGCCTACAGGCACCATAAGCATTAAAGAAAAAAGAAAAAGAAAAAATAACTTGCAATCCATGGGTTTTGAGGGCTTTGTTCGAATTGTGAAACTAACAAATTGCAAAATATATTACAGGAGCTACCACGTGTAGGTCTCACAGACTCTTGTAGCTTCCTAATTTTCCTATGTTCTTAAGTAACATTGCCATTAAAAAAGTGCCTGGCATTCTGGCATATGTATTCCATTTATATTTCTACTCACTCTCAAAGTTCATACAAACGTCTTGTTATGATTTAATTTACCAAAGATGCATATGACATGTAAAGGCACATAAGGTAATATATCATGCATATATACGTGACATATTAAATGTTCAAAAACCTTTTCTGACACAAACTTGTGGTGGAAAATTAAAAACTTTGTGATGTGGTATTCCAAAGCCATGGGGGAGAATCACAGCCCCTTGGTGTTCAGTAACTAGCTTTCATCTTCTAGGAATACATAAAATTCTGCATTTAGATCTTCAGTGAGTCTTCAATCTGAACCAGGTGGTCAACTGCAACTGTTTCCTGGTTGTTGTTGTGTTGAGCCGGCATGGCTGACATCAGCTGTGTCGAATGTAGGATGTCTCATACACGGATGTTTGGGCTAAGGATGTTTGAGCCATGGGCCACCAACATAGGACGTTTTGGCCACAGGGGCCACTGAAGTTGGACGTTTTAGTCTTGAAATAATTTTTTTTGTTTATGTCCTTTACCTTAATTTTCCTATGTTCTTAAGTAACATTGCCATTAAAAAAGTGCCTTAAATTTAGGTTATATTTTGTAGTTTGTTGATTTTTTGTCTTTTTGCATATATTTTGTACCTACTGCTGAGAGAAGGACAGAGAAGAGAAGCTTCATCTTCATGCATCAACTTCTTCCTCTCGAAGCGTAGGGAGGTGAAGAGTGGGAGGAGGGAGTCTGGTGGGAACTACGGTGCACAGTGGTAAGCGTCAGTGTGTTTTTCGGCATTTCAGCTGCTACTCAACTATGTGAACTGAGCTTGAGGTCATCACATCTAAGTGAGGCGGGCAGAAGATCTGGATGGATGGCTTCACGTAAACTAAGAAGCATGTTGCTAAATCAGTCGATGAGATCATTTGGCGGTGTCTCAAGCAGTCCACACTCATGTGCACTGCTATCCTGAAGATCACCAAGTCTCAGTGAACCGAAAGTTGTGTCAGTCAGTGCATAACCATCTTTCTGATATAGTAGGATGCCAGGTAGAGAAGGTTTGTCAGGCTATGAAGAGGAAGACTGCCAGCACCAACATTCAGCCCAACCAGACCTTCACTTTCACTGTTGCAGCACTCCTGGAGGTCAAGGCACGCATGCCTAGGTCTAATTCCTGCATGTGTGTCCTTGGTTGAATCCGGGTTGCGCACCGTCCGAAGGATCCACAGTCTCTCCAAGACCTGGAGATCACCGATGACTGGGCATCCCACCTCCACTATGACAAAGGGTCGGAGGCAGAAGAGCGTATAATCATCTTCACCTCCCCAGTTATTTTGACCTGCTAGCAGGCCATGAAGACTGGTGCATGGATGGCACGTTTTCAGTAGCTCCAAGACTCTTCACCCAGCTTATTGTTATTTTCATATTTTGTCCCGTAGCCAAAATGTCCTAGGTTGGTGCCCCATGGCCCAAACATTTGTGGCCGAAACGTTTGAATATCGCTGTGTCACAGGCAGCAGCAGTGAGACGTAGTATAATCAAGTTCGGTCATTTTCTAAAGATGGCAAGTTATGTCAGCTTGTTGGCTGACATTCAGTCTCTTATTATATGTCTTGCTATCTTCCACAGATTTTTGGAGAAAAACACATTTTTTCCATCCAATTCTGCATTTCACCAAGTAACATCCTTTAGTGCTACGATCTCTCCTAAATTTTTGATAATTTACAAGTTATAGTCACCTTTCTGAACTTCTTCACTTTTCTGTTCTTACCCCAGCTACATTGTAAATTGTGGGTTGCCTGATGAGTCTCATATGCCAGATATAATCAAACTTGGCAATGCTTGTCCAGCTTGGCCAAGGCTGATGAATTATCTAAAATCTGACTGTTTGTGAGACCTGACTTAATTAGGGAGGGGGAAATGGAGGATAGGACTCACATCAACATGCTCTGAAATTTCTTAATAATTTTTTTGCCTGCCAGTTATGATTAACGCCCTTACTTTGAACAATATAAATGTTATGCATAAATAAAAAAGTTAAATTAACAAGTATCTACAAATAGTATTTCTAGGGAATAGGGGAATTCCTCAGCCATTGAAATAGGTTATTTGAGAAGTTTGTAATATGAAGTGAATACATGATAATAAGGTAATAAGGAATGTTTGTTAAGTCTAGTAAAGGAAAGGAATAATTGAACACTCACCATTGCAGTGAAGACCCTTGTATTGAGTCTCTTCTGAACCACAACAAAGGAAAGTTTGGGGTCATACGAGTCAAAATGCATGAAGACTGTTGCCAGCTGGGGAATCTCATGTCCCTCTACTATTTTCAATTGTCCTTCACTCACGCCATCACGGTACACAATGATGGAGCGAGGCAATGCATGATGGACCTGGTGAAATAGTGAATTTAAAACAAAAGCATAAGGAAATGCATTTAAACAAAATACTATTTGTCTACTCAACAGTATAGGGATAAAAAATCTGATATTTCAATTTCACCCATCAACCTCTTAGCATCACAGTACAGCTGTGACTGTGTACGTAGGGAGCAGCAGGGGTATCTATTGCCTATATTTATGATTTTTTTTCCTACATCACAAGAGACTAGCCAAGGGCAAATACATTTATATATATATACGTTGTTCTTCGAGCAAATGGAACACTTGGACCGCCCGTCCCGGGTAAAATTCCAAATCAAAATTCCCATCAAATAGGGGGCACCCTAATATATATATGTATATATATATATATATATATATATATATATATATATGTATATATATATATTATAATATATATATATACAGGGAGGTCCCGTTATACGAGCATTCGGTATACGAGAATCCGATGATACGAGATGTGTAAATTAGGGTCTATTTTCAATATACGAGATCGAAAATCCAACTATACGACATTCAAACTGGGGTGAGTAAAATTACCAAGTTCAAATTGTGCGCCCTACCACTCCTGGGCTGGACAAAGGGGGATTTGGTTGACCCCAGTGAGGTCACCCCTAGCAAGCAGTGACCTGAAGGGTAATTAAGTATATAGCGCGGCTTGACCTTTAGGGGTAATTAGCAGGTGTGCGGCCCTAACCTTGGAACCGCTACACTACCTTCTCTTGTATCACACGGCGTCCCCTACATTACAACGTCTTTTTTGCTTGTTATTCATACAACTTTGTTATTTTCCATTTCCAGAACTATGTCGAAGAGCTTCAAACTCGTTGAGCCTCATGGTGCAGAAGCAGCTCTGTCTACCTCCACCCAGCCAGCAACAGAGACAGACTGGTCATTATGCTTCATATGCCAAGAAACGACGCCAGAGTCGCTGACAAGTCCATCCCAGAATACACGCCAAGACAAGGGGAGCAGCTACAGCATTCTCGCTGGACATCTGAGAAGGTTCAATGAGCTTGGATTGCTCCCCAACTCTTTTCTGTTGAGCCGATTAGATGTAGGCAGTGGCGTTGAAGCATCATTGAGCGCCAACAATGCACGATACCACAAGACCTGCAGGCTGAGGTATAACAAGACCAAGTTAGACAGAGCTGAGAAGAAGCACCTGAAAATAGGCGCCGACGAAGAAGAGGAAGTTGTTGCCCACAAGCGAACTCGATATCGGTCACGACCATCAAGTACTGAGACGAAACACCAAGAAGTGAAATGCTTCTTCTGCGGAGAAGCTCCTGGTAGTGCTGGTCTTCATGAAGCTGCGATATTCCAACTGGACTCACGTGTCAGGTCGTGCGCACTGATTCTGGACGACATGGACCTCCTGACGCAACTGAACGCTGGGGACATCGTTGCACAGGAGGCCAAGTACCACCGAAATTGTCTCCTGAACTTGTACAATCGCGCACGGAAGATTAAGGAAATGGCGGGCAAAGGTACAGACGATGAACACGCAATAGCAGGACTTGCTTTCGCAGAGCTGGTGGTGTTTATTGAAGCTCACATGGATGACGAGACTTCTCCGGTCTTCAAACTTGCTGACCTGGCGCAGTTATACACGTCAAGGATGGAACAGCTGGGAGTCAAGCATGAGGGCAGGGTGCACACGACCCGTCTTAAGCAGAGACTGCTTGCTCACTTTCCTAACATGTGTGCACAGCACCAGGGGCACGATGTCCTGCTTGCATTCAATGAAGACCTCGGCGATGCCCTGGCAAAGGCTTGTAAACTGGACAGAGACCTTGATGCTGTCCACCTGGCGCGTGCTGCTCAAATTGTGAGACGCCACATCATCGGAGATGCCAAGGTGTTCAACGGGTTTCCTGCAGGATGCCAACAGGACTCCGTGCCACCCATGCTGCTTGCCTTGGTCACTATGATCTTGGAAGGTCCCAGTATCAAGCACCAGAGTGAAAGCACAACACCAGCGGCACTGAGCATCGCCCAGCTCAAGTTCAACAGCGTTATGCATCGAAGGGCCGCCACAGGCAGTACGCCTCGCCCAGTCAGGCACGCCACCACGCAGGAGATGCCAGTTCCAACCTACATCGGCCTAATGCTACATGCACACACACGCAAGAGGGAGCTCGTCGACAGGCTGGCACACATGGGGATTTCCAGTGTTGTAGTCAAGACCAGACCCTCCGAGACCACGACCAGACCCTTCGAGACCAAGACCAAGACCAGACCTTTCGAGATCAAGACCAGCCCTCCGAGACCAAGACCAAGACCCTCTGAGACCAAGACCAGACCCTCCGAAACAGATCAAGACCAGGAACAGGCATATGAAAATATTTTTTATAAATATGACTATTATCTGAATGTTTTTGGTCTGTACTGCGTAAATACTAAATTGTATTGTCCTGTCCTGTTTGTAAGGAATGGGTTCTTATTTTTTTTCTCATAATGTACCTTTGAATATAACGGACCTACCGTATTTGCCGGCGCATAAGACGCACCTCCGCATCAGACGCACCCCTATTTTACAAAGAGGTTTTGAGAAGAAAAAAAATATTGGTGTTTTTGAGGGGAATTTTTTTTTTCTCGTAAAATTATCAAGTTATTAAAAAAAAAAGATTTGTAGGGGAAAGCAAATGATTATAATTATGAGCATGTACCTAAATACAATATTCACAGTGCAGTGAATGTGAATGAAAAATTATACTAGTTAAATTTTAAGAGAATGACAGGGTAACCAAAATCGGTCATAAATCATAATATATTGCAGATGCCCCCACGAATTGATATTCTAATATTATCTACCTATGACATATAGCTTAGATTTAATGTTGTAGGTATGCCTTTGTTGCTTTTCTGCTATGTGTTTAGACTTTGTGGAAAATTTGCAATATAGATATTGGTATTATTTTGGTAGTAGGCTTTCAAAAGTCCTAGGACTCTTACCGACACCATCGTGTAGCTTTCTTCATTATGAGTATTTTGAACCCCATTTCCCATGGCGCAATAGAACTATAGACATTGAAAGCTGGGGTTGCCACACAACGCCAGTATTTCTATTTTTTCATGGGAAAAAAGTACTATTGCAGGCTTTACTATAAGACCTTTTCTGTTGCTGTTTCGTTACATTAATATATGTTGATAATTTTCTCGCATGTTTTTAATGAAAATGGGACATATTAATCGTAGAATAAGCATTTGTCAAATAATTCACTGCGCGCCCACTATTCCTATTATTATAGTGTGAAGGGCCAGATATATACAACTTTTCCTACACAGAGAGAACTTTCTTGATGTATACATTATATATAAATGCAACTGACGAATACCAGCAAAGTATATAAGAAACATTAATGTGTACAGCAGTGTGTTGATGTCTGAGGTACGACACTTTCTATAGACTACCACACGTGGGTTTAATCCCAAGCATCCCCTCCCTCCCTTGGTCGCCTCTCGTGCATTTGTACGTCTGGCAGCGTATCTTCCTGATACAATTTTCGAAGATTTTTATATACATATGCTATGCCACTTGGATCTGTTACTTTCTTAGTCATAATTCACTTGTACAACAATATTGATGTACCTCATATTTATCACGTTCTTATTAATCATGTATAAGACATATACAAGTACTACAGATATTCATTCATAAATACGAAGATTGTGATTAACATGGAGATTGAAGTGTATGTGGTATGTATGAGAGTAATTCATGATACTATGAAAGTAACTTCATTACTGAGAGGGGCTCTTATGTGGAGTAAACAAAAAAAATATTTACGAAAAAATGAATAGTCACCCATGTTGCCCGCACGGGAAAACAGAAAAAATGTGAACATATCAGTACATGGGACCTCTGGCCTCTGCGTCTAAAGGCCTATTGAATAATAATGGCATTACACGTAGTACCGAAAATCTACCGTTACTTCAGCCAGAAAGTTAAATTAGGTTAAATCAGATTAGGTTAGGTTAGAGGTGAGGTTTGGTTTAGTAACAGATGATATATAGAGAAATAACGAAAATTACCAAAATATGGCACTGTGAAGCGTAGCAATGTTGCTGGCGGACCTGGAGGAGCAGGTTGCCTCCCCCACATACACACATGTAAACAAAATTGATTTCCGACAAAAACGAGAGCCAGATAATTATCAAAACGCATCAAAACAATTCAGGAGGACTAAGTTTCGGCTCGAAATCGGTGGTTGTCCAATAACAAAATTCACTAAGATATTTAGGTAACACTGTAAGGTAACCATCTGTACCTTGTTGTTATTGTTGTAATTGTTGAAGGGCACCGTTGTCGGGATCGACAATATTTGCACTGGTTTACACACCCATGAATCTATCACAGTCGCGAGGGTTGATTAGTCTTCTTCAGGAAGGTACAGGTGAAGGCTGATTCACACTTGAAATCACGGCAGCCTTCCGTCAGCCGTGCCTTGTATTCACACTATTCGTCACGGTTCCGTCATTTTCGGCAGTTCCAGCTCACCCTCTAAGCAGACATGGTGCCTCAGAGGCTATGCTTGAAGAAATGTGCATTATAGCACTTCTGTCGGATGAAGAGAGGAGTTGAACTCTAAAAGACATTGTTTTGGGTACATAAAGCCTTGAGAAAATGACAATTATCAGCACGGCACAGTCTCATTACGTTAAAATATTCTTCCCCAGAAACCGTAACGTGACAGGACAGTGATGTATTGGAGCCATGACGGCGGCGCACCGTTTAGTGTAACACGTCTATTTGTTTGAATGTAAGAAATTCTAAGGATGTGATGAGACGGTGCCCTGTCACCAATTTCACCATGACAGGTTATGGTGTGATTCGGCCTTGAGGCGGACGGTGATGCGCCGTGAGGGGTTTGGTCTTTGTGTACCGTGTGGAAGATTTTGTCCCGTCTACAGTACCATTGCAGCCTTTTTACTAGCACTCTTTCATACAGTTTCCTTATCCGTAAAGGTACAGGGGTGAGGATTGAAGGGGTCGAGGTGGTACAAACGCCTATGCTGTCTCCTATCCCACCTTGCTTACCACAGTAGCGGCATTAACACACACACGCACATACACACCTGCATCAGCTTAGGCCACCCCCCTGTCTGGGACCAGGATTAGAGACCCGAGGGTGACCTGACGCTGACCTGACTTGTCCTCGCCGACACAACTGCAACACCAGCCAGGTAATTCAAGCAGCCAAAGGACACACAGAGACACACACGCCGCGCACCTCTTGTCCCCACGTTGTACAATGACTCGCTGTCAAATAAACTACAAAGCCACGACGCCCTTTCTCCATCCTTGTGTGTATAGACAGACTTCCCAAGATACTAAACCTCCCTCTCACCGCTCACACTCCTTCAAATAAAACTTTAACACGCTCTTTGTTTCACTATTCCATTTATCAACAATACTCATTCCAGCGAAAATTCCAACACTATTTTCTACCTCCCTTCTATCATCTCATTTCAACTGTTGTGTCAACTTGTGTGGCCCGAGTCAAATGCGGGTTAAGGCGACATCTAATATGCGGGATGTTTGTCTTTTCCATGGATGCGGGGAGGAGTCCGAGCGGTAATGACCCATGGTGGGTGCGCGGAGGGCGTCGCCGAGTGAAGTATCCCAGGTGAAGCGGCAGACTTGAGATATCAGACGTTTTACAATGGAGAGCAGCAGAAGGGGGTGGATGATGTTTACATCTGACACGGCCATCTTGGCAGCAACAATCGCTATCTTAATGCCCCACCTCTTATTTTCTCTTAAACTCCAACCTTTTCTTAGTATTATGCATTACTGTTGATAACACAGCTACAAATTTGTGCTCAGTGAACTACTGCTCAACACAGATAACTCCAGACCCCTTTAGTAATATACCACCGGCTATTCTGCATTCTCTACCCGACCTCTCATGCGCTAATATGGCCGCATCAGACGCAGGGTGAACTTTGCATTCCTTTTTAAGGGAAAAAAGTGCGTCTTATGCACCGGCAAATACGGCAATTAAATTTTCCATATAGTCTCAGGGATCATATATATAAATAATTAAAAGTGCCAAATTAAAAATGACGTCGTGCCAGCCTTGTCCGTGATGCTTTGCTTGCAGAAAGTACAAACTGCTGTGTGCTTCTGGTTTCCGTGTTTCTTATAAAGAAATTACTTGTGGTCCTTAAACGCAAATTTGATAACTGCTGAAGATGCCGACATAAATACTCATTCCGGTGTGCGAACGGAAACTAAGCGAGACTATTCCAGTAGTCTACACCTCACTGTCCGACATCCTATGTCACTGCCAGACAGTTGCCAGGTCCTGCAAATTGTTGTATTTCTTGCCAGAAATTACTCAACAAATTTTGGAATTTGCCAGAAATATTCGCCAATTGAATTTCATTTTCTTATGATGAAAAATTGAAAAGGCCAAAAAAGTAAAGTGAATGCCAAAAGTATATTTTGTGGTTTGTGCACCTGGCAACCCTGCTGCCAGATGTGCTCGATGTAACGACTAACGAGCTCTGGTAGAAGGGGGATAAGGGTAACGTATAAGGGAGGAAATATATTTACAAAATTTAATATATGTGAACTGAACATCTAGGTCAAATATTTCTGCTTTCATTGCTTCGTTGGCATGAAGAAACAAACATGGGACAATAGCAATTTGTGTGGTTACGTTTTCCAAGCGAGCTAGCTAATCCTGTAGTGTACGTGTACGAAAGGTGCGGGGATTGCATAGGCCTAAACATATATGAAGTACACAGAGGTGAACAGAGCTGCAAATATGCGTGAGTGCAAACGGAGATTATCACTGCGAGAATGGCCACGTCATGCATGTTCTCTCGACTCGCACGCACTCTATCAGCGCTCGCAGGGTTCAGCTCATGCATCATCACCGTAGAGCTAGTCAGGCAGTATCTATAGACAGTACAACGCTGTATGGCACGCAGTGAATCGAAACAGCCATTATTTTTCTCCGTGTATGATAATAAATTCCAACCTTCCCCACATCGCAATGCACTTTTTAATCCTGGTCTCGACCTGGTCTCGAGCCAAACTCCGAGACCAGAAGCTTCGTGACCAAGATCAAGACCAAGACCACATCAAACGTGACCAAGCCCAAGACCAAGACCACATCAAACTGGTCTCGAGACCAAGACCATTCTCGAGACCTATAACACTGGGGATTTCTATCTCCTATGATCGGGTCCTGTCCTTTTCCACACAGTGGGGAACAGTGCCTGCCGCCTCTACCACCAGGAGCAAGTAGTCTGCCCTCCCAAGATGAGAGGCAGAGTCTTCACGACTGCCGCAGTAGACAATATCGACCACAACTAAGTTCCACCACAGGAAAACAGTCATTCCATGGGACTGCTATTTCCCTCATGCAACACCCTGCGGTCCCTGGGGCCGGCATTGACTGCAGCATCAGCATCATCATCCTCGGAGGGCCGAACGAATGAGGCCTCAAAACAGTTGACCGTTTGCCACACTACTATACAGATGTCCCATCCGTCGGCAGCATCAAGAACACCCCCGTGCCGGCTACCAGCATGACATCCCTGAGCAGCAACAGCGGCCTCAAGCAACATGCTGAAAGAGAGCATCTCTGGCTAAAACACACCCAAGTCGCCCTTCAAGAAACTTCTCCAGTGGAGAACACTTCATGGGCTGCATACCACGCAAGCCAGCAGGACATGACAGCCAGTTGGGCCATCTGTCCCACCGCACTGCTCCCACTCTTCCTGGAGAGCGCCCACACCGTGGCTTTGATCAAGCACTCCATAGATGTGGTCAGGATTGCAGTGGAACATCTCAAACCCTGGCCAGGCTCCAGTGGTCACATTCGACCAGCCACTGTTTGCTTTGGCAAAGCAAATCCAGTGCAAGTGGCCAAAGGAGTATGGTGAAGAGAAGTTTGTCGTCCTCTTCGGCGGTCTTCATATCGAGATGGCAGCACTGAAGACCCTTGGTGACTGGCTGCAAGGGAGCGGATGGGGGCAAGCACTGGTTCAGGCAGAGATCCCCAGTGCCGGGACAGCGGACTCCTTCCTGCGGGCATCCCATGTCAGTCGAACCAGGAGGGCTCATCAAGTGACAGCAGCAGCCCTCTTCACCCTGCAGCAGCACGCCTACAACCACTACATTGACCAGCTGGGTGACGCACGCAACGAGCAGCTGGAGTTCGACGATTGGTGCCAGCAAAAAGCGGAGACCTGCCCCCAGTTCGACTACTGGGCAGCTGTCCTGCAACTGGAGGTGACGGTCCTGGTGTACGTGCGCTCGCTGCGCCAAGCGTCGTTTGCGATGTACGTAGATGCCCTGAGAAAACTAGCAGTGTGGTTCCATGCCCTGGATCACACCAACTACGTGCGCTGGATTCCTGTGCATCTGCGAGACATGGTGGAACTGCCGACGACACACCCTGAAATAGCCAGGAATTCCGAGCTGGGAACTTCACCGTCCAGAAGACGAAACAGGTCGTTCCTCCGGCCATACCGTCGACAGGCCCACGAGCAGAACCAATCTGCCATCAAAGGAGACGGAGGTGCCGTGGGCGACTGACAACCCAGACTTACGACGGTGGATGGTGCAGGACCAGAGGTTCCCCACGCTCATCGAACATTTTCCCAGGGATGAAACTGACCCGGGGAACAGACCACAAGACACAAGGCACCATGACCATCGCAGTGTGCAGACGCTTCCTGAAAGATGTACACTTTGTACGTCATGGTCAACGGTGAAGACTTCGGGAACCCTTTGAAGAGGAGAAAAGACTGTGTACTAAACACCAAGAGATCGCGCCACCGGGAGCTTTTGACACCCCGTCATGCACCGAAGTGGGTCAGGTCAGTTTACAACTTCGTCAGAGAACGCCTGGGGGAGAGAACGAAACCCATAGGAGATGCCATCCACAGAAAAAAGCTGAAATCTTCGTCAGCCTGTTTCCCAAACCCCTCGGGAAAAGGGGCAAGCAGCAGATGAAATCCCTGAAGAATGACGTGACCGTTCTCTCGTCTGTATATCGGGTGCCAGAACCGGAGGGGAATCTAGAGGAATTCTTCCACAAGAAAACCAAGCCTGCTCCCCTGCACTATCAGATGGCGGTGGCATCCGGCTGGTGTCAAGAGTGATCTTCTCGCTTGTCTAGAAGCCCTCAGTCAGCCCAAGTCTGAGGCTTCTCCAACCAGCTGCTTTGGGGCTAGATGGAGGGGTTCATCATCCAGATGCTGAAGCCAGCTACAGCAAAAAGCTTCAACGAGTATGCACAGCGGGGCTTTGTGCCCTACATACTCTCAAAACTCCATCAAGCCACGGGGACTGGACCTGGTGTGGGACCGCTACAATACACTCGTTGAAGGGTTACAGGCAAGAGCCAAGCGTGGAAAAGGGTGAGAAGACGGGTGGTGGATGGTGCAACGACCCCTGGGAACTGGGCCAGCTTCCTCAGAGTCGACGAGAACAAGACAGAGCTGTTCAGTTCCTCTCTGGCGTCCTCCACGACTCATTCCAGCTGCGGGACAAGGAGCTGGTCATCTTTGAAGGAGATGATGTCTTGAGCAAGCCACCGCTCCTAGATACTGCAGCCCGGGCTCCTTGCAACCACGAAGCCGACAGCCGCATGATGTTGCATGCCACCCACGCTGCTCACAATGGCCACAAGAAGATCCTCATCCGCACAGTTGACACTGATGTTGTTGTCCTGGCAGTGGCTCTGGCACACACCCTGGAGGAGGAAGCCGAAGTGTGGGTGT
The DNA here is from genome assembly GCA_016584305.1 of Chionoecetes opilio. Lineage (NCBI taxonomy): Eukaryota > Metazoa > Arthropoda > Malacostraca > Decapoda > Majidae > Chionoecetes > Chionoecetes opilio. The sequence continues at coordinate 104,835 of JACEEZ010016561.1, forward strand.
CCTTCGGCACGGGCAAGGTTTTCCCGGGTTTTTGGGCAGCGCCATGAGATGGCGCGGGCTCTGGGCCCTGAGAAAGCACAGGCACTACCGATGCTTCATGCTTTGACGGGCTGCGACACGGTCTCCTGCTTCGCCGGACATGGCAAGAGGACAGCATGGGCAAAATGTGGACAGCTCTACCTCAGCTGACCCAGACACTCACTGACCCCTACACTGCAAACCCGGGTCATATTGATGAAGATGCCATGCACACCATCGAGAGGTTCGTCATCCTGCTTTACGAAAAGAAACAAGCACCGCAACCCATATCGACAAGGCACGCTGCAAACTGTTTGCAAAGAAGAGCAATGTCCAGCTGATCCCACCGACAAGTGCAGCCCTGAAACAGCACGTCCGACGAGCAATATACCAGGGCGGACATGTCTGGGGTCAGGCCCTGGTTCCTGCACCAACATTGCCATCACCAACCGACTGGGGGGTTTGGGTCAAGACCAAAAGACATGTACGAACCTCTCTGGACAACGCCCCCGAGGCATCCAAAGTCTGCCGGGGAGCTTGTCTCCTGCAAAGGCCAGAAGGGCTGCAATCTCCCAATCTCCCAATCCCAAAAAGTGCAAGTGCAAGAAGGCCAGTCTGGAATGCACACCACTGTTGCTTGCGGACGGGGAGTACTCTCAGAACTGAACTCGCCCAAAATTAAGATGAAGATTTTGAACTGTCCAGACAGTACACAGGTACTGTAAAACAGTGAACTTATCTGCATATTGCATTTAGCAGATTAGTGTTAATTAGCATGATAATTAAATGTAGTAGTCTCCATTGACCACAGAAGTATAACATTTGACTTTCCCAGGGTTGATCTGATGAGAGCAAGCCACCATAATTATCACTATCTGGTTCAGTTATTGTTGTTGTATTATCGATGTAATTAGCATAAATTGTGTTAATAATTTTGTTAATTGGCATCTTAAAGGCTGGGGGGCAGTGTCCATGATAGCTATTGACAGACAGAGGAAGAAGGTCAGATAACATTTCCACAACTTAAATGAATTTAGCCTATTCACAAGGGAAAGTCAGCTTTTGATGCCTGATCATGGGTTTCCCTTTTCGCCATTTCATATGCAATTAGCCTAAATATGTTAATTAAGATCAGCAGCGTCTCCCAAAATGTGACTAAGAGCTATCTGGCATGTCTTGATTCAAAACATTCAATAAACATTCACTAAAACCTTCGGCAGCAAACTTGATCTAACTTCTGTGTGTCTTTTGGGTGTCTGCTGGCGCATTTTGGAAAATGGCCGCCAACGGCCGCCCCGGGGGCAGTTGGGCGATGGCTCCACATCAAATTTGTTCCATAATATATTGGTCTACCTCTGTGCCAAAATTGGTGCTTTTATCAAAAAATGCACAATAGGTTAGCTTACCCGCTGTATTATGAGTCTATATATGCTGTATATATTGACCCAATGCCGTACCCAATGCCGACCCAATACGTACCCAATGCCGTACCCATCGACCCAATGCCGTACATTTCACAAACACTTCGCACACACACCCCACTATCAAGTTTTTTTTAACAGTTCAACTTTCTCTGCGATTGACGAGCGATGTTTGCGTTTTACGCCACTTCTTTTATTCGCCGAATCCATGATGCAGCAGCAGCAGATTTTAACAATTACGGCAAATAAATGAGAAGGAATGCCTTTTTGCTGTCGGAAGCGTGAGCATACAGCTGATTCTGGGTACAGCGCCATTAAAACATAAGCGGCGCCTCCCGAAAACAGTGGCACGCCAACCCGGGAAATTTTAAACTGCGTTCCGAAATTCATGCCGGAAAACTGATGGAACCGAAATATTGATGGTCAACCTGTATATATATATATATATATATACACAGTCGACCCTCGATTTAACGGACTCCATTCGCGAGACAAATTTGCGTGCAAGAATCAGACCACTTATCGCTGCTCGAATCGTCAACTCAACATATTTTTTTTTCATTTCATTTGGGAATTATTGGGCCTTTGTCGACAGCTGCGACCTCTTTTTCGGGCATAACAACCTCTACCGCAGGGACGGGGTGCACTTTTCGAGGAAAGGAGTTCAGATCTTGTCTGAATCTCTTGAAAGGGAGGTAGGTGCACTGCAGGCTTTTTTAAGATAGAAAACCGGGGTTTAGACACGGGGGTCGGGGTAAAGGAAACTTGCGACACTAGGAGGAGTTTCAGAAGGCAGGGAACTAAAGTGATTCGTAAGAAGAGAGAGAGGAGGGGTTTAGTTAAAGATAAAGGGAAAATTGACAAAAAAAAGAGGAGTTGCTTGAAGGTTTACTATACAAACTGTAGGAGTATTTTAAAAAAGATAGATTTCCTGAGAGGAATAAATAGTGTAGAGGATTTTGATATAATAGCATTAACAGAAACATGGTTGGATATGTCAGGAAAGGTATTCAATCCGGAAGTCGAGATAGCTGGGTATAAGTTATTTCACAAGGACAGAGTAGGCAGACGAGGAGGAGGAGTTGCGCTTTATGCAAGAGATGCATTGCAGTGTTGTGTTAACAATGTTATAAAAACAGATGACAGCATAGAGTCTATATGGGTAGAGGTTACGGAGGGAACTGAGAAAATGGTTTTGGGTGTAGTGTATAGGCCTCCAAACTTATGTAAAGAGGATTCAGCTCCTATATGGGAAGAAATAAACAAGGCCTGCATATATAATCGATTATGCGTAGTGGGAGATTTTAATCTTAGGAATATAGACTGGGATTTAAGCATAGGTGACAGAGATGCAGATGAATTGTTAATATAATCCAGGATAACTTCCTAAGTCAAGCAATCAAGGAGCCTACTAGAGGAGGTAATATTCTAGATCTATTGCTGACAAAGAGACGATTTAGTACACATGTGGAGGTCGGGGGGAATTTAGATAATAGCGACCATTATGAGATCAGATTTAGCTTAAAATGGGAAGTTGGAAAATTAAGTGGCAATAGGCATCGAATACCTAATTTCAGAAAGGCCAATTATGCGGGATTAAGAAGACACCTGGAGGTTATTAATAAGAGGTGTGGCATGGAGGAGAAGAAATTTTCCCAGGACAGGGCGTTGACAGCTGGAAAGGCCAATTATGAAGGATTAGGAAGGCACCTGGAGGTAAATGGCGCGTCAGATATGGTAGTGAGGTCGAGGCTGAGGAGATAATTAGAGCGGTTGACAGGGAAGTGAGGTCAGTGCTGAGGAGGTAATTAGAGAGGTTAGAAGGGGAAATGAGGTCAGAGCCGTGGAGGATTATAACTCATTTGTAAGGAATATAATTGACGGACAGAAAAGAAATATTCCTTATAGGGAAATAAGGTCCAGAAAGAGTGATCCAAAATGGATGACCACCAAGTTAAAACCAACTTTGGGAAAGTAAAAAGAAACATTTATTTAAGGTTCAAGGCAGGATTGGTAAACAAAGAACAGTATAACGTGATGGCGAGGACAGTGAAGAAATTAACTCGAGTTGCTAAGAACAATTATGAGATTAAAGTAGCAGAACAGGCGAAAAGGGACCCAAAGGGGTTCTATCAGGTTTATAAAACAAAGACAAGGGAATTAGTTGGGCCGTTAAGGTCAGGCAGGTGGAGGTCTTAAAAACGGATGAGGATATGTGTAGGAGTCTAAATGATTATTTCTTAAGTGTTTTTACGGAGGAGGATACACAGACGATACCTGATGTGAACAGATGTTCAAAGGAAGCGATGAGAGAAAACTCAAAGATATTGTGATAACTAGGGAAATGGTGGGAGGGTATAGAAAAAATGAAAACATTTAAATCGCCAGGACCAGATGAAGTGTATCCCAGGGTATTAAAGGAATGCAAGGAGGTTGTTAGTGAGTCGTTAGTGCACATTTTTAGGAAATCGGTTGAGATAGGCGATGTGCCATTATTGTGGAGGAAGGAAATGTTGTTCCCATATTTAAGAAGAGAGACAGAGGACTAAAGTAAATTATCGACCCGTAGTCTAACATCAGTGGTGGGTAAATTATTGGAATCTATTATTGCAAAAAAACATTAGAGAGCACTTAGATAAACATAGTTTGATCAATGATTCACAACATGGATTCACCAAGGGTAGGTCATGTTCCTCACCCCAAATTTTTTGAGTTTTTATAGGAAAGTTTATGAGACGGCAGATAATGATAAGGATTATGATATAATATATCTGGACTTAGTAAGGCATTTGACAAAGTACCACACGAGCGACTCTTAAATAAAGGGTTTGGGCTCATGGTATAGATGGGAAGGTTCTTCATTGGATCAGAGCTTGGCTAAGTAATAGGCAACAAAGGTTACAATTAATGGTTCCAAATCTGAATGGGGACTGTTGACAAGTGGAGTTCCACAAGGGTCTGTTTTGGGTCCATTACTATTTTTGACTTTCATCAACGACTTGGATAGTGGGATTAGCAGTGATATCAGCAAGTTGCTGATGATACTAAGGTTAGGTAGGATTATTGGATCACAGTCTGACAAACTATTGCAGGGAGACTTAGATAAACTTAACGAGTGGGCAGTCAGATGGCAGATGGAATTTAATATTGATAAATGTAGCGTTATGAATGTTGGTAAAAAACCCATGGTAATAGATACATCATAAGCAATGTATCGCTGAAAGATCAGAAGGTGAAAAAAATCTTGGAGTGAGGGTGAGCCCAGACCTCCGACTAGGAAACATGTATTGAGGCCAGAAATAGAGCTAATAGAGTATTAGGATTCATTACCAGAAGTATTAAAAGTAGAAGTGTGGAAGTTATTCTAAAGCTTTATCTGGCTCTAGTTAGGCCTCACCTAGCCTATGCAGTTCAGTTTTGGTCTCCATATTACAGGATGGATATAGTGTTGTTAGAAAAAGTGCAGAGAAGGATGACCAAAATGATACAAGGGATGCGTAACTTTAGTTATGAGAGGAGATTGAAGTTATTAAAATTACACTCACTCGAGAGATGCAGAGTAAGGGGCGATCTGATAGTAGTTTTTAAGTGGATAAAGGGATTTAATAAAGGAGGTAGGAAAGTTCTTACGGCTTTTAACCAGGGTAGAACAAGAAGTAACGGATTCAAGCTGGAAAAGCGTAGATTTAGAAAGGAAATAGGGAAAAACTGGTTCACATATAGGGTG
>JACEEZ010016561.1:115000-142500 GCA_016584305.1 Chionoecetes opilio
CCGCCCCATAACAAATATTCACTATTTTAACCCACATACACAACTTCTACCACCAAAACACTAGCAACACAGGCTTCTTACTTATATATCTTACTATCTGATACATTAAAACTCCTTAAAACGCAAGCATTCCAAATAAAATGAGAATTAGTTTTAGATGACGGGGACAGAAGGCAGAGAGAGTCAGTCTGGCATGCCATTCTTGCCTGGAAATATGTCTCGCTGGCTTGTGATTGGCTTCCCCCTTATCATATTTTCAGATTGATTCGTACAACCTTAGGTAAAATCATATAGTCAGTAAATGACTTTATAATTTTAGTAAATAACTTGTAATTTACTTTAGTAAATAACTTGTAATTTACTTTAGTAAATAACTTGGTAATTTTACTCACCCCAGTTTGAATGTCGTAGCATTGGATTTTCGATCTCGTATATTGAAAATAGACCCTAATTTACACATCTCGTATCATCGGATTCTCGTATATCGAATGCTCGTATAACGGGACCTCCCTGTACAGCTATAAAGGTATAAAAAGGTCTTTATTTTGGGGGTCAGGAACAGATTAATTAATTTTATATTGTTTCTTATGGAAAAATGTGTTTCGGTTTTAGAAAAACCTTTGGGAACGAATTATGTTCGAAAACCGAGGGCATGTCTGAATATTTATATATCTCGTTTAAAGTGATAGCTAGTTCAGCGTTTATTATCTTTTTTAAGATATTTTCTCTTTGTCTTAAGAGTGTCTTATTCTCTTTTGTAATCACTTTTATGACTTTGCCGTAGCTTGTCATTTTTGCTGTATCGCGATTTCGGGTCTAAGAACCCTTCTTCAGCAGCATGTGGAAGATGTTTTCTCCTCAGTTGTAGAGGTGAGCATGATTTAATGCGGGCATTCGCAGAGATATAAAGACTCCACAATCGGTGCTTATATCAAGTCCTCATCAACAACGGCTTCAGCGAGAGACATAAACCGTCAGACTAAGAAAATCCTGAGAACTGGTACAACCCTAACGCCACAAAAAAAAAAATGACAAACTATTTTCTACCGGGCTTTCTTCTCCACCACTCACCAGGAAGAAGAAAGAATAATATCACAAATCGTCAACCGTAATGTGAAACCTGCAGACCCAGAGAGGAGAATAATACATACTACAAATTTATTACAAAAACAGGAACACCAGCAACCTCCTTCTCCGTAACAGCCCAAGCCAGACGAAGGAGACAAAACAAAAGTCCCATGTCGTATATAGGATCACTTGCAAAAGAGGAAACTGTGAAGTCCTCCCCTCATCCTACATCGGCATGACGACAACGAAGCTGTCTCGACGTCTTACTTGCCACCTAACTTCCGGAGCCCCAAAAAGTCACCTATTAGAAAAACATGGCATCATCATCACAAGAACATTTTTAGAAGAAAATCTAGAATTGGTCGACATGTGTGCAGATGTGCGGCGACTTCCAATTCTAGAAGCACTATACATAAAAGATATCAATCCCAAGCTTAACGTACAGGCAAACGACCTACAAGCTCTACCAAGCATGAAAAGAACAAAGGCTAATAACAGCCTACTCACAGAGAAACAAAGCGAGGAGTCAACAACCAATAAGCGTCGCCCACTCACGGAGACAAAAATCAACGAGAAGCAGAAGCTATCTACCAATCAGCGCCGCCCACTAGGCTGCGCGGCAGCCAGACTTCACCAATAAATAGCGCTTCACTCCTCAACTAAATCATGCTCACCTCTACAACTGAGGAGAAAACATCTTCCACATGCTGCTGAAGAAGGGTTCTTAGACCCGAAATCGCGATACAGCAAAAATGACAAGCTACGGGGAAGTCATAAAAGCGATTACAAAAGAGAATAAGACACTCTTAAGACAAAGAGAAAATATCTTTAAAAAGATAATAAACGCTGAACTAGCTATCACTTTTAACGAGATCTGTCTCAGAGAAAATCTCCAGCCCATATATACTCTATATATATATATATTTTTTTTTTATACCAAAAGCTCACTAGCCGCCAACCCTATGCAGACTGTAAAAGATTTCAAAAAGTTGGTGGGCCAATTCAGTTCGGGAGGTGTCTTGATACTCCTCTTTTGAAATAATTAAGTTGTACGAATGTGGAAAAATAGAAACAGGAAGAGAGTTCCAGTCTACCAGTGATAGGGATCAAAGAGTGAAGATACTAGTTAACTCTTGCATAAGGAAGATGGACAGCATAGGGATGAGAGTAAGTATAATGCCTTGTGCAGCATGGTTACAGAAGAGAAGGAGGCATGCAGTTAGCAAGTTCAGAGGGGCACTAAGCTCAGTCCCTGGTATCCCTTATATGGGCAGAGGGTACTAAGAATCTCCAGGCACGGTGATGCATTTGAAGGAGCAGAAAACATTGGTACTGTAAATATTGGGACAATGCGTGGTAGGAGTAGAGAAGTGGTGGAAATGCTGGCGAGGAGAAAAGTTGATGTATGCTGTGTACAGGAGTTAAGATACAAAGGGCAAGGATGTACAACACTCAGAAGCGATAAGGAGAAGTATAAGTTTTGGTACAGCGGAGATGACACTGGACTCAGTGGAGTAGGAATTCTGATTGGAAATGAGCTGGCAGAAAATGTAATAGAAGTGGAAAGATAAAATAACAGGATGATGAAGCTTATGTTGATGCTTGGAGAATATGTACATCAAATATTCTCAGTGTATGCACCACAAGTTGGAGGAACAGCACAGGAGATGCAGGAATTTTGGGAAAAGTTGGAAGATGAAGTGGCAGGAGTTTCTGAATCAGATGGGCTGACAATTGGAGGAAACTTTAACGTTCATATTGGGAGAGATACAACATGATTTGAGGGTGTTATGGGAAGCTATGGCTATGGTGACAGAAATGTTGAAGGAGAGAATGTGTTGGAATTCTGTTGGAGTCATGATATAATAGAAAAAAGAGGTAGTAAGGGAATTGAAAGGGATGAAAGATAGAAAGGCACCAGGTCCATCGGGTGTAAGCAGTGATATAATGAAACTAGCAGGAAGGACAGATTTCAGAAAACTTAGTGGAGTTTTTGAAAAGATTATGAGGGAGGAGAAAGGTCCAGAAGAATGGAAGGATAGTTTTACCTTACCTCTGTATAAAGGAACAGGAGATGCACTGTCATGTGGTGGGTACAGAGGTTTGAGGCTGTTAGAACATGGGATGAAGATTTGGGAGAGGGTGTCGTGTGAAAGGCTTAAGAAAATCATCAAGATCGATGACTGCCAATTTGGCTTTATGGCTGGAAAGTTAACTACCGATGCAATCTTCACCACAAGACATCTCCAGGAGAAATATAAGAAGAAGAAAAGGCTGTATCATGTGTTAGTGGATCTGGAAAAGGCATTTGACATGATTTCAAGAAGAACAATTAGATGGGCATTACGAAGACAAAAGGTACCGGAGAGGCTTGTAAGGCTGGTAATGGCACTGTATGAAGGGTCAAGATCAAAAGTGAGAGTAGCTGGAGAACATCAGATGCCTTTGAGATAGGTGTGGGGGTGCATCAAGGCTCAGTTCTCAGTCCTTTTTTGTTTGTGGGAGTGATGGAAGAGGCCACAAAGGAATGCAGAACAGGAGATCCATGGGAGCTGCTATATGCAGATGATTTAGTCTTGACAGCTGAGACAAAGGAGGAAGTTGAGAGGAGATTTATAGATTGGAAACAAGAAATGGAGAAAAGGGGTTTGGGGGGAATAGTCCAAGACAAGATATGGTAAAGGCAAGAAAAAAGAAAAATATCAAGGGGAAATTTTTCCCTGTGGATCAGGGGAGTGTGCGGTAGTGAGTAGGAGAAACTTATTTTTGGGAAGATGTGACAAGTAGTGCCATAAAAGATGTTCGGGACTAGGAAACCTGAATAGGTGGTAGATTTCTACTGTCCAGTGTGTATAAGAATCAACAGTGGGGGCCCGCCAGAAGAGGAAGAGGCAGAATCTATAGAAGTGAATGCTGATGTCATAGTAGAAGTGAAACAGTTTTGTTATCTTGGTGACATGTTAGATAGCGCGGGTGAGTGGAGAGAGCTGTAAGAACAGGAGTAGCAACTACTTGGATGAAGTGGAGAGAGAAAGCGGACTGCTGATAAACAAGAGCATTCCATTGAAAACAGAGGAAGAGTATTTGAAGCATGTTTAAAATCAGTTTTGCTGTATGGTTCTGAGACATGGCTTTGACAAAGAAGTTGGAGGATGTGTTGGTTGGTTGGGATAGGAGAATGTTGAGATATATGACTGGGATCACATGGAGAGACGAAGTGTCCAGTGAAAAGGTGGCAAGAAATTGGATTGAAGGAGCTGAGTACAGTGCTGAGAGTATGGCGATTGAGGTGGTTTTGTGACGTGAAGCACGTGCGTTTGTGATGTTTTGCACGTGAAGAGGAGAGAAAGGAGGCAATGGGGAGAGCTATTAAGAGTGGAAGTTCCAGATCGCCATCCACCGGCAGGCCAAGGAAGACATGAAGGCAGTGTGTTGAAGAGGATCTGGCAGCATTGGCATTGAAGAAGTTGAGGCAACGGATAGAGATACACAACAACCCTCGTTTTCCCGGACCTCCATTTCCCAGATATCGGATTTGCAGGACAAAATCCGAGGTCCGGGGATATGTCAGAGTCCCGGACAAATGCCTGGTCCAGTCCATAAGTCGACAAAGTTGTCCGGCGTTCCGAGCGTCTCCTGTCACCCCTGTCATGTCCGCGCCTCCCGCCAGGTGGCAGCATGCTCAGCTGTCGTATTGTTTACATTTAGGCACACAACTCACAGTTCACCTGCACCGCCTCCGTCAGTCCCCTGACCCACACTGCCCCTGGTGCAGGAACGTCTCTGAGACTATTGAACACTTCTGCTGCCTCCCGCCAGGTGGCAGAAATGCTCATCGGTCGCATTGTTTACATTTGGGCACACGACACTCACGGTTCACATGCTCCACCTCCGTTAGTCCCCTGACCCCCACTGCCCCTGGTGCAGGAACGTCTCTGAGACTATTGAACACTTTCTGCTGCAGTGTCCGCGCTTCCACTCCCACCGTGTAGTGGTACACTCTCAACTCCTCGACCTAAACGTCGCCACCTGTGACCTGCCCACCCTGCTGGCGGCGGCTGGCGTCCACCCCTCCCGGCAACACGCTGTCATCCGCCTCACCTGTGCCTTCCTGAGGAAGACAGGTCAACTACAGTGCCTGTGATAGCATCATAGGACATCACCAGGGCTCATAGTGTTCCCCAAGGAATCCTCGCAGCCTTAAATACAACAAAGTGACGTAAAAGTCCGCCGCGGGGTAGTTGATATTGGCGGTTGCCGGACAGTAAATACTAGTGTAGGATAAACGTCCGGGGGTGGGTAATGGCCTCGGACTGTTGCGATTCCCGGACTTTTGCGGTTCCCTGACCAGTGCTCCCCCCTATTAGTCTGGGAAAAAGAGGGTTGTGTAGTTGGAAGCATATTATCGGCCGTCTGGCCTCATAAAATATTATGGGAAAAACTGACATTAACCAGAAAGAAGAAGTTATGTACTAGATTAACAGACTGACCACACCAGTTTACAGTTTACAACTGGGAGGCAAAAAGTGATTAATCATATTTCTCCTGTGGAATACTGATAGGAGTTTCACCATCATCTTATACACACCACCTTCGTGCCTATCATGCCTTGTTTTATTATTGGAGTCTATTCATAATTATTTTTTTTACAAATATTTAATTAAAATAACCTCTGAGCAATTCCTTTGGGTGCAATGCATGCATTGATCCTTTAAGTCATTACAGCTGCTGGTTCTTACATGAAGTCAGTGTGTGCTGGAATTGATATGTAGTACTTGAAGCTGAAATCCATAGTATTTGAGACATTATAGATGCCTCCTATGGTATGCCCACTGCTCTCTTACTTCAATTTATAGTGTTAGAACAATTGGGGGCAATTATTAAACCACTTAACGTGCAGCAAAAGAATGATCAAGCAGTGACAGGACTTATACACATATTATATCGACTGAATCCATCAACTGCTACTGAAGCATGTTGTGGTCTCTACTTTCGACTTCCTACTTACTTTGTGATAGTGTCTTAGGGATTCCAGTAAGTGTACTTTGAGTTTGTGGACGATCTCATCACCAGCAGACTGAAAACTAACATTGGAGAACCATTTGGTGAGGGTCTGGTTCATTGAGGCTACAAAGCCCACCACAGAGGAGCCTCGTCTGCTGGCGTCATGGTACACATCCACACCACACACCTGTGGGGATGGAAGGGTGTAAGTGCATACCTGATAACATGAAAGTTTGGAGCAACAAACCTTTCTAATAAAAGAAAGAAAAAGTTACTTCATTGCACCATTCCACAAGAACACAAACTCCTTGACCTTCCTTAAAATAATCAAATATTTTTGACAAGTATAGTGATTTTCTAGGACTGGTTGGTCCAGCTCTTTTATCAAGCAAAAATGTATGATTGGGTATTTATAATTCCAGCAATCTTCATATATATTTAATATGGCACATATTCTGTTAATATGTAGCTTTTGATGCCTAATTTTTATTACGCTTATTTATGTGTAACTAAAAGTGTAGCAGGGTGTGCCTCATCAACTCCTTTTATATACCAGATAATATCATAGCAAACAAACACAATTAAAGTTAAGTGCATAATTAAATTAGTGTTCTTTATTCATTTCTGGCGTTGTGTGCACAGCTTACATAAGTAACGTGGGTGGTACATAGAATATTAATTCAATTCATGGGGATAATTCCTACTTATGTTATATTTGCATTTTCTAGCATCTAAAAAAAATGGCTCCTAACCATTTTTCTATTGTTTCCCCCTTCAACCAGTTCAACCATCCGGATTTTCCCCTTCATGTGGACAAGAAAAAAAGTAGCCAAATTTTTTTTTTTTACTTGCTTAATAACACATTATATAGACACTATCCTCTATATCTATTTATACTTGAAGAAAAGTCAATAGCCACATTCTAAGAGATTTTCTTTTTTTTGTCGACTGAATGCTAGTAATTTTGATGTCCTTCAGGATAAATTTCCCCTTTGGAATCCTGAAATTTTCCCCCTAGGGTGAAATTTTCCCCAGGTTGGGAAATGCTGATCTAAATGGTTAGACTCCCAGTCTTTATTTTTATACCTAGTGTTCTTCTCATGCACTAATTCTCCAAATACTATCTTTGTAAAAAAGCTGTGTAAATAAAAGCTGTGTAAGGAAGTTACACAGCTTTCTTTCTTGTCTCTCCTTCCACTTACTATATCTATATATTATATTATATAAAATAAAATAATATATAATATTATATATATTATATATATATATATATATATATATATATATATACCGTATTTGCCGTCGCATAAGACGCACCTCCGCATAAGACGCACCCCTATTTTACAAAGAGGTTTTGAGAAGAAAAAAAAATATTGCAGTTTTTGATGGAAATTTTTTTTTTCTCGTAAAATTATCAAGTTAATAAAAAAATAAAAGATTTGTAGGGGAAAGCAAATTATTATAATTATGAGTATGTACCTAAATACAATATTCACTGTGCAGTGAATGTGAATGAAAAATTATACTAGTTAAAATGTAAAGAGAATGACAGTGTAACCAAAATCGGTCATAAATCATAATATATTGCAGATGCCCCCACGAATTGCTATTCTAATATTTTGCTACCTATGCCATATAGCTTAGATTTAATGTTGTAGGCATTCCTTTGTTGCTTTTCTGCTATGTGTTTAGACTTTGTGGAAAATTTGCAGTATAGATATTGGTATTATTTTGGTAGTAGGCTTTCAAAAGTCCTAGGACTCTTACCTACACCATCGTGTAGCTTTCTTCATTATGAGTATTTTGAACCCCATTTCCCATGGCGCAATTGAATAATAATGGCATTACACGTAGTATCGAAAATCTACCATTACTTCAGCCAGAAAGTTAAGTTAGGTTAAATCAGATTAGGTTAGGTTAGAGGTGAGGGTTGGTATAGTAACAGATGATATAGAGAAATAACGAAAACTACCAATAATATGGCAGTGTGAAGCGTAGCAATGTTTGCGGGGCCGACCTGGAGGGGCAGGTTGCCTCCCCCACATACACACATGCAAACAAACATTGATTTCCGACAAAATTGAGAGCCAGATTAATTAAAGACACATCAAAACTATTCAGGAGGACTTAAGTTTCGGCCTCAAAATCGGTGGTTGTCCAATAACAAAAATTCACGAAGATATTTTGATAACACTGGTAACCTCTGTACCTTGTTGTTATTGTTGTAATTGTTGAAGGGCACCGTTGTCGGGATCGACGATATATGCACTGGTTTACACATATGAATCTATCACAGTCGCGAGGGTTGATTAGTCTTCTTCAGGAAGGTACAGGTGAAGGCTGGTTCACACTCTGAAATCATGGCAGCGTTCCGTCAGCCGTGCCTTGTATTCACACTATTCGTCACGGTTCTGTCATTTTTGGCAGTTCCTGCTCACCCTCTAAGCAGACATGGTGCCTCAGAGGCTATGCTTGAAGAAATTTGCATTAATAGCACTTCTGTCGGATGAAGAAGAGGAGTTGAACTCTAAGACATTGTTTTGGGTACATAAAGCCTTGAGAAAACGACAATTATTAGCACGGCACAGTCTCATTACGTTAAAATATTCTTCCCCAGAAACCGTTACGTGACAGGACAGTGATGTATTGGAGCCGTACGTGACGGCGGCACACCGTTTAGTGTAACACGTCAATTTGTTTGAATGTAAGAAATTCTAACGGATGTGATGAGACAGTGTCCTGTCACCAATTTCACCATGATGGTATGGTGTAATTCGGCCTTGAGGCGGACGGTGTGGCGCCGTGATGGGTTTTGGTCTTGGTGTACCGTGTGGAAGACTTTTGTCCCGTCTACAGGTACCATTGCAGCCTTTTTACTAGCACTCTTTCATACAGTTTCCTTATCCGTAGAGGTACAGGTTTGAGGATTGAGGGGTCGAGGTGGTACAAACGCCTATGCTGTCTCCTATCTCATCTTGCTTACCACTGTAGCGGCGCTAACACACACACGCACATACACACCTGCATCGGCTTAGGCCACCCCCCGTCTGGGACCAGGATTAGAGGCCCGAGGGTGACCTGACGCTGACCTGACTTGTCCTCGCCGACACAACTGCAACACCAGCCAGGTCATTCAGTCAGCTACAGGACACACAGAGACACACACGCTGCGCACCTCTTGTCCCCACGTTGTACAATGACTCGCTGTCAAATAAACTACAAAGCCAGGACGCCCTTTCTCCATCCTTGTGTATAGACAGACTCCCCAAGATACTACACTCCCTCTCACCGCTCACACTCCTTCAAATGAAACTTTAACACGCTCTTTGTTTCACTATTCCATTTATCTACAATACCCAGTCCCAGCAAAAATTCCATCACCATTTTCTGCCTTCCCCCTATCATCTCCTTCCAACTGTTGTGTCAACTTGTTTGGCCCGAGTCGAATGCGGGTTAAGGCGACATCTAATATGCGGGATGTTTGTTTTTTCCATGGGTGCAGGGAGGAGTCTGAGCGGTAATGACCCCTGGTGGGTGCACGGAGGGCTGTGCCGAGACGTTTTATCAGATGTTTTACAATGGAGAGCAGCAGCGGGAGGTGGATGATGTTTACATCTGACACGGCCATCTTGGCAGCAGCAATCGCTATCTTGTTGCCCCAGCTCATTTTTTCTCTTAAACTCCAACCTTTTCTTAGTATTAAAGATTATTGTTGATAACACAGTTACAAATTTGTGCTCAGTGGACTACTGCTCAGCAGAGGTCACTCCAGACTCCTTTAGTAATACACCACCGGCTGTTCTGCATTCTCTGCCCAACCTCTCATGCGCTAATATGGCCGCATTAGACGCAGGGTGAACTTTGCATTCCTTTTTAAGGGAAAAAACTGCGTCTTATGCGCCGGCAAATACGGTATATATATATTATATATATATATATATATATATATATATATACACACAATATATATATATATTCTCCTTCCACACTTATATATACAGGGAGGTCCCGTTATACGAGCATTCGGTATACGAGAATCCGATGATACGAGATGTGTAAATTAGGGTCTATTTTCAATATACGAGATCGAAAATCCAATGATACGACATTCAAACTGGGGTAAGTAAAATTATCAAGTCAAAATGCGCGCCCTACCACTCCCGGGCTGGACAAAGGGGGATTTGGTTGACCTCAGTGAAGTCACCCCTAGCAGGCCGTGACCTGAAGGGTAATTAAGCATATGGCGCAGCCTGACATTTAGGGGTAATTAGCAGGTGTGCGGCCCCAACCTTGGGACCGCAGTCAGGTCACCCCTAGCAAGGCATGACCTAAAGGGTAATTAAGCATATGGCGCGGCCTGACCTTTAGGGGTAATTAGCAGGTGTGCGGCCCCAACCTTGGGACCGCTAGACTACCTTCTCTTGTATCACGCGGCGTCCCCTACATTACAACGTCTTTTTTGCTTGTTATGCATGTTTTATGTTTAATTAAGGTGTAGTTATGTTATTTTGTGTGCTATTTTCTCTTTCAGAATGCTTTTTATACAGAATAGGTAGTACAGTGTGGGTGATATAGACGCTGTGTGTTTGTTGTGTTTGCTATAGTTTATTTTAGCTTGAAAAACATGTCTTTTTTTTTTTTTTTCTTTTCTTTTTATTGATGGTCCTGGAACCAAACCTATATTTTACCATTAGTCATGTGTTTCGTTATACGAGATTTCGCTTTATGAGTATGCCAGGTGGAACCTAACTGATCGTATCTTCGGGACATCCCTGTATATATATATATATATATATACACAGGGTGTAACACGAGTTTCTGCAAATATTGATACAGGTGGAAGAACATGTAATTCTGAGCAGAAAATATTCTATACCCATATGCTTTTTGAAGCTTCCTTTAGATGTGAGGTGAAGTTAGAAAAATTAGCGCGGCCAGTAATTTCATAGTGGCAGGCGACGTATGGATGGATGCAGTGTGTACTCGCGGTTGCCTCTCGGTGAAATTTTGAATGATTTAATCATAATGTTTACTAGTAATGGAACATTACATTATCTTATAACAACACAATTGGTATTAATGGACATGTTATTTACTAAATAAGCAGTACATGAAAACAGTACGGCTGTAATAAACAATACTGTAAAAGGCTACTTGGCATCGTGTCTGAGTTGGGAGGGAGGTGAAGGAGACTACACTAGGCTGCGAGGCTGTCCGCCGATCAGCTGAGTCACGTGTTACATCCTACCCCTCCCTGACATTACTGGCCCAAGTCAGTCAGGGCCTTCCTACCCGTTTACTATCTACCGAGGGAGTCTTGCTGGATACGGTAGTAAGGGCAGGTAATATCTAGGTGGTGGGAGAGCGGGTGGAAGCTGGAGATACCACTTCTGTTCCTGGATCTGGGCCCAAGGCTCAACGGCTACAGATCACTCGCCAATACAACATTTGAACACAACAAAGAAACCACAATTACAGTATACAAAGTATATGCTCAGTGATGGATCATACAAGCTCTGCCTGGCTGCCTGGGCCTCTAACCTCCTTGACACAAATCATGACACCCTACCTGCCCCCCCCAAAAGAAATAAGGAGGAGAAGGAGGTCCGAACAATGTCGAAGTCCGAAAAATGAGGGTCCGAATAAGAGAGGTTTTACTGTAATAATATTCACTATTTCAACCCACATATACACCTTCTACCACTAAATCACTAGCAACACAGGCTCCTTCCTTATATATCTTAATATCTGATACATTAAAACTCCTTGAATCCCCAACCATTCCAAAATAAAACTAAAAAAATGATGCCGAGTTGACGATTCAAGCGGCGATAAGTGGTCTGATATGCCATTCTTGCCCACAAATGTCTCGCGAATGGTAAGGTAAAGATGGGAGCGTACGCTAAGCTGCGCGTGGCATGCGGTGCTCATCTCCGTGGCATTAGCCCTTAGAGCCTGTGGTGGATGAGGACCCGTTACCCCGGGACACAGGGCTAGTGTGACTCCCGGGTTACCACAGTTACCTTCCCCAGGTTACCCCAGGTACCCATTTATCAACCCCGAAAGGAAGGAAGAACAGCTGGGTAGGCTGGTCACCGGCTTGCCCTGGCCCGGGATCGAACCAGGGCCCGCAGATTCGTAGCCAGGCACGCTAGCCACTGCACCACGGAGGCGACTCTCGCGAATGGAGTCCGTTAAATTAAGGTTTGACTGTACATACGTACAGTCAAACCTCGGGTTTCGAACGTCTCACTTTTTTAACAAATCGGTTCACTAACAGAATTTCAAGCTCATAATTGCAACGGTTGCTGTACGATAACTCGGCTGCCGAAAACGCATCAGTCACGCCGGTGCCCTCACTCAGAGGACATCCGCTCCGAACTGTTTTTTTATTTTGACCATTTTTCTTGTGTTGTGCATTATTTCTTATATTTTTTTATTCCATAAGCCACCATGGGACCTAAGAAAGCTGGTGAAAGCATAAAGGCGAAAAGCTTTAAGCTATAAGTTAGCTTTAAACTATATTAAACTAATAGATAGCATTCACACGACGCCATATTGGAGGCTCAGACTTGTATACACCACCGCCAGCTGGGTGGGCAGGTCAAAGGTGGTGACGTTCAGGGCGAGTAGTTGAGAGTGTAGCACTACACGGTGTGAGTGGAAGTGCGGACACTGCAGCAGAAAGTGTTCAATAGTCTCCTGAACATTGCTACACCAGGGGCAGTGAGGGTCAGGGGACAGACGGAGGCGGTGAAGGGGAACCGTGAGTGTCGTGTGCCCCAGGCGGAGGCGAGTGAGGGTGACATCCAGGACACGGGACTTTTTCCTTTTCCACGGCTGGGGGGAAGAGTCACTGTGGTATTGGCCCATGGAGGTGATGCGGTGGGCATCGCCGAGCGTGTTGTTCCAGGTGGAGCGGCAGACTCCACCTGGAGTCTGATCTCCAGCCATGTTGTTGTTGTTTAGAGCTGCGAGGATGTTATCGGAGGACGCATGTGAATGCTTTGTTGATCAACAATTACCGTATTTTACGGCTTAAAAAACGCATTTTCCCTAAAAAATACCCTGAAAAATAATCATGGGTTTTCCAAGACGAAGAAGTACTTCTAGTGTAGTAGTACTTCCTCAGTACTCAATACCTCAGTACTTACCTGTTACAAATATTTCGAATACCATAAGACATTCAAATCTAATCTGTCCTCACGCTGTGATGTTTACTACGGTACTGGCGGGGGCCGTTCCGGCTTGGAGGCTCGGCAGATTGGCGCAAACTGCGCCATCTATCGTCTGCAAATGTTGATGTATCATTTACCACCAGGCTGCCACACGTATCACAAACTCTTTTCAGTCCTGGAAATTATCACCCATGGCAAATTCATCAAAACGATTTACTTATACTATCGCATACAAGATAAAAGTCGCACGATACGCCAAAGAACATGGGAACAGAGCAGCAGAAAGACACTTCGGACCACCGCCTACCGAGAAAATTGGTAGATTTTACTTCCGCCAACCGGTAGAATTTTTTTATTTATTTTTTATTTATTTCCAAAATCAGGATGCGTCTTCCAAGATGTAGCGTCTTATAAGCCGTAAAATACGGTAAGTCTTTATTATTAAACATTCGCATCCGCGCATGCGCAGTTCGCACCCGCTTTTGTTGGTAAACAAAGCCGGACTGCACCGAATACACAGACTGCTGGGAATGAGACACCGGGTCGGGGGCACAGCTGTTGCCTCGCCCACGGCCTCTACTTATCGCAGTCGTGGCTTAGCCTGTTTTCCAGGAAGGGGGTGCAAACTCCTCCCCGACCAATCTAAGTCATGCATTAGCTTTACTGCTCGCTGTGGCCAGGGACGCAGAACCCCTGTAGGGATAAACCCAAGGCTGTCCACTATTTCATCCATAGCTGAAGCTTTGCATGCTACAACTAAATAAAAATAAGACAAATAAATCACACATATATATATATATATATATATATAATATATATTGTATATATATATATATATATATATATATATATATATATATATATATATATATATATTATATATATATATATTATATATATATATTTTATATATATATATATATATATATAAAATATATATATATATATATATTCATCAAAGTTTCTTACCATAAGACCATTCAGAGGGATCTTGAGTGCCCACAACTCTCCACCCAGCTTACAGTTGATTTGCAGTGCTATCTTTTGAGTTACTGCCCGCAGTTTTTTTTCCTGGTTAATTGTACGTGACACAATGCACTGAGTTGGGAGGCACAAATCCGCACAAGCAACTCGTTTCACTGCTGAGTAGCGATCCTCACGTTGTGTTGGAAAGATAAAAACTGCCATCTGTAACTGAAGATAAAAAATAATACATACTGAAACTAATTTTCTTTGGACTCAGTAAAAATATAAAATGTATCATTGAGTATGACCTCTATGACTACCACCAGTAAACTGACCTATTGAAGAGGTCATGATAAAGGCATCTTCTTTAGTTTAAATCAAGAGTACCTGCAATTTCTTTTTAAAATATAAGGGCAAAGCAAATGCAATGGATTTTGCAAACAGTAGAAAAACGAGTTTACTAAATTGTCATGCAGAAAACTGGGTGCAAAATAGAGGATGAACAGGTCGGCTTTAGGAGGGGATAAAGTTACGCTGATCAAGTGTTTGAGTTTACGGAGATATATGAGGAAAACTTTGGGCATTCAAGAGACTTACGACTTGAAATGGCACTGCTGGACCCAGAGTAAAGATATAAGATTAAGAAAAATATCATGCATCAGATACAAGCTTATGGAGTAGGTGAGAAGCTACTAGGAGCTGTGAAATTTTCTATAGAAAAAGTGTGTGGAGTAAGCAGAGATGCAGAGGAGTACTTCCCAGTACAGGTTGATCTTAGAAAGGAATGTATGACTTGTTTTATTTCACATTTTCATAAATGAAGTGGGGAAGGAGGCGAAAGCTAGGGTGATCAAAGGGTAAGAATAGAGTATGAAGTCCAGAAAAAGCGTGGTGAATCACATTACCATTACCAAATGAAGCAGCTCTGGATGCAGATCGTTAAGAGTTACAGAAGCTAGTCACAGAATTAGGATGGATGTGTGATAAAGGGAAGCTGATAGTGAAAGTGACGGTGCAGAGTGATGAAATAAAGTAGGGATGGAAGCATAAAAGTTGCTAATATAATCCTAAATAACATGAGAATGGAATTAGTGGGAAAGTGTGGATATTAAGGCAAGGAGCTCCATAAAACCAGAAGTGAGCCACAGGATGAGAGAAGGAGAGAAGCAGAGTAATCTGGAGAAAATGGGGCCAGTCTGTGGAGGCTAAAATAGGAATATCTGAGTAAACTGTAATATCAACTGTTCTGTAGAGAAATATGGCATGGGCCCTAAATGCAATGTCAAGGAAAAGGATTCCTTCCTCCCATACATCACAGGGGACAGGCCAAGGGAAGAAAAAAAGGAAGCAACAAATAGCCTGCTAATTGTCAGTACCCACACGAAAGACTATACGAGACTGAAATGGAAGGGAGGTCAATTTAGTTTGGAGGTGTCTTGACACTCCTCTCTTGAAAGAATAAAAGTTTTTGAAAGGTGGAAAAATAGAAACCGGAGACTTCCAGAGATTACCAGTGAAAGGGATGAGTGAAGATGCTGGTTAACTCTTGCATGTAACTTAGTAAGATGGGTATAATAGGGATAAGAGTAGGTAGAAAGTCTTGCACAAAGAGGCCACAGGAGGGGGGAGGCATAAAATTAGAAAGTTCCAATCGCAGTAAGCATGAAGAGCTATGGAACATAGCAAGAGAAGCAACACTACAGTGATTGAGGGATTGAAGACAGTCAGGTAGAGGAGTTAAGGAGGAGAAAAGCTTGTGACTCCAAACACTTCAGAGGAGCTGTATGAGAGGATTTTCCCCTACATAAGAAGCATTCACTATATATGAGTGGAAAGGTCCCCTGTATAGAGCAAGCATATGGGAGGGAGAAAAAATGGAAACGGATACCACAGGACACCTAGCTTATAGAAGCTGATTTACCAAGAAGAAATGAGATGTGAAATTCCCAGCTGAGATTTATAGTAAAGAACAACCTTAAAATGTTTATTTGTGGGGAAAGAATACTTATTTGAGAGAGAGAGAGAGAGAGAGAGAGAGAGAGAGAGAGAGAGAGAGAGAGAGAGAGAGAGAGGAGAGAGGAGAGAGAGAGAGAAGAGGAGAGAGAGAGAGAGAGAGAGAGAGATAGAGTGAGAGTGAGAGTGAGAGAGAGGAGAGAGAGAGAGAGAGAGAGAGAGAGAGAGAGAGAGAGAGAGAGAGGAGAGAGAGAGAGAGAAGAGAGAGAGAGAGGAGAGAGAGAGAGAGAGAGAGAGAGAGAGAGAGAGAGAGAGAGAGAGAGAGAGAGAGAGGAGAGAGAAGAGAGAGAGAGAGAGAGAGAGGGGGGGGGGGGGCATATATCTACCTGATCATGATGGTTTTGTTTAAGAGCTGCCACATAATTCTCAGTCCTGTCATCTCGCAGCTGCACCATCACTGGCTCTCCCACTTGGATGCCAACACTTCGGCCTACTGTCCTCATCATGTTGCAGAAATTTCTTGCACAATCTTGGTCACGTGGACTGAAGATAACCACCCAACGTCGTGGCATCAGATCCACCTATAGAAAACATGCATATAATCAATGTTGGAAAATACTGTTGGCAGTACAGTATACTCGCGTTATACGAGTAATCGTTATATGAGAATTAGATGATACGTGATTTATGAATTTGTACCCCAACTACTATGTTGTTGATTGGCTTAGCCCAGTGTTATGGAATCACTCAACACGAGTATTTGCCGTTGTAGGTACCTCTGCAGAAGAACCAAGATCTAGATCTTCAAGTTGCTTGTGATCCGTGTCTTACTCTATGGATGTGAGCACTGCAACACAATTTTTTTTTTCCCTATAGCGCCTGTAAGCTTTTTTCTTCCTTCCTTGAGGGCTCAGGTGTTTGTCCCTGCATATTCTTTGGGGCTGTGATGGTTAGCCGTCGCCCGTAGTGGTGCATGCTGGATCTTTAGAGTGACACTTGTGATGATTTGACCCTAATGCTGCCCCATGCCACTCTGCCACACTAACAGTCGAAGGTGAGGTTGTTAGGCAGCATGTGGGTGTATTCAACCACTCAACGATGGAAAAAACAGTTGCTGCTGGCGGGACTTGAACTTGGGACCTTGTGCTCACCACTACCAGGCTCTAATCATCCGGCCACCGCGTTAACGATTGCCGAAAAGGTTGCTCCCGGCAGGTTTCGGAATCACGACGTTGAACTCACCAATGCCAGACGCTAACCACTGGGCCATATCTTCTCTAAAATGTGCCTTCTGGTTGTCATTCAGCAGTCTCGGCATGAATTTTGTGGCTATAAGCTCTAAAATTCCTGGGGGTTATGTACTGAATCCCCCACAAAATAACTCAAAACCGCGAATAATGCAAAGGCACCAACCCTGAAGCCCCCAGACCCAAATCCGTCATAAAAATTTCAGCTTCCCAAATCCGCACTGGATGGCCACGTGGCTGACCCGGGGTAAGCTGTATGTAAACACACGTTCACCACAGAGATAAATTTTTACATAACGCCCATACAGTAAACCCTCTCTAATACGAACCCGTATAATTAGAACTTCAGATAATTCGACCTGTTTCAGGCCCAGTTCGAATTTTTCAACAACTTTCCATAATCCGAATTGAAATTCGAATTGCTCGGGCCTTAGTAGTGTGAGTCCGACCTCTCCCATGCGGCCGCGACTGCCTCAGTCTCCTAATTCCATCACATAAAAAAAAGGAAGACGCACTATTTTTAATTTTTTGAGAAAATCGCTTCCTAAGTTTTTGCAAAGTTCAAACATACAGTGTTTTGATACCCAGCTGAGTTAATATTCATATTTGAATTGAAAGTCAATGAAGGATTAATCTTTGTTCACTTATAAATTGAAGATACCACTCAATAGTTTTTGTGTTCAGTTAATTTTCCCAAAATTATTCACTATAAATATAAGGAAGAAAAAAAGACTTTTGACTCGCCACGCCAATACAATGACAGGCTGGAGTTGACGTTGATGTTTAAATCAATGTGTTATGTTTAGAAAATTATAAACACAACCAATGATTGGAAACAGATACTTGATGATGCAAGCCTGATGCAAGCAGAGAGCGGTGGTTTGGGGAGGCAGTGCATCTGAGTAACATTGGGGTTAGCATCTGAGTGGTGAGCTCGAGGTCGCGAGTTCGAATCCCGCCGGCGACAACTGTTTTGGCAATCGTTAACGAGGTGGCTGGATAACTAGAGCCTGGTAATGGGTGAAAACAAGGTCACAAGTTCAAGTCCTGCCAGGAGCAACTGTTTCATCCATTGTAGTGGCCGAAGATACCCTCATGCTGCCCATCAGCCTCACCTCCGATTGCGAGTGCGGCGGAGGACACCAGGGGGGGAGCATGAGCCTCAAAACATCACAGGTGTCACTTTAAAAATCCAGCCATACATTATAATTTTTTTTTTTTTTTTTGCCTATAGCACCTGTATAGCCTGTATTATTATATTTGCCTGTATAGCGACCTCCAGGGGTGGGATGGTAGGCCTTGGAGGTTCACTTGAGGACTGTGATGGTTGGCCCTCGCCCGTGGTGGCGCAGGCAGGATTTTTATAGTGACACCTGTGATTAGAGACTCACGCCGCCCCCCTGTGTCCTCTGATGCACTTGCAATCGAAGGTAGAGTTAATGCAGCATGTGGGTGTTCTAAGGCCACACGATGGTGCAGAAAGATTTAAAGTGGATTCTAGTTTTCATCGGGGATCGAACTCGGGTCACCGAGAACGCCATTCAAACGCTAACCACTCTGCTACCGGTGTCGTGTGGGCAAGTGTCTGTTTATGAGGGAATGTCTATTTACTAACAAAGGCAAAGAAAATGGGCGTTGAGGGGAATAATGACTAATATTGACTTGATCAACAAAGGCATGTCCAGGAGTCCTACGACAACAAAACCGTCTTTATTTATCATTAAAGGCGGAGGGGGGGGCACGAAGTGGAACACTCGCTGACGTCGGCGAGAATTCCTATCGGCGACAGTTATAGGTATGGTTTTCAGCATATATGATATAAGAGGCATTAAATTTCGTATAGAAATATCCTCTGAGCAGGAGATGGGGGTATAAACAGGTGGTTAAGACATTTCTGTACGAAATTGAATGCCTCATATATCATATATGCTCAAAACCATACCTATAACTGTCGCCGATAGGAATTCTCACCGATGTCGGCAAGTGTTCCACTTCGTGCCCCCCCCCCCCCCTTAATGATAAATAAAGACGGGTTTGTTGTTGTAGTACGCCTGGACATGCCTTTGTTGATCAAGTCAATATTAGTAAGTATTCCCCTCAACACCCGTTTTCTTTGCCTATGTTAGTAAATAGACATTCCCTCATAAACAGACACTTCCCCATACGACACCGGCTCCCCAAATATGCAGGGCCATCCACCTGAGCCCTCTAGGAAGGAAAGATAAATGCCTAAGATAGAAAGATAGGATAGGAAGATAGAAAAGCCTAGAGACCCTATAGGCTCCACCGTATAAAAAAAAAAAAAAAAAAAAAAAAATTATGTAATAATAATAATAATAATAATAATAATAAATAATAATAATAATAATAATAATAATAATAATAATACAATTTACAAGCCCTGTAACATGCAAATAACAGAAAACATATGCAACTGTTAATCATGCTGTTAATAAAGTTGAAAATATATTTCTATGGGAAGGCGGTAGCAGAGTGGTTAGCGTCTCCGAGTGGCGTTCTCGGTGACCCCGAGTTCAATCCCCGAAGAAAACCAAAATCTTTCTGCACCGTCGAGTGGCCTAAGAACACCCACATGCTGCCCATTAACTCTGCCTTCGATTGCGAGTGCATCGGAGGACACAGGGGGGCGGCATGAGCCTCTAATCACAGGCGTCACTATAAAAATCCTGCCTGCGCCACCACGGGCGAGGGCCAGCCATTACAGCCCTCAAGTGAACCTCCAGTCTACCATCCAAGCCCATGGTCACCACTGCCTACAGGCGCTATAGGCATAGATGTATAATATAATATAATACAATAATAAAAAAATAATTTAAAAAAAAAAAAAAAAATGCAACTGGATGATGATAGAGTTAAAAGGAAGAAGTATATAATTATACAGTGTGCAAGGATGGGCAGTATTGTGCTACTAAGAATAGGCATTTGGGTAGATTAGGATATGTTCAGTCTTGCCCCTTTATATCTAAAACTTTGTTTCTTAAGGACGTTATTCCGCTTTAGAGGCGGTAAAAAAGTTAAAATTTGCAAAAACTTGTGAAAAATTAACCTCATGTGTTGACATTATCGTCCCAAAAGATTGCTGTCATTTAAAAAAAAAATTCTATTTTTAATTAATATTACAAGTACTATAGGTAGGCTGGCAATGATTTGTTTACATTACATAATAGCGCGTGGGCAGCTCATTTATACTATTTTTTCCCTTTTTTTCTTATTGGTTTTGCTAGTTTTTTGTCTCCGAAGAAAAGAAGAAGAAAAAAACTGAAAACATAATAAAACAAAAATTAATAAAAAAAATATAATAACACTGACTGCCGTTTCTGGAGTTTCGTTTTTGCCTAAGATAATGTCCTTCAACCCTCTTACTTCCCTGGCAATTCTTTTCCGATTTGCATGAGTTTTTTTTTATTTGAAAGCTGACACTTTTTTCTAAGTTTTGGACTGGCCAAAGGTCTGGAAAGTTGAATATCTGATTCTATATTGAAGTTTATGTTATTACGTGGGTGAAAAGAAAAAAAAATTATTTTGAAAATCGAGCAAAGCATAACCAATGAACCTACACCAGAAAAAAAGTTTAAGTTTGGCACTATGCCCAATATTTTTCATAAAAAAATAACCAAGGCAGAACTCCTAATAGCTAGTGACTATAGTCTATTCACTTAAGCTGGATTCTTGGGAGCTGCTCGCTGCCTAGCCGAGTTTGTAAGGACGTCGCTGATTGGCTGATAAGACTCGGGCTGGGTGGCGATGGTGGTGGTACTTGCCTAGCCGCAACCCAAAACCCTTGCGTTGCCTCAGAAAAATATTCATATTTCTTGGCTTTACTCATCTCTTACACAAGATAGGCCTATTTTGTTGACATCAGTGAATCAGGCAGTGATTGTTCAACAACATACCATTCATAACTCAATAGGGTAAAAAATAAAGTCATGACTGACTATCACAGGAGTAGGCGGATTTTTAGGTTTTCAGTGCATTGAAATGTTGTACTCCTACCCGATATTACCAAGCTACCAGATGATGTTTATGAAAGCTGAGCCTACCATCGTGTTCATAATACATTGCTGCATATCATGAGCATAAAAAAATTACACTAAGACTACACTAATATTAAGATAATTGAAGGAAAGTAAAAGAGTGTATAAACATTTTTCTTGCTTATTTTGCTTCAACTCGCTGTAACTCCATCAGTTTTGGTCGCATTCAATTTTCAAGAACAGTTTCAAAATCCTTATACGTTTCCGCTTCCTATGGTATGTAGCACGTACCAATAAGGAAAAGAGTAGGTGGTCAAAATGGTTAAGAAAGTTAAACTACTACTGCAAACAGGCACAGTGACAGGTGAGCATTGCTCCCTATACAGGAGAGACTGTTCTCGGGAGAGCTATCAGAGGCTCCACCCGTCACGGTACCAGTTTGAAACAGTTTAACTTTCTTAGCGATTTTGACCACCTACCCTTTTCCTTATTGGTACGTGCTACATACCACAGGAAGCGGAAAAGTATAAGGATTTTGAAACAGTGCTTGAAAATTGAATGCGACCAAAACTTATGGAGTTACAGCGAGTTGAAGCAAAATAAGCAAGAAAAACTGTTTATACACTCTTTTACTTTCCTTCAATTATCTTAATGTTAGTGTAGTCTTACTGTAATTTTTTTATGCTCATGATATGCAGCAATGTATTATGAACACGATGGTAGGCTCAGCTTTCATAAATACCATCTGGTAGCTTGGTAATATCGGGTAGGAGTACAACATTTCAATGCACTGAAAACCTAAAAATTCGCCTACTCTTGTGATAGTCAGTCATGACTTTATTTTTTACCCTATTGAGTTATGAATGGCGTGTTGTTGTTGAACAATCACTGCCTGATTCACTGATGCAAACAAAATAGGCCTATCTTGTGTAAGAGATGAGTAAAGCCAAGAAATATGAATATTTTTCTGAGGCAACACAAGGGTTTTGGGTTGCGGCGAGGCAAGTACCACCACCACCCAGCCCGAGTCTATCAGCCCAATCAGCGACGTCCTTACAAACTCGGCTAGGCAGCGAGCAGCGAGCAGCCTAGGAATCCAGCTTCAGTGAATAGACTATAGTAGCGATATGAATAATTGACTAAAATCGCGGACAAATTCAACTTAATAATTTTTTATTTATGTATTTATTGATATAATTTTATGAAACTTTATCTGTATAATTACAATCATGTGCACAACTTTCAGTAAAACAATGAGAATCCTAGCTCAATTAGGGAAAAAAAGTTGTATCGTAAGCAGTGGCGTCCTTAAATTTGGATTCCCTTTCTGTTTATTAATGGTACTTATCATCATCCTGCTGCTGCTACTGATAATCATCATCATCATCCTGCTGCTGCTACTGATAATTATAATAATCATCATCATCCTACTGCTGCTACTGATAATCATCATCATTGTCATGCTGCTGCTACTGATAATCATCATCATCATCCAGCTGCTGCTACTGATAATTATCATCATTGTCATGCTGCTGCTACTGATAATCATCATCATTGTCATGCTGCTGCTACTGATAATTATCATCATTGTCATGCTGCTGCTACTGATAATCATCATCATTGTCATGCTGCTGCTACTGATAATCATCATCATTGTCATGCTGCTGCTACTGATAATTATTATCATTGTCATGCTGCTGCTACTGATAATTATCATCATTGTCATGCTGCTGCTACTGATAATTATCATCATTGTCATGCTGCTGCTACTGATAATTATCATCATTGTCATGCTGCTGCTACTGATGGGGAGGAGGTGGAGGAGAATAGTAACAATTACAACATACAGGCACGATGACTTTCTCCTTGCATGACTCCCGCCCCCAATCTGCGAGCTGTGAGCCGGCAACTTCTCTATTCCCAAAACAAATAGTCTCTGGAGCACAGATGCGGCCCTCAAGGGGAGTACTATTGTCCATGAGGGAGAGTCCCCAGTCAGAGAGGATTTTACGAGCTTCTTCGTTCTCTGTAACAGAAAGTATAGATATAACTGCTATTTTCCTAAACTATTGGCTTCCTTGTTTTTTATTCCTATTTTGTGACTTCAATGTGTACTAATAGTTCTTTACCTTTACCCTTCAAGGCCGGGCTACACAAGGGACCTCCACTCCTGTGGTCTGTTTTTTTTTATTATTAAATGGCATCTTTTTATACTAAGATTTCTCTTAAAACACAAGTAAAGTGTGAATGAAAAGTACACTTTTACATCTTCTGGTCTGGATCTGGTCTGGAACACATATAATGTGAGTAAAACAGCTGGTCATAACAATTTACATAACAATCATAACAAACACCCAAAAAACATGAATCAGTGTTGTCTGCATTCAGCAACAGCTCCCCATTCGATCCTTGCATTAATACCTTTAATATATAAAACTTTTGATATAAGTATATGTAGACTCCCTGGAACGCATCTACTCGTAGCAGTGGTCATACTGTATAGAAGATGGAAGGTAAACAAACTAAGAAAATTATACATTGTAAACAACAAAATGTGGTAAGAGGGTGAACATGACCTAAAAATAAAAAAGAGTAGTTATGTGTTAAAAAGTATTTTAGAGGAATCATTAATTATTCAATTTTGTGTAATATTTTGTCCTATTGTAATTGTGTACATATTGGTAAGATATGTCAGTTTGGATTCCAAACTTATGCAAAATGTATGCAGGTAGTCTGCTTTGTGTTGTATCACCCCATGTGTTTGAGGAAAGGCCATTTGTATGAAAAATTTGATGAATAAATGAAGAAACAAAATGTACAAATTACTGAAGAAATTAGATGAAGGAATGAATCACTGAGTGAACTAAGTAACTCAACCAATAAAGAAATAAGTAAATAAATAAATATGTAACTAAACCAGCCCAATACATCTAATTAACCTGCATATCTACAACAATATATATTAATTTAATGGATTTAGTTCTTTTTAGTTTTGAATTTGGTTTTTAATTATGCGGCACACCATTTACTCATCCAGTAACCAAGTACTAACAGTGAAGTAAAAGGTAAAGATGGGGGCATACGCTATGCTGCGCGTGGCCTCGGTGCTCATCTCCGTTGCATTAGCCCTTGAGCCTGTGGTGGTTGACAACCCTTGTACCACGGGACACAGCTAGTGTGACATCCTGGTTACCACAGTTACCTTCCCCAGGTTTCCTTAGGTACCCATTTATCTACCAACCTCGAAAGAAAGGATGAATAGTTGTGTGGGCTTCCCGCCGACTGCCCTGGCCCTGATTCGAACCAGGACCCACAGATTCGTAGCTACGCACGCTACCCACTCCACCATGGAGGCGACAAGTGCAATAATCAAATCATAAAAAATCAATCCATATAGATATTGTTTCCTATGATTACATAGTTACACAGGCATACAGGTCAGGTGAAACTATGGATAATGAAGTTTAGAGGAGAATAGATAAAGAGATGGTACAGCTACCCTTGTACTAACCATTAACATTCTTTATAAAGGTCCTCAAAGAAGCATGCCGAAGATTGGGGGTGATGCGTGTGTGCTGTGCAACATCTTTCATCACATGGAAGTCAGCTTTCATGTCGTCAGTCAAGCCAGTCATGTTGCACAGCTCAGGTATCAGGCACAGGATCTTCAAAATGTCCTGGTAAAATATATTGACTTTACAACATCAAAGAAAGCACGAGAGCATCATCCTCATTCCATTTGATACAAACGTGGGAAGCATATCCAGACTTGGCAAATAACTATTATACAGGAGTACACTGATTTGAGAAGCAGTTATCTGACATCTTGTTAATGGTATACACTTCAAACAGCCATGCAAATTTTCCGGATTTTATGGTTTGTTACATTCATCAATTAACCCCTTCAGGCCCAGATCATTCCTTTGCTGTATAAAATCGTCTGTTAGCCATAAAATTACATAAAAGTTACTTAATATACCAAATTAGCTAGCAGACAAGGGTATTAAACAGGACATATCTATAAAAAATTGCTTACATTCATTAAAATAGTCTAATAGTAGCCAAAATATAAAGGAAATTACGTTCTGGGCGTGAAGGGGTTAACTGCATAAATCTCAATAACTGAAAGGTTGTAGTGTGGATCAGTCTCATTTTTGTGCCTCCAAATTTTCAAGATTGTATAGAACTTTGTTTATCACAGAACAGACTACGTACACCCTTTCTTGAAATGGTAATCTTACTTTATCCTTCATCTCTTTCTTCTTGACTTTGTGAACCAGCAAAGGTTGTCGTAGATCCTTGATCTTAATACCATAGGTGTCTTGGTAGTAATCCACATATTTCACCTGAAAGATAGAACTAGGTTGAAGTGAGTATGAGACTCAGATTCTGGACATTTTTCTATTATTAAGGCATACGTGGATATCTTTAAACACTCATCCAATGAATATCTTGTGATTTTTCCTGTACGAGTCAGATCGCTCAAATATACCTCTTAACTTTTGTATCCATTACATGTCTTCACCCTTTTATCCAGTCATATAGTAAATATTTTTTGTTTTGTTTATCTTGCACTCCTCATTAAGTGTACAGGTGTGTCATATTGGGCTGAAAGGTGTTTGCTAAAAACAATTATGTTTCATCA
Organism: Chionoecetes opilio; assembly: GCA_016584305.1. NCBI lineage: Eukaryota > Metazoa > Arthropoda > Malacostraca > Decapoda > Majidae > Chionoecetes > Chionoecetes opilio. The sequence goes on from JACEEZ010016561.1 coordinate 141,057, forward strand.
AAGATGTGCACCAAACACTAACCATTATAATTTCGTCCAGGTACTCCGATCTAATCACCACTTCATCCACACTTTCATATTCATGTCACCTATCACAATCACTCTTCCTGTCTCAAAACTAGTCATGCATCATATAAGTCATTCTAAAATTTCAGTATTTCATTTTGACCTTTCACTGTATTCATGTTCACTCAATGCCTACACTCACCCGAGTATACGTGACTATTCCATCTTACACTTCACCCACACTCTTCATGTCCCTTCCAACCCTACCATCAGACATCAGAATTGCACAACCTTTTTCACTTCTTCCCTTATAGCTTTCATCCAAGCCTGTCCACACCACTCCACCAATCATTCCTTCTTCAAGACTTCCATCTCCCTTCCTGCACTCAACAGCACCTTGATCGCTCAGGTGGGTCTCACGTAAACCTTATAAATCTACTCTCCCTATTAGGCAACTTTCAATAATAATTCTTCTTTCTTTAATCTTTCATCCAATTTGCATTTAAGACATACAGCACTATTTGCTTCATTCATCGTGATTCAGCTGTTGACCTTAGCCAAAAAATATCTGTCACCTCTAAAGATATAGAGCCACTGATGCGTGTGCAGCTTCCCCAGAGAGCAGGGTCACACTTAACAGCTTCCCCAGAGAGCAGGGTCACACTTAACAGCTTCCCCAGAGAGCAGGGTCACACTTAAAGTAATCGTCCAGACCATTTCATCATTCCTGATTTAATGCAATCAAATCATAGCCATTAACGAGTATATCAACAATACGTCGTCACTTTTGTCCCAGTCAGCCGTTTTTAAATAATCCCCAATCAAATCTGCAAAATTCCCGAGTTTTCAAAACGGTCTCAATGGTTTGCAGACGCTCAGGCTCAGGCCGGTGACGTAGCATCAGGGGGCTCATCTTCCCGCGCGATGATCAGAGGCACGAAACACAGAGATAAATATAGTACTTGAAATATTTGGGTGTTTCTGATAGATTTTTTTGCTATATGCCAAAGGCATGCATCTTTATGGGTGCAGCAAGACAGCTGGTGCCTTCGGAGAAAAGTTTGCACACGGAAAGGGTGGCGTGTGTAGGGTGATACACGCCTATAGTGTGTTGGGTGCGGCAGTTGTTGTTGAGAAACGGTTGTGTAAGTGAGGGTTACACATCGGTGTGAAAGATGGGTGAGAGTGGGCAGCGCGACTAGTCGCCTACCAATAGTGTGTGGGGTGGACGACGAGTGGAGGTTGAGCCTGTGTACCAAGGGTGTGCTGGACAGGGCTGCGCCCCCCCCGTAAGACAGTAAGACTCAGTCCAACACCATACCAGACCAGGTGCCGGTTTAGACAGGGACGCCAGGACTGGCTTCCGCAGCGGTGGACCACCACGGACTGTGAGGCTTTGCCTCTTATCAAGGACCAAGTAAAACCAAGTAAACCAGTT
>JACEEZ010016561.1:147500-194393 GCA_016584305.1 Chionoecetes opilio
GCCAGGAGAGTTGAAAACAACTCGGCCTGGAGACTCAGCTGTGGTCCGGCGCATCTCCCACCTTCTAAATGCCAAGGGGGTTGAGGTCCGAAAGGCTCGGTACTCCCCTAATGGAATACTCCCCCCTAGCATGGTGCTTCCTGCCCGCCCTCTTACCTGGCCACACTAGACCACGTTCAGAGAAGAGCCCAGCGGACTGGTTAACGACCAAAAAACACGGGTACCCACCACGCGCCTGACTCCTTCCAACCCCTCCAGAAGCGCAGGGGCTGTGGGCAGGTTTATGGTCATGAACAAGCAATCAATCTCACACGCCCCACCTGCCAGCCATCAAGCTCCCCAGGCCCCCGCCGCCCCTTCAATCCACCCGTGCGCCCACACAGACAGGAGCAAAGTGACTGTGCCCTTCTCCAGGGACACCGCACACCTACGTTCTTCTTACCCCACTACACGTCCTGTGGAACAGTTAAGTTGCACCAAACCGGACCTCCACCACCACGCCTCGCTACAAGACTTTAAGCTGGGGGTGAAAGCTGGTTGATGGCCCTACATTATATAAAATCTAAAAATGTTGTTTTATAATTATTATGTAGCTATAGATAGTCTAGTATTTAAAACCTAGAGCTTTAGTTCTAATAACACCAAAGATGTACTACGTTTTAAATTTTAAAAAAAAAAAAAGAGAGAGAGCAAGAAGGAGAGAGCGAGAGAGAGAGCGGAGAGCGGAGAGCAGAGAAGAGAGAGAGAGAGAGAGAAGAGAGAGCGAGAGAGAGAGAGAGAGAGAGAGAGAGAGAGAGAGAGAGAGCCACACCACACAAACTGCTGCTACCAGGGACCATTCAAACTGATCGTCCCCTTTTGCCCAGGGACGGAGAACCTCTCTGGTTCCTCTTCACGCTACACAAGAATGTGGGAACCGCATGGCTACAGCAGACACAGCTTCACTCTACCTCGTCACTCCAGACCTCAAGAGTGCTGTCTTGTGAACGCTTGATTAAAGCAGCCATAGTATTACAGGCTTTGCCGCGGGATGATCTTTGCGGCCAGAATCGTTCATGAGTACCAGCGGCAGATTTAAGTTGACTCCAAGCTAATAAAAAAAAATGCAGAAGGCATGAAATCGTATGTTGACAGCGACGTAACATCATCTTAAGAAAATAAGAACATAAGAAAAATAAGGAAAGCTACAAGAGGCCGCGAGAGGCATACACGTGGTAGTTCCTGGCACCTACACGAAACATACATCCACCTTTCATCCCCATCACATGACACTTTATCCAGTCCCCTTTAAAGCTCCCTAATGACTCGCACTAACTACTGTCTACTGAGACATTTCCACTAATCACCACCCTATTTGTGAACGTTTTTAGCCTATTTTCCTTTCTAAATCTACGCTTTTCCAGCTTGAATCGTTACATTCTTGTTCTACCTGGTTAAAAGCCGTAAGAACTTTTCCTAACTCTCCTGTATTAAATCCCTTATCCACTTAAAAACTTCTATCAGATCGCCACTTACCTCTGCGGCTCTCGAGTGAGTGTAATTTTTTAATAACTTCAAATCTCCTCTCATAACTAAAAGTTACGCAGACCTTTGTATCATTTGGTCCATCCTGCTCTGCATTTTTCTAACAACCATATATCCATCCGTAATATGGAGACCCAAAACTGAAACTGCATAGTCTAGGTGAGGCCTGACTAGGCCAAGATAAAGCTTTAGAATAATTCCGAACTTCTACTTTTAAACACTTCTGGTAATGAATCCTAATAATTATTAGCTCTATTTCTGGGGCCCTCAATACATTGTTTCCTAGGTCGGAGGTCTGGGCTCACCCGCACTCCAAGATCTTTTTCACCTTCTGAATCTTTTCAGCGATACATTGTCTTATGGTGTACCTATTACAGGGTTTTTTATACCAACATCATAACGCTACATTTATCAATATTAAATTCCCATCTGCATCTGACTGCACAACTGTTAAGTTTATCTAAGTCTCCCTCAATATGTTTACGTCAGACTGTGATCCAATAATCCTACCTAACTAGTATCATCAGCAAACTTGCTGATATCACTGCTAATCCACTATCCAAGTCGTTGCATGTAAATCAAATAGTAATGGGCCAAACAGACCATTGTGGAACTCCACGTGTCACCAGTCCCCATTCAGATTTGGAACCATTAATTGTAACCCTTTGTTGGCCTATGACTTAGCCAAGCTTGATCCATGAAGAACCTTCCCAATCTATACCCATGAGCCATAACCTTATTTAAGAGTCGCTAGTTGTGGTTACTTGTCAAAATGCCTTACTAAAGTCCAAAATATATTATTCATAAATCCTTATCCAAAATTATCTGCCGTTCATAAACTTTCCTATAAAAACTCAAAAATTGGTGAGGACATGACTACCCTTGGTGAATCCATGTTGTGAATCATTTGATCAAAACTATTGTTTATCTAAGTGCTCTCTAATGTTTTTTGCAATATAGATTCCAATAATTTACCCACCACTGATGTTAGACTTACGGTTCGATAATTTGCTTAGTCCTCTGTCTACCTTCTTAAATATGGAAAAACCTTTCCTTTCCTCCACAAATAATGGCACATCGCCTATCTCAACCGAATTTCCTAAAATGGCACTAACGACTCACTAACAACCTCCTTGGCATTCCTTTATACCCTGGGATACACTTCATCTGGTCCTGGCGATTTAAATGTTTTCATTTTTCCTTATACCCTATTCCACCATTACCCTAGTTATTCACAATATCTTTGATGTGTCTCTCATCGCTTCCTGGAAACATCGTTTCACTATCGGATCGTCTGTGTATCCTCCTCCGTAAAAACACTTAAGAAATAATCATTTAGACTCCCTACAAATATCTCATCCGTATTTAAAGAACTCACCTAGTCCTGACCTTAAGGCCCAAACTAATTCCCTTGCATAACTTTGTTTTTATAAACCTGATAGAACCCTTTGGGGTCCCTGTTCGCTGTTCTGCTACTTTAATCTCTAATTGTTCTTAGCAACTCGGAGTTAATTTCACTGTCCTCGCCATCTACGTTATAATGTTCTTTGATGTACCAATCCTGCCTGGAACCTTACATAAAGTTTCGTTTTTACTCCAATGTGGTGTTTTAACTTGGTGTCATCCATTGGGAGCCCTTCTTCTGACCTTATTTCACTATAGGAATATTTCTTTCTGGACCGTCAATTATATATCCTTACAAAATGAGCGGATTTATAATCCTCCTCAGCTCCGACCTCACTTCCCCTTCTAACCTCTCTAATTACCTCCTAGCCCTGACCTCACTTCCTGTCTAACCGCTCTAAAATTATCTCTCATCCTCGAAATCACTTACCATATCTGACCGCGCCATTACCTCCAGTGCCTTCCTAATCCTTAATAATTGGCCCTTTTCCAACCTGACCAAACGCTTGTCCTGGGACACTTTTGCCCTCCATCCCACACCTCTTATTAATAACCCAGTGTCTCTTAATCCCGCATAAATTGCCTTTCTGAAATTAGGTATTCGATGCCTATTGCCACTTAATTTTCCAACTTCCCATTTTAAGCTAAATCTGATCTCATAATGGTCGCTATTATCTAAACTCCCCCCGACCTCCACATTTGTAACTAAATCGTCTCTATTTGTCAGCAATAGATCTAGAATATTATCTCCTCTAGTAGGCTCCTTGATTGCTTGACTTACGAAGTTATCCTGCACACTCACCGGTGTGTGGGAGGGAGGGTTTCCCTCCCTCTCCTCCCTCCATAGGCAGTTGACAGTTTGCATGATTTTGAACTTATAACAACCTTCAGCGTTCCCCTACATCCCGTGTTTTTGCCTGTTTTTGCTGGATTACATAATGGGTGGAAAACATACGGATGGTACAGCGATTCAAGCAATCATTGATCTTTACAAGGCTGGGATCAATAATAAGGAAATTTGCAAGCTTAAAGGACTAAAGCTTAGAACAGTGCAAAAGTTGATCCGCCGATTTAAGGCTGGCGGAGAGGTGAATCTCCCGCTCCCAAAAAAACAACCTGGGAAACAAAAAAAAACGTGTAACAGAACCAGGAGCGTGTTAAGGCGACAACTTGATGCCAATCCTAGCCTTACAGCCAGAGAACTGAAGGAGGAAAATCATACTCTTCTTGGTAATGTGTCGCTTCGTACTGTACAGGAAACTTTGAAACGTGACCTTGGCTACAGGTGTTACCGGGCGCGGAATAAGCCACTGATAAATGACCGCCAAAGGAAGAAAAGGCTTCACTTTGCAAAGAAATACAGAGATTGGCCTCTCGACAAGTGGCGGGCTGTGCTGTGGAGTGACGAAAGCACATTTTGTGTGAGTGGAGGAGGACCAGCAAAAGTGTACCGTCGCCCCGGCTCAGACCTCACCGAGCCTCGCTACACACGAAAGACCACAAAACACCCACCCAGTTTAATGGTGTGGGGTTCCTTTACTTTTCATGGCATTGGGAACTTAGTTATTTTCCCAAAGAACACAACTGTTAACAAAGTGGTGTATTTTGATCTTTTAAATGACCACCTGGAGGCCTGCTTTGAAAAGACACAGGCACAGATTTTCCAACAGGATGGAGCATCCTGCCACACAGCTCGAGATGTGATACAGTGGCTTGATGACTGCAAGATTGGGAGAATAGATGACTGGCCAGGTAATTCTCCCGATATATCACCCATAGAAGATCTTTGGGCCATCATTAAAGGCAAACTCCGCTCACGTGACACCTCTACACTCCCCAAGCTTGAAATGGAGCTCCGAAAGTGTTGGGAAGAATTTAACCCTGAGTTCCTTCAAAATCTTGCTGACAGTGTACCACGTCGCCTTCAAAGGGTCATCAAGAGGAAGGGCTATGCAACGAAATACTAACTACAATTGTAAGTGTTGATATTCTACATTATTTTGTTATAAACATGGTGCGTCATACGTGTAAACATTCCCTTTTCGGAGGCACGCAGTGATTATCCACGCAAACTGTAAGTACCTACCTGTAAACCTGTAAACCCTATGATGCTTAAGTTCAACTATGTCTATAAATATATTATTATTAGTGAAAAATAAAATGTAAAATTAGAATAGTAACACATGTACATGTAAAATTCATTTAGTAGTGAAATAATGAATTAGAGAAATAGAGAATTTAGAATAGTAACCCATGTATGTATGTTAAGCTAGGAATAATTTACACATTCCTAAAGTCAAAGATAGTTCTCAGTAGTCCAGCTGAAGCTCCTGACTGTAAAACCTATAAGAATAAAGGTATATAAAAGTAAAGAGAGAGAGAGAGAGAGAGAGAGAGAGAGAGAGAGAGAGAGAGAGAGAGAGAGAGAGAGAGGAGAGAGAGAGAGAGAGAGAGAGAGAGAGAGGAGAGAAGAGAGAAGAGAGAGAGAGAGAGAGAGAGAGAAGAGAGAGAGAGAGAGAGAGAGAGAGGAGAGAGAGAGAGAGAGAGAGAGAGAGAGAGAGAGAGAGAGAGAGAGAGAGAGAGAGAGAGAGAGAGAGAGAGAGAGAGAGAGAGAGAGAGAGAGAGAGAGAGAGAGAGAGAGAGAGAGAGGAGAGAGAGAGAGAGAGAGAAGAGAGGAGAGAGAGAAGAGAGAGGAGGAGAGAGAGAGAGAGAGAGAGAGAGAGAGAGAGAGAGAGAGAGAGAGAGAGAGAGAGAGAGAGAGAGAGAGAGAGAGAGAGGAGAGAGAGAAGAGAGAGAGAGAGAGAGAGAGAGAGAAGAGAGAGAGAGGAGAGAGAGAGAGAGAGAGAGAGAGAGAGAGAGAGAGAGAGAGAGAGAGAGAGAGGAGAGAGAGAGAGGAGAGAGAAGAGAGAGAGAGAGAGAGAGAGAGAGAGAGAGAGAGAGAGAGAGAGAAGAGAGAGAGGAGAGAGAGAGAGAGAGAGAGAGAGAGAAGAGAGAGAAGAGAGAGAGAGAGAGAGAGAGAGAGAGAGAGAGAGAGAGAGAGAGAGAGAGAGAGAGGAAGAGAGAGAGAGAGAGAGAGAGAGAGAGAGAGAGAGAGAGGAGAGAGAGAGAGAGAGAGAGAGAGAGAGAGAGAGAGAGAGAGAAAGAGAGAGAGAGAGAGAGAGAGAGAGAGAGAGAGAGAGAGAGAGAGAGAGAGAGGAGAGAAGAGAGAGAGAGAGAGAGAGAGAGAGAGAGAGAGAGAGAGAGAGAGAGAGAGAGAGAGAGAGAGAGAGAGAGAGAGAGAGAGAGGAGAGAGAGAGAGAGGAGAGAGAGAGAGAAGGAGAGAGAGAGAGAGAGGAGAGAGGGAGAAGAGAGAGAGAGAGAGGAGAGAGAGAGAGAGGAGAGGAGAGAGAGAGAGAGAGAGAGAGGAGAGAGAGAGAGGAAGAGAGAGAGAGAGAGAGAGGAGGAGAGAGAGGAGAGGAGAGAGAGAGAGAGAGGAGAGAGGAGAGAGAGGAGAGAGAGAGAGAGAGAGAGAGAGAGAGAGCAAATGGAAGATCAATCTGAAGTAAATCTGAGTAAATTAGGTTATATGTTAGCCGTCATCCTATTTTTCTTTCATACATATCTTATAACTGAATTCTTTGCATCACTGAACCATGATTGTCTTACCTCTTTGCCATCATAGTTTGTGAAAGTAGAGTTGGGATTTTGGTCAAAAAGAACATCATCAACGCGATAGGTTTTGTTGTTGTAGCGCGTGAGAATAACACATCCAATGAGGGTGGAGGTGATTGCATCCTTAAAGTTTCCTTTATGCTTCTGGCACATTGCAGCCCTTGGGAATACAACAAGATATTTCCATAAATAATGCATAAATTAAAAAAGGAAGTGAATATATGATATTAATAAAATCTATGAGGTGAACTTACATTGCTTCATAACATGATTCTGTGCGGAGAACTCTATGGGACACATCAACACAGATCATTAGTCCACCCTCCCGCTGCAGCACTGACGTCACGTAACCCGGCCAGATCTCCAACCTTGGGAAAACAGACATAATAGCCATGAAACTAAAAAATGGCATAAAATGGGAGACTGATACACTGCAAAATGTCGTTATCACCCCAAACAATCAATAGCAGTCTATTGTCAACATGTCATCCATCTTCATTACTTTTTCTTCTTTTTTCATTCTGCAGATGGCAAGCTAAACACTGCTGGCTTTCAATGCCTTAACTTAATTACCTTTACCAGTGATTGCAAATAGCCATCAAAATAACACCAACTCATATCACTCATAGGAACTCAGGGATAGGCCTCATATTACTTAGGACATCCAACAACCCTCAACTGTCACATCAGACATCTTGGTCTATTCAAAAATAATTTTCACTACAAACTCAAAAATTTGTTACTTATCACATCAGTTTCCAAGAAATTTTCCATGGAACATTTTTTTTAAATATATCTACACTGAGTATGCATAAAATATGCATTATGATGATATTATACACTTTAAGCGATATTAATTACAATAATAAATATACAGAGGCAAACAATACATGTGTGTAAAAAGCAACCACCCCTTCTCACTTGTGTTGTGGGACCAGAACTGAGCCTCCTGGTGAATAGTAGTTATTTCCAATCTTTGTCAGCTTCAACTTTCTCATGATGCGGTTGAAGAGCACGTTGTAGAACTGAACACACTCATCCATCTTCACTTTTTTCTTGTATATAATCTTTAATGTAACTTTCTCATTTGTGTGGGGATTTGTTGTTTCAAACACAACAATCTGCATAAATGTAAAATAGAATTTGTCAGACCACAAAAAATTCTCTCCTTAACCTATCTTCCTACTACCAGAACCTACATATGCATGTGTCCACTCAGTAGTGCATAAAGAACAAACTGAGTGGTACTTACCTCTTTTGGCAACATTACAGGAAGCCATAACATACTTCCATCAAAAGTTTTTGCACCACCCAACTGCTCTCTGAAGGTGTTCAGAAGCTGAAAGCGAACTTTCAGAGCATCAATCGGAGGTTCAAATTTAACCTCATACTGAAAAATGGCCTTGTTTTCTTCTCGGGAAAGACGAATCCAATTTGATGTTCCTGAGAACCTGGAAATAAATACCTTTATACAATTTGCCATTCCTGCGAACCTGAAAATAAAAGCCTTTATAAACAAAATAGCATTATGTTATCATGATAAAAGATAATCCATTGACACCAGGATCTTGGGCTTAATCAAGAGTGAAAACAAGATCAGTCTTAGCTACATGAGGTGAAATAGCACATCAATGGACGGATGAGTTTTACATGGAAAATCATACACATAAAATCGGAGACAATCTTAGCTTCACATACCTCGAAAAAAAACCTATAAAAAAGATGACCTGTGCCATACTTGGCAATGCACTGTATGTAGCTACAGACTGGTGTTATTACAGGGATCTCGCAAGTCCCTCACTGGTTTTCTTCTGGAAAACTGGCATTGAACTGCTAAGTGGCAGGACTCATGGAATATGTTTGCATATCAGTGTTTGTATATTTTGGCCCTTGTGGTATAGTCGCCCTGATTTGCTCTTCCATGCCCTACAATTCCATGATTTAAACCAAAGTACTGTGGTAGACATCACACTATAATAACAGATTTATTTGAGCCACAATGTGAAGTAAGATACTCGGTATACTACGGTAAACAATTTGCTTTATTATTATTATTTATTTTTTATCTATTTTTTTTAATTTTTACGTTGAAGCCTATATCGCATGTAGGCTATGTATTATTTGAGGGCTCAGGTGGTTGGCCTCTGCACATTCTGGAGGGTTGTGATGGTTGGCCCTCGCCCACCCTCGCGCAGGCTGGATTTTTATAGTGACACCTGTGATCCATAGGTGAAGATCCCGTTTTCTGTGATGTTCGGATCCTCATTCAGGCTCATGCTGCCACCTGGTGGTCCCTCCGCTGCACTTATAGTCACAGTCAGAAGAGCAGGTATGCCGCTTGCGGGTTTCTTCGGCCACTTGACGATGGATTTGACAGTTGCTCCTTGGCGGGAGTTGAACTCGGGACCTTCGGCTCACCTACCAGGCTCTTGTCTACCGCATTAAAGAAGGTTGAAAGAGTTGCCCCGGCAGGGTTTGAACTCGGGACATCGAGCTCACCACTCCAAGACGCTAACCACTCGGCCACCGCCTCCCTAATCATCCTAATCACTGATGTGAATATCAAATATATTTTACAAATTTGATCCAATATTCAATCTACCAGTATTATAATCATGAAGTGGGTATGCTTAGACAAATGAACAACAGACAATGTGGGAAAATCAAAAGCTTTCGTAAAACAAAATTCCAAAATTTCCATTCCCATTCATCCCTTCCACTCACCATATAGTTTTATGATGACAGATTATCACTCGACTCAGTGGGAAGGATGCCCTTTGGACCTTTCGATACCCTTACATCATATACAAATGTAGATATATTGAGGATATACAAATCCCTTGCTGCCAAGATACTAAAAAGAAATATTCATGAGGCAGCAGGTGCCCTGCTACATGGCTGCTGTCAAACCTATGTGAGGAGGCTTTCCAGTTAGGAGGTACAGTAAACCTTAATTTTCCCGGACTATTAGGGGGGAGCACTAGTCCGGGAATCACAACAATCCGAGGCCATTACCCACCCCCGGATGTTTATCCTACTCTGTCCGGCAACCGCCAATATCAACTACCCCGCCGCAGACTTTTACGACACTTTGTCTAGCACTCATACATAATGTGCATCTTCCCAGCCTCAAGTTTCTTGTTTAACTCGAGTTTTTGGGACACAGAGAGCTGCACGGGCTTTCGTGTGTGCTTGGTCACTTTCTTGGAGGTTGGTGGTGCCATCCTGAAGGTAAAGCGAAGTTAAGACCCCTGCAGACAGACTAGCACAGCGAGGCAATAAATGTAAACAAATAAGACCGCTGAGCATGCTGCCACCTGGCGGGTGGCGCGGACACTGACAGGTGATGGGTGACATGAGAGGCTCGGACCACCGGACAACTTTGTCAATTTACAAACTGGACCAGGCATTTGTCCGGGACTCTGACATATCCCCGGACCTCGGATTTTGACCGGTAAATCCGATTTCCAGGAAATGGAGGTTCGGGAAAACGAGGGTTAAGTGTAATACATGGCTTTAGATTTGGTACGGAAATATCCATCGTCATTTTGTTACCAAATATTGCACATGGTGTTAGATTATATATGGTGATAAGAGACTGTGTCTAGTTAAAAATAGTAGAGTTGTTAGGAGACTGTGCAGTGTTAAAACTGGAAGTGTTTCCCCCTTTCATGAACCCTAATTTCCAATGGGATCCCACAAGATACTTTTGTGTTAAAACAAGTGATCTCTAACGGAAAAGAATCAAGATCTATTGAAAACACAATACAACTGATTGGAAATCTTGCTTTTTCTTGTGTGAGGGGAGGACTATTGATTGAACCAAAGTGATATCATGGAATTCACATCAAATGGAAACAGGCTGTTATAAATTCAACATGGACCTATATAAGTGCAATTATAGTAACCTTAGGGTAAGCTGATCTAGAAGCCACGTCCCTTGCCTCCTCCCCCATTTTTTGGGGGGCAGCTGATTGGTGCACTCATAATGATCTACATGTGTACAGATTACTAGTTTCATCATCACTACCAAACACACCATCCTCACTAGACCAAGGTAGAAAGAAGAGAGGTAGCGTCACTCCCATGGACCGCTATGGGACAAAAAATGAAATGGAGCTTTTTTATCAGGAATTGTTGGAGGTTTATGATATTATAAACAGTTACATTACGATAAAATAGAATGTTGATTTATTGTTTTATTACAAATTAAGCAAGTGTCGATGAATTATAAAATATATAAACATAAAAGTTCTTGGCTTCTCGTCGTGCCCGGACATTAGCCAGCGTCATATAAGCTCCGTTGGGCTGAGTACTTTGGGCAGTTGTTCACGGTGGACCCTCCAACTGAGCAGCTTCACACCACTGGGTTACAGGCAGTAGATGCCGATCCTCCCATTGACGAAACCGCACCCTCTCTTGACGAAGTCAGAGAGGCTGTAGCAAAGTTGAGGGGTGGAAAGGCAGCTGGTGTTTGTAATATCAGTGCGGAGCTCCTCAAAGCTGGGGGTGAGGCCATGATCCACGGGTTGCATGCTGTCCTGACTGCCGTGTGGCAATCAGGTACCATTCCTCCTGACTGGAAAAGGGGGCTGGTCGTCCCTATCTGGAAAGGGAAAGGGGACCGTCAGGACTGCAACAATTACCGCGATATTACACTGCTCAGCGTACCAGGCAAGGTACTTGCCCATCTATTGCTGACACGGATTCGCAGCCATCTGGTGAAGCATCAGAGACCTCAGCAGTCTGGGTTCACGCCTGGTAAGTCAACAACGGACCGTATCCTAGCGCTTCGTGTCCTGGTGGAACGCCGGCGTGAGTTTCGACAGGGGATGCTTGCAGCCTATGTTGATCTCAAGAAGGCGTTTGACTCAGTGCATCGTGAGTCACTCTGGGATCTTCTGCGACTTCGAGGGATTCCTGCAAGGACTATTGGTTTGATAACTGGTCTGTATTCTGGGACTGAGAGTGCTGTGAAGTGTGGGGCAGGTGTATCCAGCTTCTTTCCTGTGAATACAGGAGTGAGGCAAGGGTGCGTCCTTGCCCCATCACTTTTCAACGCTTATATGGACTGGGTATTGGACAAGGTTGTAGATCAAAGTGATGGTGGAGCATCCGTCGGCAACACCAAGATCACTGATCTTGTTTTTGCCGATGATGCAGTAGTCTTTGCTGAGTCGCTGGAGGTCCTGGTGATGGCTCTCGAGGCGCTGCACGAGGAGGCAAAGCCTTTGGGACTTGAGGTCTCCTGGCTCAAGACCAAGGTCCAGGTGTTTGGAGACTTACTAGATGAAGCAGTACAGTCTGTTCATGCGTGTGACGAGGACATTGAGATCTTGGAAAGTTTTACATACCTTGGTAGCGCAGTCCATAATGACGGCGGGTCACGTCAAGAAGTCTTACGGCGGATTGGCATAGCCCACGGTGTTATGGACTCGCACAGCGGGAGTATTTGGCGTTGTCGTCACCTGTGCAGGAGGACAAAGATCCGGATCTTCAAATCGCTTGTGATACCTGTCTTACTCTATGGTTGTGAGACATGGACACTAAATAGTGACTTGAAGAAACTAATCAATGCCTTTGGTAATAGGTGTCTTCGCAGAATCATGGGGTATCGCTGGGATGATTACGTGTCAAATCAGCGATTGCACCGTGAGACTGAATCGAGGCCTATTACCTGCATAGTCCGTCAGCGCCAACTTCGGCTATATGGGCATGTGGCACGCTACCCTGAAACCGATCCTTCCCATCGGGTTGTATCTGTAAGAGACAATCCGGCGTGGAGGAGGCCAAGGGGGCGCCCACAAGGCTCGTGGCTGGGGCAAGTTGATGTTTCTTGTCGAGAGCTGCTTGGTATGGGAAAGGAGCATGCATGGGAACTCGCACGTGGTGACCCTCGGGAGTGGCGTCGTAGGGTGGGCGAGGCGACGCGCCCCCCGGCGTATGCCCCCAATGATTGATTGATTGATATAAGCTCCGCCCCCTCGCCTAAGCTCCGCCCCCTCTCAACGTGCGAGCTCTTACCGTGAAGTGTAGCTATACTCGTCTAGCTTGGTGACTTTTTTGACAATGGGTTTTTGTCCAATGAATTGGATTTTTTTTTTTTTTTATTACATTTCATAGTTTTCCAAGGACCCAGAAACATAGAAAAGTATGGATTGAAGCCTCCAAAAGAAAAAATATAATGAAGTACACACAACCCTCGTTTTCCCGGACTATTAGGGGGGAGCACTGGTCCGGGAACCGCAAACGTCCGGGAATCGCAACAGTCCGAGGCCATTACCCACCCCCGGACGTTTATCCTACTCTAGTATTTACTTTCCGGCAACCGCCAATATCATCTACCCCGCTGCGGACTTTTATGTCACTTTGTTGTTTTTAGGGCTGTGATGATCCCTTGGGGAACACTATTGAGCATGGCCACCGAGAGACTAGGCCTGGTACATCGTCCGTGACGTCACACCATAAGGATACCACCCACTCCGCTCCCCGTACAAGTTTACCTACCTAATATAATGTTTATCAGTATAAAAGATATACTGTTATCTTCGGAAATGTTTGTTCTATAATATTATCAAATAAAAAACCATAAAACACACAAAGAAAAGGCCATTATGAGGCTTTCAAGAAATATGCATCAACTTAAACTCTTCGCCATTTAATATTTTGCTCGCAAACATTTTACATGGAGAATATCAATAGAAGCGGAATTTAATTAGCTTTCCATTGATATATTTCGTTTAGTGATAAATGAATTAGAACCATGCATAAATTAGCGTTAACTAAATAAATAACATCATCAATCGGGAAAAATTACCCGATTTCATGTTATTTATTTAGTTAACGCTAATTTATGCATGGTTCTAATTAATTTATCAGAAAAGGAAATATATCAATGGAAAGCTAATTAAATTCCGCTTCTATTGATATTCTCCATGTAAAAAGTTTTTTCACAAAATATTAAATGGCGAAAAGTTTAAGTTCATGCATATTTCTTGAAAGTCTCATAATGGCATTTCTTTAGTGTGTTTTACGGTTTTTTATTTGGTAATATTATAGAACAAACATTTCCGAAGATAACAGTATATATTTTATACTGATAAACATATATTAGGTAGGAAATTACCAGATTTCATGATTTTTTATATTTAGTTAACGCTAATTTATGCATGCCACTAATTCATTTATCACTAAACGAAATATCAATGGAAAGCTAATTAAACTCCGCTTCTATTGATATTCTCCATGTAAATTGTTTGTGAGCAAAATATTAAATGGCGAAGTTTAAGTTAATGCATATTTCTTGAAAGTCTCATAACGGCATTTTCTTTGTGTGTTTTACGGTTTTTTATTTGATAATATTATAGAACAAACATTTCCGAAGATAACAGTACAGTAAAAGCCTTATAACTCGGCACTGTATAACTCTGAATTTGATATAACTCGGCATGGCAAAGATTTTTTTTTTTTTTTTTTTTTTACACCTATGCCTATAGCAGTGTAGGCAGTGAGCTCCATGGGTGGGATGGTAGGCCCTGGAGGCTCACTCGAGGGCTGTGATGGTTGGCCCTCACCCGTGGTGGCGCAGGCAGGATTCTTATAGTGACGCCTGTGATTAGAGGCTCATGCCGCCCCCTGTGTCCTCCCATGCACTCCCAGTCGAAGGTAGAGTTAATGGACAGGGCATAGTGTTGCAGTAACTAAGTGCTCAAGTGATGTAAAATTCAGTTGTACAAGTACAGTACTGTGTACAATACAGTACAGAGTTGTGATTATAAAGTGATTAAAGTGATACCAGTGTTAAAATGCGACTGAGTCCCCCTAACATCTTCTACATGTTACAACAAGGTTCCCCTCTCCTTGGATTACATGCCTGCTGCTACCCGTTCATTGGTAAGTGTAGTTTTTATGCTTTTACAGTAGTGTTGTTGTTGTTGTTGTTGTTGTTGTTGTTGTTTTTCCAACCCATATCAGAGGAGGACATTGCATTACTCGGCACATTGAATAACTCGGCAAGGGCCAGAGCCCCTATCGTGCCGAGTTATAAGGCTTTTACTGTATATCTTTTATACTGATAAACATTATATTAGGTAGGTAAACTTGTACGGGGAGCGGAGCGGGTTGTATCCTTATGGTGTGACGTCACGGGCGATGTACCAGGCCTAGTCTCTCGGTGGTCTCGCTATGAAGCCCTGGTGATGTCCTATGATGCTATCACAGGCACTGTAGTTGACCTGTCTTCCTCAGGAAGGCACAGGTGAGGCGGATGACAGCGTGTTGCCAGGAGGGGGGGACGCCAGCCGCCTCCAGCAGGGTGGGCAGGTCACAGGTGGTGAAGTTCAGGGTGAGGAGTTGAGAGTGTAGCACTACACCAGTGGTTCTTAACCTGGGTTCGATCGAACCCCAGGGGTTCGGTGAGCCAGTCTCAGGGGTTTGGCGGAGGGGCTCCGAAACACATTGCAATTTTACTATTATTGTAATGCTGGATTATTCACCATAATAAATTATACGCTATATTATCGTATATTTAAGCAGTGCAGTGGAAGGAGAGTTATGTGTGGGTGTGTTTATATGTGTGTTTATGTTCGCCCGCCTCTCTCCCTTTCGAGCAGTGGGTCATAGAGGGGGGGAGCACCCGGCTATGCCAAGATCAATCAAGATCAATGCAGCCCCCTTTTTGTCCCAAAGGGAAAAAAATTGGCTTGCCATTGAATATCAAATTAGTGCAAAAAATCCCTTCTGATGCCTCAAAAAGCCCCTAAAAATACTTGATTTTTAAAACATTTCGTGACCCACTCCTCAGACCACCCAGCTTCATTCCATTACCCCCCCTTCCCTTTCCACTGTCCTTCTTTATACGCCACTGCTCCCGAGTCTTTCCTTTCCTATTCTTATTATCCAAATATACTCTTGACTTTTAATGCATTTTTTCTTTGATTTTTATTATCTTATTTTTCGTCCCATATTTGAGGGGTTCGGCTAGTGTGCGGAGTTTTTTATAAGGGTTCGTCGCCTCTGAAAAGGTTAAGAACCACTGCACTACACGGTGGGAGTGAAAGCACGGACACTGCAGCAGAAAGTGTTCAATAGTCTCAGAGACGTTCCTGCACCAGGGGCAGTGGGGGTCAGGGGACTGACGGAGGCGGTGCAGGTGAACCATGAGTGTCGTGTGCCCAAATGTAAACAATACGACCGCTGAGCATGCTGCCACCTGGCGGGAGGAGCGGACACTGACCAGGGGTGACAGGAGACGCTCAGACCGCCGGACAACTTTGTCGATTTACGGACTGGACCAGGCATTTGTCCAGGACTCTTGACATATCCCCGGACCTCGGATTTTGACCGGCAAATCCGATATCCGAGAAATGGAGATCCGGGAAAACGAGGGTTGTGTGTACAATGACGTGAAGAGGTGCCACTACATATGTTCTATGCACTTCACATCTGAATGCTTCAATTTTCACTTAACAAGTGAAAACGTGAAGCTGTCATTGACACCAATGTCCTGCCCAACATTGAATCTGCCAAGACTGGACAACACCATCAGGAATTAATTACATATGAAGATCATATAGAGTGAGTATTAAACCAGTGACGTACACACTTCCAAAAACTTATGATATAAACTAATTGGAGGTATAGTACATAACTGTTATGCTACCTAGATAGTGATTATATAATGTTACCTAGATAATGCTACTCCATATTAAGTGATTAATTTCTTATACGGTTTCATTCAACTCAGTAAAATATCACATATTTTTAAATTTCTTACGTTACAGGAATAATGATGTTTGTTAGTTTGCATTATTATTATTATTCTTATCACTATTATTATTAGTATTATTCTTATGTGTTTGCTATTATTGTTATATTAGGAATATGTTTCCGTATTTTTAAAGTTTTGAATATTTAAGTTACTGCAGAAATATTATAAAAAGTATTACAGCAAACGAACTAATGTAATGAGTAACTCTTCAAAATCATCACTTGAACATAATGGAAATCTGTCTGTTGTCTGTTGAGATGAATAATTCATAGATATAAGAATAAACATTGAATAGGCTTTCTGGTGAACAATGAGCTACCCTAATATTACCCTAGTATAATATTATCAAATAAAAAAACAGTAAAACACGCTAAAGAAATACCATTACAAGACTGAAGAAATATGCATGAACTTAATATTCACTTAAACTCTTCGCCACTTAAAACTTTGCGAGTCAACTTTTAAGTAAATAAATAACATCATCAATCGGGAAAATTACCCGTCTGATGATGTTATTTATTTAGTTAACGCTAATTTATGCATGGTGGTAATTCATTTATCAGAAAACTAAATTTATCAATGGAAAGCTAATAAAATTGCACTTCTATTGATATGTTTCATGTTAAAAGTTGACTCGCAAAGTTTTAAGTGGCGAAGAGTTTGTGAATATTAATTAAGTTCATGCATCTCATAATGATACACATCTTCATAGACACTTCAGTCTCGTAATGGCATTTCTTTAGCATGTTTTACTGTTTTTTTATTTGATAATATTATAGAACAAACATTTACGAAGATTACAGTATATTATATATACTGATAAACCATAGTCTATATGATAGTCATATGCAGCAAGTGAATGGGCCAACAGCCCTGGTTAACACCTGCCGCACGGCGGCGGTCGGTCTCACGCGCACCACAGGGCACCCCGGAGTGAGGTATCTTGTTGTAGTGTCTTTGATTGTATGTCGAATGCACTCGCTACCGAGACCATTGAGAAGGGGCGTGGCCTAGCGTCAAAGTTGCCAGCGAGTGATTATTTCCCATCGTGTATGACGCTACCTCTCTTCTATCTACCTTGCACTAGACAACAGCGCATGACCACTGGGCAGAGCCATCTTCACTACTCCCCATTAATACCACAGTGTTGCATATTTCTTTTGTAGTGAAGATGGCCTGTACACTATACGCACTCCTATTGGCCTATATTTACACTACACCCTATGCAGTGAACACCAAGGAAAATAGAAGAGAGGTAGCATCACTCACGTCACGAGGTTTTGTCCTATAGACTGCTATGGGACAAAAAATTAAATAGAACTTTTTTATTAGGCATAGTTGGAGGTTTTCGATGTTATAAATTGCTACATTATTATAAAATAGCATGTGGAATTTTTTTAAATAAAAAATTAAGCAAGTGTCAATGAATTAAAAATATATATATAAAAGTTCTTGACTTCTTGTCGTGCACTTGATTGGCCGGCTTCATATAAGCTCCGCCCCCTCGCCTAAGCTACACCCCTTCTCAGTGCGAGCTGTGTCGTGTAGCTATACTTCACGACTTAATGTGTAGCTATACTTTACCGTGAAGTGTATACTTCATAGTTTGCATTATTATTATTATTACCTCCGCCAACGAAGTTGGAGGGGTTATGTTTTCACCCCGATCTGTCTGTCTGTCTGTCTGTTTGTTAGTGTACAGGATTTCTCAAAAAGTTACCAATATATTTGGACCAAACTCAGTATACCAAGTCTATTTGGTATAAGGAAGAACTGATTTAATTTTGGATGAAATCTATTGACAACTGTTGCCATGGCAACCAATTGATGAAATATTCGGCCGGAGGTATGCGCTCATACTGAGTGCATATATATATAATCACAACTGTTGCCATAGCAACCAATTGATGAAATATTCGGGCGGAGGTATGCGCTCATACTGAGTCACTATATAATCACACTGTTGCTAGAACAATTGATGAAAATTCGGGCTTCCTCTACGAGTGCCCCCCCCCCCCCCCCTAGTTATTATGATGTTTTTGCTATTACGTATTGTTGTATTAGAAATAGGCTTCCCTATTTAAAAAGTTTTGAATATTTTAGTTACTGCAGAAATATATTTAACAGACATTACAGAAAACGAACTAACACTATGAGCATCTAGTCGAAATCATCACTTTAACCCCTTGAAGCCCAGAATGTAATTTCCATTGTAATTTTGACGTGGAAAATCAATCATGTAGGCTACATACACTGCTCCCTCGTATAACACTGGTTCGTACAACACGATCCTCGTACAACACGGTGGGGGTCTGAGCAACCCAGTTCATCCGCACAACACTATTCGTATTCATACAACACGATCTAACGATCCGATAGCAAGGCAATTTTGCCCTTACCTGCACTGCACGGTGCTGCGCTGCACAACACACAACTTGAATACTTCCTCAGTACTCAGTACCTCAGTACTTACCTGTTACAAGTATTTCAAATACCATAAGACAACATAAGACATTCAAATCAACTAATCTGTCCTCACACTGTAATGTTTATGTTCTGCCTCTGGAGGCTCGGCAGATTGCAGCAACAGCGCCATCTATCGTCTGCTAGGTAGTGTTGATGTATCATTTACCACCCAGGCTGTCACACACGTATCACAAGCTCTTTTCAGTCCTGGAAATTATCACCCATGGCGAATTCATCAAAACTATTTACTAATACGTACTATTGCATACCAGCTAAAAGTTGTACGATACGCCAAAGAACATGGGAATAGAGCAACAGAAAGACCACTGCCTACCGAAAAAATTGGTAGATTTTACTACCGGTAGAAAATCTGTTTATTTTTATATTTTTTTTTAAGAAATTTCTTTCCAAACTTTCTCCAACCATTAGAATTAAGGTAAGGGACCAAGATGAGTGAATGTTTACTATATATTGATTATTATAAAGGCAATGCATGTATTTCATTGTGTTAATATGGGGGTAAAAGTACAAAAGTTCAGAGGTGTCCACCATATGTACATTATAACATAGGTTTCTATGATTCGTACAACACGATTTTGTACAACACAGCGTGCTGTGTCGCCCATAAAACTGTGTTGTATGAGGATGCAGTGTATATTGTAAAATGCACTAGCTACAGACTCGTGAGAAGGGACATGGCCTAGCGTCAAAGTTGCAAGCGAGTGATAATTTCCCGTCGCGTATGCACTACCTCTCTTCTATCTACCTTAGTGAAGACGTCTCTATCAAGAGGTCACACGCTGTTGTGTAGTGAGGATGATAAGAGTAATCTGTACAAATGAACATTATGAATGCCATCATTCAGTTGCTCCATTGTTGGGCCTTGTTATTTTCTAGAACATGGCAAAAAGTGAGAAACAAATATTTCAAGGGAAACCCACTGAAATGTGCCCCTTAAAGTTACTTCACAATTTATCCATTTTCAGGATGAAGAAAATTTTCAATTTGTTTTGTTTGTTTGTTTGTTTAGAGGATAATTCCTCAGAGCCATAGTGATCTACCGCTGCAGCTTAGTGTTGGCCGAAGCCACCACCCCGGGAGGGGGGTCACAAACCCCCGGCTAACACCCGGTACCCATACACTGCTGGGTGGACAGGGGCTCGGGTTTTAAGAAAGACCACCCATCTATCTTCGCTCCGCCCGGGGATCGAACCCGGGACTTCTCGGCTGTGAGCCCTGGAAATCGGTGTTAACCACTACACTACGGAGTACGGAATTATATAGTTCAACTAATTTATAAATCATCTTGAAATGAAATCTAATCAATACTGTATTATTAGTAAAAATAACCATAGTTTAAAATGTACTGGTCTTATTGGCATAAACTATCATGGTAGTTACCAGACCTCAGAACACCAATAATTAATTTTAGAAAATTCAAGCAAAATATAAAAAAAGGCAAACATTAAGTTAGGTAACAAACATTCCCACTTACTTGGTTCCTTGAGAGCCATGCTGTTTCACAGGCTCCTGTTCACTTTCCGACACACTGAGGTGCTGCAAGCTCTCTGCTACTGCACCTGCTTCCTCCCTGTCTCGCGGGGGGCTGAGGGCTGGCAGGCTAGTTTGTCTGGACACACACAATAAAGGAATGGTTGAGAAAATCTGTCCTGTGGTTGTAGCAATCAATATTATATTGTACTTGATCAATTATAGCCATAGATTGTACAATAGTAAAGGAATTATGTTGTGACTGTACTAGTAAAGGATAAAATGCATTACATTTATTTTGACAAATTGTACACTTCCAATCATACTATCCTTGCAGGCCCTAGGGTCAACTGTTGCTAACTCCTGGAAAAAAAAATAGGTAGATGGAATTCTCATCAACGACTTCATACAAGCTAGCTGATGGAATATTTTAGTGCAATTTTGGGATAATAATCTAAATTCCCATTTGGCAACTAGCTATGAATTGCACGGGAAATATAAAAAATAATAATATTATTACTCATTTCTCTAAAGTGCTAATTCTTCTCAAGGATTCATTAGCACGTGATAAGAAAAAAAATCGAGACTTTTCACTTTCAGTAAAAAAGAAATCCTCAGGTGTCAGGTCATTGTAATGTCAGTCAGGAAAATAAGTGACAACATGAGATAATTCCTGAGGGTTTGGGTCACAGTAGTGTCAGCCAAATCGTTACTACTACAATCTGTATACTGTAGTTGAGATTGGTTCAAGGACTGCTTTCTTAGTGGCATTTGTTATTTCTAGTGTAATGCGGGAAAATGAGTCAAACCGGGGACTCACGATTGACGAAAAGTTTACACAAAGTGGTGAGGGTAAAGTAATATATAGCCATTTAATAAATAGTCATTTTTCTTCGCTCCTCAGTCCCAATTCATTTGGATATAGGTATCCGTCCATATGTTAATGGTCTCGTAGTCACTTGTGACGTCACGGCAGGAAGGCAAGAGAGACAGCAGACAGGCGATCCCTCTCTCTCTAGCCGACCCTCGAGCTGACTGGTCGTGTGGAGGGAGTTGGTTCTGATAACCCTTTATAAAGGTATGTGAGTGGCGGTGTACTTATAAGGATATCTGGTGCATTGATTAGTTCATGATAGACTTGTAACTTGTGATTTAAATACAGGGTTTGTTCCTGGGGAGGTGAGCGGAGCGGAGTGGTGATACACCGACTTGGGACACACGTGTTTCATGGCGGCAAGAATTGGATCCCACTGAGTGGCCGCAGAGGGGGTGACCAGCCTGGACACCAGTTTTAAGAGCTAAGGTCATGTTATTGCTCGAGTGTTTATGCGTGTAGATAGGTATATTACCTAGTAACTCAGTATAGGAACTTTTGTGCCTGTGTTAAGCCCAAATGAGAATTGAGTCGTTTCGGGTATTCTTATTATTTCGTGATTTTGGTGAAACCATAGGGTGGGGGATGTGATTACTGATCTTGAGGATTATAAAGAAACCCTGTTAACGAGTTGTTCATTAAATCCCAATTACCCTCATATACGTATTCTCTAAATCTTTAAAAAAAATAAAAAAAATACCACTTAATGTGGGTGGTGGCAGCGTAATCACCAGGTTTGTTGAGCCCTTCAAATTAACATCTAGCTAAAGGGGGGGCACTACACTAGCATACAGCAAAATACATGTATTTAAACCCCTTCACACCCAGATATTTCTTTTATGTGAAATCGTCTATTGTTAGCCATAAAATTACGAAAAAGTAACTTAACCCTTTCACGCACGGTGACGGGATCGCGTCAAAACGGGCCCTTGTACATCTTAGCTTTTGACGCGAATTAAACATAAAAAAAGTCGCCAAAAATAAAGTATTTATCAGAATCGCGTCAACATTTTCTGCGTAAAAGATCCAAGCTAGGCCTATAAAATAAACTAATTGTCAACTCGCTCGTGCGAATGGATTTGAAGTGATAAGGGCCCGTGTCACTGTTCACTCTCAGCAGGCAGCGTGTTAGCCCGCCTTCTTAGCCATCCGTCTTCCAACATGTGTTTCAGTTTTCCTCCATTTTCTCAAAATCTACTGGCCATATGAAAATTATAATGGTAGCATTGGAATCCTCATAAAAGTCCGCTTTTATTGGCATATAAACCATAAAAATTCGACTCAGGAAGTATCGAGCTACGAAGTGGTGAACGTAAGTATTTCTTATTTCTCTTTACTTAATGTTTTTTGAAGTCGTTAAACTCCGCTCTTTATTTGCATTTCTTGTTATTTTTGTCTTTCATAAGGCAGAATAATCTCTTGCGAAACCAACGATACATAATGCCAGGAAAAAAGAATAATCGTGGTTGAAATTGATAACATAAACAAAACATTCGCCGCACAGTCAGGCCATTCTGCGGGGCAACTTAGAGAGCCCAAAATTGATGTTGCAGTGGACGGAAAAAATTAATAAACTTTTCGTGCGTGAAAGGGTTAATATACCAAATTAGTTAGTCGACAAGGATACTAAACAGGTCATGTCTTATAAAATATTGCTTATATTCACTAAAAATCGTCTAATGGTAGCCAAATTACAATGGATTTTACGTTCTGGGTCTCAAGGGGTTAAGAGTAATCTGTGCCAGGCCTAAGACCAAAGTTGCCACCTAACACAATCATTTGAACACAAAATAAAAAATTCATGAAAATTATTTTGAAGGTAATTAAGTATCTCACCATCTTTACTGCTTATGGTTAGAACTAAATTGCAGAGCAACTGCAAAACGGTGATTACCATTGATGTAAAAACTAGCGGGTCCTTCTATCACACATTTCAGGAAATCTAGGCAATATCAGGGAAAAGAAAATGAAACAGTCAACCACTAATAATCTTACTAGCCCGCCAGGCAATTGTTTGTTTGCCGTGTGTTCGTGCTGTGCTTGCTACCTCTTTATAGCTAGTCTTTAGGGGACAAAAACTGGTAAATATAGAACAAATCTTATACACCAACCTAACACAAAAACACTATACCTACTCACTCCAAGGAACATGAAAACACCAACCTCCCTAAACCGGCATTCAGAGGCATATTCATACTCAAATCACCAGTCCATCCAGTCACTCAAGGACAACACTCAGCTACTTGCATAGCCCCTTGACATCCACCCTCCTGAGTCTTCCTTCCCCGTGAGGACAGAGTCCACCTAGCCAGGCTGCGATGAAGATACCAACCGGCACTTTTGAGCTATCAGAGGAGGCTGGATGGCTGGATCCATTGCCGGCCGATGCCTGTCAGGGATGCAACACAGCATCCCACAACATCAAGCATATAAATATTATGGAAGACTTTACTGCACATAATCACACACGCCAACAACACAACATACACTCTACAAAGTCCCTATGGCCCAGTCCAGGCCATGGCCTTCTCAATAGCTTGGGGCTGTTCAGCCTGGCAACCGGATGAAACCAAAACGACAACAACCAAACTAAATCTAGCAAAGCATCTGGTAGATGACTTCACTTTAGTTTAGCATCATTAACCCTTAAACTGCAGTTGTCTCATAATCCTGAAACTCTTCCAGTGTAGGAAAATACAGACATTATAAAAAACTATGAATTAAAATTGTATAACACTAAATATATTTCATGATATTGAAATACTGAAATGTGAAGTATTACAGCACATCGAGTGAGGAAAAGAATAATAGGAACAGAGCGTATGGCCGTATGCTATCAAATTTTGCTGCATTTTGATACGGCGATTGGCGTTGGGAGAAAAGTATGGGCCAGGCACACTAGTAGTCTGTTAAAGAAACCTCACTTGTTAGAATGGAATCAGCAAGGATATTAGGAAGTCAGACAGCTGAAAACTCTGCTGTAATTCCAGGAAGTACACTCGACCCTTGCTCTAACGGACCACGATACAACAGATTTCGGATCTTACGGACAACATCTGGTGTCTGATTTGCGTAGTCAAGAAAAGTCTCACTGAGGTTGCCCTGCAGTACAATATCAAAGGTGGTAGTGCACATAGTTTAGGGTACTCAGTAGTGTAGAGGTAGCACGCTCGGCTCACAACCGAGAAGTCCCGGGTTCAATCCCCGGGCGGAGCGGAGACAGATGGGCTGTTTCCTTAAAACTCGTGCCCCTGTCCACCCAGCAGTGAATGGGTACCGGGTGTTAACCGGGGGTTGTGACCAGCCTCCCGGGGTGATGGCTTCGGCCAATACTAAAGATGAATGATAAGAATGTTGATATGGAGACGGGGCCATACGAGTGCAGCTCAGGCCCTGTAAATTACAACTATGTAGATGAATACATAAGTCTGGTTCTGTGCAGGCTAGGCTGTTTATAATATTTGTACATTTTATACTATGTTAGTTTCCTTTGCACCATGCTACCCCTCTGCCTATTTGTTGTACCCATTACCTGGAACTCAACACTTTTATTTTAACAAACAATGGTCCCCCTATTAAAAATTCAGGATTGAGTGTTATTAGAAATTTCCTATTTGCCAAAAGTCAAAATTAACTTGAAAATAAAGAAATATTATATCAAATGTCAAAAATAAGAGATAAGAAATGACAAAATGCTACTACAACAATATGGAAAAAGAAAAACACATAATATATTAGGAGCTGCCATTACAAAGGCTACAACTCCACATCATTATGGCCACCTAGACAATGGTGAAGTAAAAAAAATGGGGCGTAATTTTGTGTCGAGTCAACAATCAGAACTGAGAAAGAACAAGGATTCTATTGTGAGAGCGCCGAAGTTGGGAACCAGCACTGTTACTGATACAACACTTACAAAGATTTTCTTTGACATCCATGAGTGTTGTAGCATACTTTTTCCAATAATTAGTGATTATATGTCTAAGATAAAAATGTCCACTATGTCATGCCGTATCAGGTCTGGGTGAGGTACAAAAAAGTTGGATTTAAGCTTAGTCTTGGCCCAGGGATGCTACATTAACATGCAATTAACGGGTTTCATTGGTAAAAGCCTCAATTTTGGTAAAGCAGAACAGTAAAACCTCCATAAGTCGGTATTTGTTAAGTCAGATTCACGGATAAGTCGTAATGGCTCGCATATAAAGATATTTAAAATAATTTCAAATTTTTTGGGAAAAAAAATTCAGTGTCTGCGTGATCCAGCATTACTATGTCTGCTCCTGCACCCACGGCTTCTAAGAGCAGGAAGGGCATGAAACTAAGACTCGATGCTCCATGCAGGTGGTTTGTGCAGTTTGATATCAAATCCAGTACAGTAGAGCTCTTGGTCAAGATTTTCCCAGATTTTCAATAGCGATAGTGATACCACTCGTGTATTTTCGGAAAAGTATTTTGGGGATAGCCACAGCCAAGTGGCCAGATGATCTGAAGCAACCATTATGCATATATATGCCACTGTACAAGTGCATACACCTACACAGTGCAAAATAATATTCTGGTAGGAAAGAATGCACACAGTAAACTCTCTCTAATTTGAACCCGTATGATTCAAACTTCGGATAATTTGACCTGTTTCAGACCCAGTTCAAATTTTTCAAGAACTTTCCAACTTTCCATAATCAGAACTGAAGTTAAAATTTTCAAAGTTTTCTGCAGCACCTTTCACCTCCTCTGTGCCACCCACTTCGTCAGCCAGCCTCCACATCGCCTCCAAGACATAAACCACCTCAAGCACTGAAGATCTTACCTTACAAATCCCCAGAGTGACACCTCCCAGGACTGCGTTCAGTAGCGGTCATCACCCCGCACCTTCCCTACTGAACGATACTGAACGCTTCACAATTTACATTGCTACCAAGATAGCAGCTGCAGAAATTTATCTCTGTGGCTATTCTTATTGTTCAAGAATAAATTGCTGATGACCCTGTATTTGAAGATGCAGAAGTTATAGCAGCAGTTAATGAAATATTAAGGAGGCAACATCAGGCAAGAAAAGGACAGCGAAGAGGAGAGTCTTTCTTTGCCCTTTGTTTACATACCCTTATTGTGGCGTGAGCTGGCAACTCCGTAACGATCTACCTCCCAGATATCTATTGCGGGGGTAGCCTGCACTAGGCATGCTGTATACTGATGTCACTGTGCGTCTCCGTGTGCACCTGTGCGCGTTGCCTTACTGAACGCAGCCTTTGCCTGAAGACGCTATCAGTGGTGCCTGAGTCCTCAGTGTACACTGTACAGTAGTACTGCATTTCAAAACTTCAGTGTTAGCCACGTTTTGGTGAGTACAAGTAATACAATCTGTGCTGTTTTGGCATGTTTGAGTGAGTTCTTAATGTGTGGTTGGGCTAGAGGTAAGCATCGGATAATTCGAACTTTCAGCTAATTCAAAAAAGTCTCCCCCCAATTAGATCGAATTAGAGAGGGCTTACTGTAGATACATGGAAATATACTGTGTATAGACACCATAATCATTCCAAATATTCATATAATATTCATAAAGTAAATAACAAACCAGGTGGTGAGTTATGCCTTGCATCATCAATCAAGATTTATCAAGATCAAGTTCTCATAATGACATCACAAGTAAACAAACTTGTACAGTGGTGGGCAAGTCCATGAGCCCGATAGCAACGGAGATGGGAATCTCGAGAAATGCTGTCTCAATCTGGTACCTGCAGGCTTTAAATGATGAGTTGGAAACTAGTTTATTGGAAAGTGTTAAAACCTCGGAAAATGTCAAAAAATACCAAGCAACATGGAATACAAATTAGATCAAGCAAGCAGAATGGTCTTCTTTGACATTTTTTGAAGTCGTTCTAACCCTTTTTCCGTCAAACTTGTTTCCAACTCATCCTTTAAAGCCTGCATGCACCAGATTGAGACAGCATTTCTGGAGGTTCCCATCTCCCTTGCTATCTGAATCATGGACTTGCGACCACTGTTTAATGTGACTATATGTGTCTTCTTGACAATGAATAGTGATTTGCCAGGAAAAATGCTTCTGTAGACCTGGGGGAAGGGTTAGAGGAAGGTGGGGTGATAGGGGGTATTTAGGCGCAAGGAGCAAAGATGTCAA
This sequence comes from Chionoecetes opilio, assembly GCA_016584305.1. Taxonomy (NCBI): domain Eukaryota; kingdom Metazoa; phylum Arthropoda; class Malacostraca; order Decapoda; family Majidae; genus Chionoecetes; species Chionoecetes opilio. Next base: position 174,816 of record JACEEZ010016561.1, read on the forward strand.
CCCTCTCCCCTTCATACTAGTGAGGCAGCTTAGGTAGTTGATGGGGACATGCCGGATAAAAGCACCACATTTTTTCCAGGTATTCCTCAGAATCCAAGCTTCAATTCTAGAACCGGCGCCAAGCGATCCGAACATTTTTTTTAAACAATCTTTATTTTTTTATTTTTTTTTTATTTAACATTTTGTGCCTATAGCACCTGTAGGCAATAGTGACCCAGGGCTCGGTAGTTAAGCCCCGGAGGTTCACTTGAGGGCTGTGATGGTTGGCCCTCGTCCGTGGTGGCGCAGGCAGGATTTTTATAGTGACGCCTGTGATTAGAGGCTCATGCCGCCCCCCTGTGTCATCCGATGCACTCGCAATCGAAGGTAGAGTTAATGGGCAGGGCATGTGGGTGTTCTTAGGCCACTCGACGGTGCAGAAAGATTTTGGTTTTCTTCGGGGATCGAACTCGGGTCACCGAGAACGCCACTGAGAGACGCTAACCACTGCTACCGCCTCCCCGATAGGATAGCCTGCATAATAGAACTTTTTTTGTTTTTATTTAATTAAATGCATATTACACCGCCGTTTCTGGATGCAAGAATTCTCGACGGTGTTGCTGTGGTGTATCTGCTTCCTCATACTAATGTCACCACATTCAATGCTAATGGCGTTTGCATCCCCCACATCCTGAAGCTACTTGAATCCTGCAGAAGAGTCGATGTGGTCTGGGACAGCTACATTGCCAGCAGTATCAAGGAGTCAACTAGAGAGAAAAGGGGAAAAGGTGTGCGGAGAAAGGTCGGCGGTCCAACCAAGGTGCCCAGCAACTGGCCCGACTTCCTCCGGGATTCCACAAACAAGGAGGAGCTTTTCCAGTTCCTTTCAGACAAAGTCGGCTCCAATGACTGGCCAGACGGAAAGGAGGTCTTCATAACATCAGGCACAGATGTGATCAGCAGAGGTTCCGACCACTCCATGCCACGATGTGACCATGAAGAGGCCGATACAAGGATTGTCGTTCACCTGAAAGATGCGCTGGACAAGGGATGCACCACCTGTTTGGTACGCACTGTCGACACAGACGTCGTTGTCATACTGATAGGAAAGTATCATTCCCTGACCAGCCAGCATCAGATGGCAGCCATCTGGGTAGCCTTTGGAACTGGAAAGAACTTCATGTACCTGGATATCAATGCCATATGCTATGCTCTGGGAAAAGATAGGTCAACGGCACTGCCTATGTTCCACAGCTTCACGGGCTGCGACACAACTTCCGCTTTCTTTGGCACAGGGAAGAAATCGGTATGGGAGGCTTGGAATGCCTACGTGGAGGTGACGGAAGCCTTCAACAACCTCATGAATCACCCTTACATGACTGTGACAGTGAACTGCAAGGAATTCCAGTTGCTCGAGCGCTTCACCGTGATCATCTACAATAAGAAGAGCAACTTGGACTCTGTGAACGAGGCACGTAGGGAACTCTTCTCCCAGAAAAACAGGACAATGGAGAACATTCCCCCAACGCAAGAAGCCCTTCTGCAGCACACACTGCGCGCAGTCTACCAAGCTGGAATCTGGGCAACCAGTGATCATTGTGAGCAGAAGCCTCCAACCTCAGAGGGCTTTGGATGGATTCTAGAGAGTGCAACGAAGACCTGGCGTCCTGTGTGCTCCAACCTGCCTGTGGCATCCCAGGTCTGCAGCGGACTGATCAAGTGTGGTTGCAAAAGCGCCATGTGCACGTGTGGAGGACGATGCTCATGCAAGAAGGCGCGGTGGAAGTGCACATAACTTTGCAGCTGCCGATGTGAGAAGTAGCTTAGCCGGCTTAGTGTGAAATGTAGTAATTGAATTTTGTGCAGAGAAGGGATTTAAGACATTAACACTGCATGTTTCCATGTTTTAATGTCAGTTGTTAGCAGATTCCTCCATTAAAACCTTTGAACTGACCTCCATGCTTTGCTCTCCTACTTAATTGTGTACTAAGTATGATTATTTCATGTGATTGAATTATAAACACCCCTAATGGGCCAAATAATGAGCAACCATACTCAGAAAATACCTTAAAACAAGAAACATGGCAATTTTGCACCATGTTGGGTAAATATACGCACGGTCTGAAAGAGTTCACATTTTTTCTTGATTTTCGTATGTGTTAAATTGCTCACATTACAAAAATGTATCGTAGAAGCATAAGAGTGGTCGTATCGCTTGGCGCCGGTTATAGAATCAGAGCTGGGACCCTGAAGATTGCCTGATCAAAATTTGGTGCTTTTATCCGGCATGTCCCCATCCCTTTGAAATTCGGTGCTAAGCTGCCTCACTATACCTTAGTGCAGCCTGAGCGATGTGGAGCACTATGAGGACTAACCTCCAGCCCAGTGAGATGTCAGATATATGACAAACCCGAGAAAATCAAACATATCACCGAGAAGGGCAAAAAATCTGAAGATGTCGTTCTTGTCCTAAGTTTTTTTGCGGTGACTGTATATAATATCGATTCTGGACTCCCAGAGTTTTTAAAATGGTCCTTTACCAACCCCCTACTACTGAGCTAGTGCTCAAGAGTAGGGGTTGAGTCTGGAAAGGGTGCGGACCAATGAAAAGGTTAAGACCACTGTACTGGAGGATGCAGGGCTTGAATAACATTTACACTCACTCCCTTACTGAAGTACACTATTAGTTCCAGTTTTTCACTGAACTTGAAATGTATATAAGTCCAACATTTCTCTTGTAAATACTAAACACTGTACTAAACTATGTAAAAGAAAATGCTTGTACAGTACAGCTATACCCTAATAACACTCAACTGTATATTTCACAGCCTTAAATCAATCAATCATTGGAGGCATATTATATTTATAAAAAAAAAATCTTTTTTACGATGGCTATCTTTTACATGTCATTTTATATATCATTGAATTTCTTTTATGGCTAACAGAAGGAGATTGACTCTTTGTATGTGCAAATTATTCTATTCTTTTTTTTCCACAAGTCATTCATGTGTTCTAAAAAGAACACTTTTCTTGTAGAGTAGGGCTTAAAAATGGCATAATTTTTTTTTCTTTTCTACAATGCCTATCTTTTTATGTCTTCTATATATCATTGGATTTCTTTCATGGCTAACAGAAGGAGATTGACTGTTTGTGCTTCTTGGAGTCATTTCATGAACAACTGTTGATGTGTGCGTGACTGTGTTGTGTGCACCGTGCACTAATGATTTTAAGCTATTATCTTTATTCTTTTCCACTGGTCATTCAGGTCTCTTTAGGTTTTTGTAGAATGTGGCTTCCAAATGCCATTATAAATAGAATTCTTATTCTTTTATAATAGCCAACTTTGAATGCAATTCCAAATGTCTTGAGTTTCTTTTATCGCTAATGGAATGAGATTAGATAATAAAAAAATTCTTTATTTACTATTTAGTCAGATTATGTACACAAGGGTCCTGCATAAAATGTGTTCGCATAAAGCGTTTCCCCTATAGAACGAACGACCTAAAATATTAAAATAAAAAAAATAAAAATTATTATTATTATTTTTCAAATTAATAAAATTCCAAATTTTTTGTTAGGAACGAATGTGATCATATAGAACAATTCCGCCATCAACGTAGGGCAAATCCAAGGAGTTCTCATATAGAGCGCCGAAATATCGTACAGAACGTCAGGTGACGTGACTAATGCGTATTGTGACATCACTGTCGTCTTCTTAGCATACTGGTTATACAGGGAGGTCCCGTTATACGAGCATTCGGTATACGAGAATCCGATGATAAGAGATGTGTAAATTAGGGTCTATTTTCAATATACGAGATCGAAAATCCAATGATACGACATTCAAACTGGGGTGAGTAAAATGATCAAGTTCAAAATGCACGCCCTACCACTCCCGGGCTAAACAAAGGGAGATTTGGTTGACCACAGTGAGGTCACCCCTAGCAAGCCGTGACCTGAAGGGTAATTAAGCATATGGCGCGGCCTGACATTTAGGGGTAATTAGCAGGTGTGCGGCCCCAACCTTGGGACCGCAGTCAGGTCACCCCTAGCAGGGCGTGACCTGAAGGGTAATTAAGCATATGGCACGGCCTGACCTTTAGGGGTAATTAGCAGGTGTGTGGCCCCAACCTTGGGACCGCTACACTACCTTCTCTTGTATCACTCGGCGTCCCCTACATTACAACGTCTTTTTTGCTTGTTATGCATGTTTTATGTTTAATTAATGTGCAGTTATGTTATTTTGTGTGCTATTTTCTCTCAGAATGCTTTTTCTACAGAATAGGTAGTACAGTGTGGGTAATATAGACGCTGTGTGTTTGTTGTGTTTGCTATAGTTTATTTTAGCTTGAAAAATACAATATATATATATATATATATATATATATATATATTTATTTATTTATTTTTTTTTTTTAAATTGATGGGGTCTTGGAACCAAACCTATATTTTACCATTAGTTATATGTTTCGTTATACGAGATTTCGCTTTACGAGTATGCCAGGTGGAACCTAACTGCTCGTATCTTCGGGACCTCCCTGTATTATATGTATGTGTTAATCGATACTAATACAGGATGTCTGAGTGTATGTGTGTCTTGTACTGGCGTCTACCGGATGCTGAGTGTTGACACCTTTTGATGACATTATGCTGACCCAAACAGCCACACCATCCCATCATGATGACGTGGATAGCCTGGTCTTGGGAAGCACGACGTAAACACCTTGCTCACCGGCTCACCGGAACCACAGCTTCCTGGCAGCTTTCCTCATATGCTGCAACTAAGCCGGAGAGAGGACAGAACTACAGAGAGCTACAGGAGACGCGTTACAGAGCGCTCCTACTCACGACCCGTTCCTGAGTGTCTGTGTGCACTCCACACCCAGGAGGTGTGAGAGTGCCTTGTCACGACATTATCTGTTCACGGCCCTGTCTAAGACATTAGTCTCAACGGCCTGTTACTTAACGAACTGCGTGACATTATTATTGTATAAATCTCACAGTGTACAGATATGTATATATATCTTGTAATTATTGTTCTGGTACTTACTGATTAACAAGCCTTTATAAAACAACCGCTCGACCACTTTTATTCAACTACTATCTGAAGTGTCTGGCTAGGACGGTATACGCCTACCCATCAACCTTGCACTTCTGAGGCAATCAACCCCTACTGTGTCACCAACAGTTGTAAGTATTCTTACTTGGGTTGACCCCTGTTACCTGTAACAACACACAGATAAGGGTAACAGTCTGAGTCGCTTGCCTTTTTTCGCCAAACCAAGCTTTTTTTTGCCTCATAAGTACATAAGAAAATAAGGAAGCTACAAGAGGCCGTGAGACCTACACGAGGTAGTTCCTGTCTCAGTGACGAACCCACACATAACGCGGTGAATTTTGGTGAGCAAGCCGCCATAAAGAGGCTTGCGGCAGCTTGCGTTTTCTGTTAACTCGAGGAACTTTTCGTAAGCCGGCTTGCCCAGCTGGCGCAAGCCGTGGCAAGGGTGAGTGAGGAGGGGCACGGCGGCGGCATGTCGCCACGAAGATTGGGTGAGGGTGGCATGAGGTGGGGGAACGGCGGTAGCGACCGCTCAATTCTCATTCATTATTACCAAAAAAAACATTCTTGTGAAGGATATAATATGTTGTGATCCATTCACAATATCGTCAGTTATTGTAATTTATTAATGGCTTTCATTCGAAGGTACACATTCGTCGTTGTGGTTGTTTGTGTTTTAAAGTTATCAGCTGTGAACGGGTAAGCCCCGACCAGTTCCGGCGAGGCAAGCAAGCGAGAGTCAAGCCAGGTTTATGGCAATTTGCTCACCAAAATTCACTCCTGACAAAAACCAGAGTAAACGAACATAGGCAGACCCTCATGACTCGGTACATTCGCCCTGCCAATGCGCCACAGCCTGCCCCTGCCGACGCTGCCCCTGCCAGCGCACCACAGCCTGCCTCTGCCGACGAGCAACAGCCTGGCTCATCAAATGAGCCCCACCCTGGCCCTTCAAATGAACCTCTGCCAAGCCTGTCAGAGTTTGAGGGGTTTATGATGGACGTGGCAGAAATGCAAGGCCAACTCTCACTCGCCACACTCGGAGCTCTGTCTGGGTCACACTGCGTCATCATCCAGTGACGAATGAGTGACCTCCAAGATGCCTTGGAACCCCTTGCCCCCGGTACATAATCCCTATTAGATTTAAGTTAAGCAACAATATGCCTATCTCATCATTTCTACGCATAACTTTTCATTTATATGCATATGTTTTGATATGCATGGGTGTGAATGAGTATAAATGTACGAGTACGGTAGGGAGGACCGATCGACCAATATCAATTTTTCCCATAGGTTGTGTTTCACATAGAGCAAATTCACATAGAACAACCTCGTTTATCGACCAATTTCTCGTTTTATGTGGGACCCTAGTGTACCTATTTCTTCACCAGTATGCAAGTTAATAAAGAGAACTTTGCTTCAGTGTCATAAAATTTATCAATTCAATTGCCTTTCAAATAATATACAGATACTACACTAATCAAGTATGTGGTAGGGTAGGGTGCCAATAGCACATAGGGGTAATTTTTCAAAGTCAATATTTTTTCACGTACTTTTGTGGTATTCTGCCTTGCACTTAGAAACTGTCGTGTGCAAAGTTTCAGGCTATTCGGTTGATATTTAGAGGTGGCGGATCGATCTTGAACATTTCCTCTTTTCGCCCCCAGGTCATGACCACGAGAAAGCAAACTGAAGTTTGGCTTCTTGGCCATAGTGTTCCTACTATCACAGGAGCAAAACTTCCCAGCCGTGGAGACGTTTTACGACGATTTTTCTACGCACACAAGGAAGAGAAGAAGACGGTGCGGCAGAGTGCAGCTGAGGCTGCAAAGGAGGTCCTCGACTTCTGGACACGAGCTAGAATCCCCACCATCGCAGAAACTAGCGTGAGGAGGAAGATTACTGGACTTTTCGACGAGTGGAAGATCCTGAGCAAAAGCAACAATAACTCTGGGGTCACGCCTGCCGAAAAACAGAAGACCTTCCAAGAAAGTCTCCCAGACCTTTTGGACATCGCCCACTCCGACGCCCTCACTCTGATGACCATTCCTGAAGACAAGGAATTCCTTCTTGCCCAGCGGGAGAAGGGGAGGCGGGGTTCGATGGCTGGTCTGGACAAGAAGCTGAAAGAATCGGTTTGCCGACGTGAAAGCTCTCTCTCACGTAGCCGTCAACAGACGCCAAAAGGAGAAGAGATGGTGGAGCTGGAGTCGTCATCGTCTGAGTCATCAAGTCCAGCCACAACGCTGCCAACACATCGACTTCTTTCTTCCGACGCCGGGGTCGCTTCTCCACCAAAGCGATTGAGGACACGGGGCACGAAGTCCGTCCTATCCCCTGATCTCGTCGGAGCCCTTGACAGAACTGGGGTCAGTAGCCGCCAAGCCCTTCGAATTGTGGCGGCTACGGCAAGTAGCTTGGGCCACGATCCACAAGAGCTTGTGCTGAATCCCGATTCCATTCGACAGGCAAGAGCGAAGTACAGGTCCACTTTGGCGAAGGACATCAAAGAGACTTTCAGTCCTCTTACCCCTCTTACCGTTCATTGGGACGGGAAGATCCTTCCTCAGGACGATGGCACTCGCGCCGAAAGACTCGCCATCCTCGTCACAGGAGAAGGAGTGGAGAAGCTCCTAGGAGTCCCGAAACTGCACTTCGGAACTGGTGATGCCGCCGCTACAGCTGTGTTCGAGGCTCTAGAAGACTGGGGGGTCCAGGAACGAGTCGTGGCGATGTGCTTCGACACAACCAGTGCCAACACTGGAGCCATCAATGGTGCATGCACCATCTTGCAACAGAAGATCGGCCGACCCCTCGTTTCACTTGCTTGCCGTCATCACGTCCACGAACTTGTCCTTGAGAAGGCCTTTTCTACGTGTTTGGGGTCATCTTCTGGTCCTGAGATCACCATCTTCTCTCGCTTCAAGGACTACTGGTCTTACATCAACCAGTCGGCAATAAACCCTCCCACCAACGAAGATCTGCCGGAGACTCTGGTCTCCAAGAGGGACGATCTCATTCAAGGTTTGAAACGTCTGCTTCAGACAAAGCAGCCCCGTTAAGACTATAAGGAACTCGCTGAGCTGAGCATCCTTTTCCTCGGCGGCGCTTTTCCCGAAGACCTCGATCCGTAGCCCCGGAGCGCTTCATCGAGCGCGTTGGATGGCGCGTATCATTTACGCTCTGAAGATGATCTTGTTTCGGGAGCAGCTGACTGGAGTCGTCACCCCCTCGAGAAATGTCAGCCCTCCAGCGGTTCTCATCGTTCGCAACCGAGATCTACGTCCTGCGATGGTTCGAATCGGCGGTTCCATCCTACGCTCCCGCCAACGATCTTGGATTCGCTAAGGACATCCTTCAGTACCACGACGAAAGTATTCGGAAGGCCTGCTTCACCACTCTGAGCCGCCATTTCTGGTACTTGAGCGAAGATCTCATTGGCCTGTCACTGTTCGACTCACGTCTCCCTGTCTCCGACAAACAAGCAATTGTACAGGCCATTCTCTACGATGAAGGAGCCGAGGAACCCACCAAGCGAATAAACCTCCCATCATCACAAGTTCCTGCGGCAACACTGCCCTCCTTCGCCACGAAAAATTCCCTCCGCCTCTTCGAAGCTCTTGATATCAAGACCGACTTCCTGTCCGCCAACCCTCGGAAGTGGCAGGAAGAGGAATCGTACGTCGAGGCCTGCCGCCGAATCGAGGGACTTCGCGTCGTCAACGACACAGCCGAGCGAGGAGTGGCGCTCATCCAGTCCTTCAACCTCCGGCTGACCAAAGACGAGGAACAGTGCCAGTTCCTCCTCCAAGCTGTGGAGGCCCATCGCCATCAACAGCCCGGGACCTCGAAGGCTTCCCTTCCCCGGCCAAGCCGGCCACAATGAGTGGGGTGGCTCCCCATGATACCCCCCCCACCGAGGGGCTAATACTCACCAAGAGGGGGACCAGCAGCCCTGCTGGGGAAGGGATGTCCGGCTTGTCCGCTTTCAAGAGATGACATCCCCTCCTTAATAGGTCAGTGCATAAGGGTAAATAACAAAGTTGTAATCCGCCACCCCTAAATATCAACCGATTGAGGTCAAACTTTGCATACGATGGTTTCTTGCATAGATGCACCATTACACCAAAGTAGGAAGAAAAATTCAAACTTTTGATTTTTATTGGCACCCTAATGTGGGGTTTGCACTTCTCACAGCATTAGTTAGTACAAATATTACCTGATGCGAGAAATCCCGGGATCCCGAGAAATATCCTGGTTTGTCCCAGAATCCCGGGATGCTAAGAAACCCCCAAAACAGGAAACCCTACTCTCTTCCCATACCAAGCAACTTTCTGCAGGAAACATCAACTTGCCCCAGCCACGAGCCTTGTGGGCACCCCCTTGGTCTCCTCCACGCCGGATTGTCTGTCTTACAGATACAACCCAGAGGGAAGGCTCGGTTTCAGGGTAACGTACCATATGCCCATATAACCGAAGTTGGCGCTGACGGACTATGCAGGTAATAGGCCTCGATTCAGTCTCACGGTGCAAGCGCTGATTTGACACGTATTCATCCCAGCGATACCCCATGATTCTGCGAAGACACTTATTACCAAAGTCATCGATTCGCCTTTTCAGGTCTCTATTTACTGTCCATGTCTCACATCGATAGAGTAAGACAGGGATCACAAGCAACTTGAAGATCCGGATCTTTGTCCTTCTCCACAGGTACCGACAACGCCAAATACACGTGTTGAGCAAGTCCATAACACCGTGGGCTATCCCAATCTGATGTAAGACTTCTTGACATGAACCCACCGTCATTCTGGACTGCGCTACCAAGGTACGTAAAATTTTCCAAGATTTCAATGTCCTCGCCACAGGCATGAACAACTGTACTGTTTCATCTAGTAAACCTTCAAAATTCTTGGACACTGGTCTTGGGCCAAGAAATCCCAAGTCCTAAAGACTTTCCCTCCTTTGTGCAGCACCTCAAGAGCCATCACCAGAACCTCCAGCAACTCAGAAAAGATTACGGCATCATCGGCAAAAACGAGATCAGTGATCCTGGTATTATCGAGGGATGCTCCACAATCACTTTGATCCACAATTCTGTCCAATACCCAGTCCATACAAGTGTTGAAAAGTGATGGGGCAAGGACGCACCCTTGCCTCACTCCTATATTCACAGGAAAAAAGCTAGATACACCTCCACCACTCTTAGTCCCAGAGCACAGGCCAGTCAGCAGACCAACAGTCCTTGCAGGAATCCCGCGAAGCCACAGAAGATCCCAGAGTGACTCACGGTATAGTTCTCTTGTTATTGTTATTACCATCACCACTGGCTCCACTCTAATGCCTCTGAGACACATTGGGATGATTGAATAACTGTGAAAACTAAAATTCGCATTCACACACAGGTTTGCATACAAATACAAAGCATAAGTAGATAAGTGCCTGTATGACGACATAAGAAGTGTACTCACAAGGGAACACCTCCTGGTTGGGTAGTGATGGACTCTACTATCTTGGCTGCAAGCAAGGCAGTGCTGCCTCTTGAGACACCAGGTTTGATGTTTGCCTCATCACTGGAGATTTCAGATGAAGTTGCAGATCCTCTAAAACTGGCCTGCCTCTGAATCATCTGACTCAGAAGTGCTCCACGGCTTCTGCTTTGAGGCTTGGGTGGATCATCCCCTTGGTGTGGCGGCGACAAGGCTGCAGCCCCTCCTGCAACACCTTTCCCTCCACTCTATGGAAACCGAAATTATTATTGAACAATGAATACAGTAGAAAACATGATGCAACAAAGTCCCCTCAGGCTATTCAGATAGGCATTACAAGGTAGTTTCTTAATCAAAATGTATTCCTACGTGTCTAAATGATTACAAAGCCTTATATTTTTGACTGGATGGTTGATTTATCATTGATGCACAAAAATGCCTGAGTGATGCATTTATATTAAAATATGATTTTTTCCTATGACATGAAATAATCTTAACCCAAATAGCCACCCAGCCAAGTAAGCAGTCAGGGTGTTTTACAACTAATTATCCAAAGATTGTGACTTGCAGCATACTTCAATATACTGCCTTCATGTGAAACAAAATGGCAAATACCTTCAAACAGGTCTGCAGTAAATACATTACTGTTCAATGTAATCACATTTCATCTTGGAAAGAAGGTAAAATGGTAAGCCGCTGATCATCAAATGAAAGACCACTGAAATGAAGCTCTGCTAATATACATTGCCTCTTATCCTACTAAATCACTCACAGGTAATGAAGGAACAACAGCCTGTTGTGGTGCACTTAGAGTGGCTTGGTGGGGTTGTCTAGCCTTCTTTTCGAGAGCCTTCAGTACTAGTGCTCCTCTGCCTCCCACAGGACGTTTCTTTGGGACGTCTCCCTCCATGTCTTACGATGACTTCTGAAAACTATAATTGCTTTAGGTTAGACAATTTGAAAAATTTCAATTTTCTTAACTCTCTCATACATCACTATTCCAGCACTCTGTCCTCACACTTTAAATGGGTGGGAATATCTTTTTCCAAAATTTTACTCCTACACACTTTTTTTGTAGTCTCATTCTCTCCAGATGTGTGAACACCATCTCTCTGCAGTTCATCCCTTTGTCCTTGTCAGAGCCTCCAAGTCTTCCACCCAAAAAACTTAAAGTACTCTTTATTACCCATCTTCTACTCCACTAGACACATCCTAGATCATTTCTCTCAACTGCTTAAATCTTTAGTCTCTAAAACTTTCATTCCATCTCCATGTTTTATGTGCATCTGGCAGTGATGCTATAACATAATAATACCTATATTTGTGTCAATGCTACCTATCATACAGTGACAAAAAGTCTTCCTTCTTTATCTCTTTCTCTATACTAAATGCTCTTTCTTTCATCATATGTTCCTAGGGTCCTATCCCTACTATTGCATTGATATCTCTCTCTCTCTCTCTCTCTCTCTCTCAGAACATTATGCCAAGTGCTATTTCATTTAGACAGTACCTACCTGTCCCTGTACCCTTTTCATTTTTCCTTCGACCAACATCAGTACCAGAAATTAAATCCATTATTCACAAAACCTTAAGACAACATCGCCAGGTTATGATGACATAAATATTAGTTATAAAACAATGCAGCTGTGAAGTCTCTTCCTTTTTAGAATATAACATAAATTGGTCATTTAAAGAAGGTTGTTTTAGAAAACAGTTACAATTAGCAAAAGTAGTTCCCATATTTAAGAAAGGTGAGAAGTCTCTCTTTAAGAATTACAGACCTGTTTCTATCCTTTCAAGCTTCACTCAGTCGATGTCTGGCGGGGAGACAAGACGTGTTCCTTGTGTGTGTTGTGTAGGAGTCAGGTCAGAAGAGGATTAGCATGACAGCTGCAAGGGAGCTTAGCGACGGTGTTGTTGGTGGAGGCGACGGTGTTGTTGGTGGAGGCGATGGTGTTGTGAGTGGAAGCGAGGGTGTGGCGAGTGAAGAGGGTGTAGTGAGTGGAGTGAAGGAGTCTGAGGTGATTGCGAGTGTGTTAGAAAGAGAGAGAAGGGACAAGGGAGAGTGCAATGAAGGTTGTGGTGGGGCACTAAGTCTATTTCTGAGGCGATTGAAGACCTAAAAAGGTGCTTTGTAAGTGAAGTGAACGAATTGAAGTGTTGTGATGAGGCAGGAGATAGAGATACGATCTCTTAAGGGGGGGTTGTAGGGGTCGACCTGAAAAAATATGGAGTTTTTTTTTTGGCTTATATTTTTCTGTCATTCTTGCTGCTTCTTTAGGTATATGCAAAAGTTTGATAAAAAATTTATAATAGGTTTTTTGCCTTATGCAATGAGGCGTCCTGTCATGAGTTTCCACGGTATTACTCGCTGCAATCTCTATTGCAGCGAGTAAAATACACCGGTTCACCCCGTATTTGTTTTAGGTAATTTTTGTTAGTCTCTCATGAAACTTTAACGTTCTCTCTCACTACTACATGAGAAAACAGGAAATTTCTAGCGCTCACTAATATTTTCCGAAGACCGCCAGTGGTGAGGTCAAGTACCGCTAAAGGCCTATGTACACAACCAATGGGAGTAAATAAAGGAAACTAGGTCTGCTTTTTCTTCATATCCTGATGTATACATCCTGTGAATTTCAAGTCCCTAGCTGCAATAGGTAAAGTACACTAAATACTTCAACTTCATCGCTTGATTTCTCAAAACGTTGGTTTATGCATTTAAAAAATTATCTCCTCCTTTGCACTTCTTATTACACAAATATTTCCTACTGCAGCTTAAGAAAGTATGAAAAAGGAATTAGTTTTGCTGTAGTAACTATTGTTTGAAGTTGATTTTGATTTTTGACAAATATTTGTCAAAAAAAATAAAAAATAATCGAACTTAAAAAAATATTTTTTACTCTTGTATAAAAACAAACGACAGCAAACCTTAATCTCCTATCCTTCCTGATTAAAATGCTTTTTGAATTAAAGAAATTGGTCAATAAATAAGGGAGGAGTTACAAGAACATAAGCAATTTAACATGGGAATCGCGATTTTACAACCCCCCTTTAAGTATGGAGGTGGAAGTCCAAGTGGAGTGAGTGGAGGGGCTCATGCGAGAGATGTACCTGGAGGGGTACCAGAGGGTGGCGTGCCTGGTGGGAATGGTAAGGGTGGCGTGCCTAGTAAGTCACCAGGAATGGGGGATGGAAGGTGGTTGAGCATGAAGGAGCGCGCATGAAGCAGAGAAAGGCAAACAATGACCATGTTGTGTGCACGAATTCCTTTCAGGCCTTTCAGGTACTCTCGGGGCTGCAAGAGGAAAATAAGGAGGTAAAGACGGTAGATGATACATCATTACCCGAAGGTAAAATCTTGGTTGTGGGGGACAGTCAGATTAGGCACCTAGACAGCAGGTTTTGTGACAGGGATGGGATGCGTATGAAGTCGGTGAGTTACCCAGGGAAGGGGATAGGCTATGTTAGTGATAATATAGTTGAGTGCATGGCAGACCAAGGGAAAAAGCCCATGCCTGTCTGCCTGAGCGCTGGGGGAAACGATGTTGAGTGTGTAACGAGAGAGGAATTGCTACGGCGGTTCAAGGAAGCTGTAGGTAAGGTTAGGGACAGGGGTGGGGTCCCTGTGATGTGTGGTGTCCTTCCAAGACGCTTTGCTGACGACTTGTGGTACTCCAGGGCTATTGCTCTGAGTTGCCGGCTGGCATTTCATTGCAAGGCCAATGGTTGGGCCTTTATCGACAACTGGGACCTCTTTTCCAGGCATAACCACCTCTACCACAGGGGTGGGGTGCACCTTTCAAGGAAAGTAGTTCAGATCTTGTCTGAATCCCTTGAAAGGGAGGTAGGTGCATTGCAGGCTTTTTTAAGATAGAGAACCGGGGATTAGAAACTGGGCTCGGGGTAAAGAAAACTTACGACACTAGGAGTTTCAGAAGGTAGTGAACTAAAGTGATTTGTAAGAAGAGAGAGAGGAGGAGGTTAGTTAAAGATAAAGGGAAAATGGAGAGAGGAGTTGCTTGAAGGTTTACAAACTGTAGGAGTATTTTAAACAAGATACATTTCCTGAGAGGAATAAATAGTGTAGAGGATTTTGATATAATAGCATTAATAGAAACATGGTTGGATATGTCAGGAAAGGTATTTGATCCGGAGGTTGAGATAGCTGGGTATAAGTTATTTCACAAGGACAGAGTAGGCAGGCGAGGTGGTGGAGTTGCGCTTTATGCAAGAGATACATTGCAGTGTTGTGTTAATAATGTTATAAAAACAGATGATAGCATAGTCTAGATGGGTAGAGGTTACGGAGGGAACTGAGAAAATGGTTTTGGGTGTAGTGTATAGGCCTCCAAACTTATGTAAAGAGGATTAAGCTCCTATATGGCAAGAAATAAGCAAGGCTTGCAGATATAATCAATTATGTGTGGTAGGAGATTTTAATCCTAGGAATATAGACTGGGATTTAATTATAGGAGACAATGACACAGAGGAATTGTTAAATATGGTTCAGGGTAACTTCCTAAGGCAAGCAATCAGGAAGCCTACTAGGAGATAATATTCTAGATTTATTACTGACAAACAAGGAAGATTTAGTTACGGTGGTGGAGGTTGGAGGTAAGTTAGAGAACAGCGATCATTGTGAAATCAGGTTTTGCTTAAAATGGGAAGTAGGAAATGTAGAAGTGTTAATAAGCAAAGAGTACCTGACTTCATAAAGGCCAATTATGCAGGATTAAGAAGACACATGGGGGGGATTAACTCACATGAAGAATCGAGAAAAAAATTGAGTAACAGATGGAGGGGAAAGTGGTCCGAGGTCAGCGCGGAGACAGGTGTTAATGAGGTCGGGGCGGATGTGGATTAAACATTATTTGTAAGGAATTTAATTGCAGGACAGAAAAAGAATATTCCTTATAGGGCGGTAAGATCAAGGCAGAATGACCCGAAATGGATGACCACGAACTTAAAACACAACATTGGAGTAAAAAGAAACATGTACTTAAGGTTCAAGGCTGGACAGGTGAGCAAAGAACAGTATAACATGTTGGCGAGGACAGTGAAGAGAATAACAAAGTGAAGAGAATAACAAGAGTGACTAGAAACAATTCTGAGATTAAGGTCGCTGGACAGGCAAAGAACGACCCTAAGGGGTTCTTTCAGGTATATAAAACAAAGACAAGGGAATAAGTGGGGTCGTTAAGATTAGAGCAGGGTGAGATCGTAACTACGGATGAGGAAGTGTAAAAATCTAAATTATTATTTCTTAAGTGTTTTTACTGAGGAGGATACACAGACGATACCTGAGAGTGAACAGATGTTTAAAGGAAGCGATGAGGAGAAATTCAAAGATATTGTGATAACTAGGGAAATGGTAGACGAGGGTATAGATAAAATGAAGAATTTTAAGTCACCAGGACCAGATGAAGTTTATCCCAAAGTATTAAAAGAATGTAAAGAGGTTGTTAGTGAGTCGGTAGTGCACATTTTTAGGAAATAGTTTGATATAGGCGAAGTGTCATTAATATGGAGGAAAGGAAATGTTGTCCCCATATTTAATGACAGACTTGTCTCTGGTGACAGAGGACTAATGTCAAATTATAGACCTGTAAGTCTAACCTCAGTGGTAGGTAAATTATTGGAATCTATTATTGCAAAAAACATTAAGAGAGCATTAAGAAAAACAGTTTGGTCAATAATTCACAACATAAGATTCACCAAGGGTAGGTCATGTCTCACCAATTTATTGAGTTTTTATAGGAAAGTTTATGAGGCAGCAGATAATGATAAGGATTATGATATAATATACCTAGACTTTAGTATGGCATTCGACAAGGTACCACACGAGCGACTCTTAAATAAGGTTAAGGCTCATGGAATAGATGGGAAGGTTCTTCGTTGGATCAGAGCTTGGCTAAGTGATAGGCAGCAAAGGGTTACAATTAATGGTTCCAAATCTGAATGGGGGCAGTTGACAAGTGGGGTTTCACAAGGGTCTGTTTTGGGTCCATTACTATTTTTTTATTTACATCAACGACTTGGATAGTGGGATTAGCAGTGATATCAGCAAGTTTGCTGATGATACTAAGTTAGGTAAGATTATTGGATCAGTCTGATCTAAACATATTGCAGGGAGACTTAGATATACTTAATGAGTGGGTAGTCAGATGGCAGATGGAATTTAATATTGATAAGTGCAGTGTTATGAATGTTGGTAGAAAAAACCCTGGTAATAGATACACCATACGCAATGTATCGCTGAAAAAATCAGAAGGTGAGAAAGATCTGGGAGTGAGGGTGACCTCCAACCTAGGAAACAATATATTGAGGCTAGAAATAGAGCTAATAGGGTGTTAGGATTCATTACCAGAAGTGTTAAAAGTAGAAGTGCTGAGGTTATTCTAAAGCTTTATTTGGCTCTACTCGGACCTCACCTAGACTATGCGGTTCAGTTTTGGTCTCCATATTACAAGATGGATATAGCCTTGTTAGAATCAGTGCAGAGAAGGATGACCAAAATTATTCAAGGGATGCATAACTTTAGTTATGAGAAGAGATTGAAGCTATTAAATTTACAGTCACTCGAGAGATGCAGAGTAATTGGCGATCTGATATAAGTTTTTTAAGTGGACAAAGGGATATAATAAAGGAGTTAGGAAAAGTGCTTACGGCTAGTAACCAGGGTAGAACAAGAGGTAATGCATTCAAGCTGGAGAAGCGGATTTAAAAAAGAAATAGGGAAAAACTGGTTCACAAATAGGGTGGTAAATTATTGGAATGGACTCAGTAGACAGGTAGTTAGTGCGGAGTCATTAGAGAGCTTTGAAAGGAGGCTAGATAAATTCATGGATGGGGATGATAGGTGGATGTAGGTAGTGTTAAGTAACAGGAACTACCTCGTGTAGGTCTCACGGCTTCTATTGTAGTTTCCTTATTTTCTTATGTTCTTAAGATCTTTGAGAAAACTGTTGTAAGCAGATTAATGGAGTACTGTACCTGCCAACATTTTCATTGTTATCAGAATTCCAGTATGGCTTTCGACCTAACTATAGTAGATTAGACCATATTAGACCTGTATTAGACCAGTGTCCTCCTCGGGACACACTCATTGTCTTGGGCGACTTCAATGCTACTACTGGCACTGTGAGAGATGGCTATGATTTATGTGTTGGTCCCCATGGCTCCGGAACCAGAAACACCAACAATTCTCTGCTTCTGAACTTTGCAAGGTCCAGAAGGTTGAGAATTGCAGGTTCTTGGTATCAGAGACCAGAGCTGCACCGCTGGACATGGTATAGTAATGCCGGAGGGGTAGCTAAGGAGATCGACCACGTCCTCGTTAGTACTCGTTGGAGGATCCTCCAGAACTGCAGGGTTTACCGGAGTGCTGAGTTCTTTGAAACAGATCACAGACTTGTTGTTGCTACACTTAAGCTTCATGTCAAGTCCAGAAGAATCTCATGAGGTAACCATACTGTGTTTCATCTTGAGAAACTGAAGGACTTGACATGTGCTCATGAGTATGCGGTGGCAGTCTCAAATCGGTTTGATGTGCTCGGTGCTCTCGGGGACCCTGTAGAGCTGTGGGATACCTTCAAACGTGAAACTCTACAGGCTGCCAAGGAGTGTATTGGGGAGCGCCCGAGGTCAAGGCGTGGTTTTATCTCGACGGAGACGCTGGAGAAAATTGAGGAGTCGCGCTGCCAGGCTGGCTGGGAACCAGGACCAGCACAGGGCTCTGTCACGCCGGACTAGAACCCTCCTGGGGAGAGACAAGGAGAGGTAAGTCAGGAGTCTCGCTGAGGATGTCGAGGGTCATTTGAATGCTAATGACCTCCGACCCGCCTACCGAGCCCTGAAGAAGCTCCGTTCCAAGTCTCCTTCTCGGGCGAGTGCTATTCGAACAGCAGATGGGCGCCTCGTGTCGGACATGGATGGGCAGATGGCTCGTTGGGCTGAGTACTTTGGGCAGTTGTTCACGGTGGACCCTCCAACTGAGCAGCTTCACACCACTGGGTTACAGGCAGTGGATGCCGATCCTCCCATTGACGAAACCGCACCCTCTCTTGACGAAGTCAGAGAGGCTGTAGCAAAGTTGAGGGGTGGAAAGGCAGCTGGTGTTTGTAATATCAGTGCGGAGCTACTCAAAGCTGGGGGTGAGGCCATGATCCGCGGGTTGCATGCTGTCCTGACTGCTGTGTGGCAATCAGGTACCATTCCTCCTGACTGGAAAAGGGGGCTGGTCATCCCTATCTGGAAAGGGAAAGGGGACCGTCAGGACTGCAACAATTACCGCGGTATTACACTGCTCAGCGTACCAAGCAAGGTGCTTGCCCATCTATTGCCGACACGAATTCGCAGTCATCTGGTGAAGCATCAGAGACCTCAGCAGTCTGGGTTCACGCCTGGTAAGTCAACAATGGACCGTATCCTAGCGCTTCGTGTCCTGGTGGAACGCCGACGTGAGTTTCGACAGGGGATGCTTGCAGCCTATGTTGATGTCAAGAAGGCGTTTGACTCAGCGCATCGTGAGTCACTCTGGGATCTTCTGCGACTTAAGAGGGATTCCTGCAAGGACTATTGGTTTGATAACTGGTCTGTATTCTGAGACTGAGAGTGCTGTGAAGTGTGGGGCAGGTGTATCCAGCTTCTTTCCTGTGAATACAGGAGTGAGGCAAGGGTGCGTCCTTGCCCCATCACTTTTCAATGCTTGTATGGACTGGATATTGGACAATTTTGTAGATCAAAGTGATTGTGGAGCATCCGTCGCCAACACCAAGATCACTGATCTTGTTTTTGCCGATGATGCAGTAGTCTTTGCTGAGTCGCTGGAGGTCCTGGTGATGGCTCTCGAGGCGCTGCACGAGGAGGCAAAGCCTTTGGGACTTGAGGTCTCCTGGCTCAAGACCAAGGTCCAGGTGTTTGGAGACTTACTAGATGAAGCAGTACAGTCTGTTCATGCGTGTGGCGAGGACATTGAGATCTGGAAAGTTTTACATACTTGGTAGCGCAGTCTTGCTGTCATGAGTTTGCCGATGCTGGTCTCAGAAGTAT
>JACEEZ010016563.1:7500-15000 GCA_016584305.1 Chionoecetes opilio
AATGGGGGGGGGGAGATTACAGAGAAGGGGTGATGTATGTACAAGAATATAATAACACAGAAATACAGGTAGGGAGAGGCTGGTAGGGTGTACAGGGGTGAGTCGCTGCTCTGTATAAGGTAGGGAGAGGCTGGTAGGGTGTACAGGGGTGAGTCGCTGCTCTGTATAAGGTAGGGAGAGGCCGGTAGGGTGTACAGGGGTGAGTCGCTGCTCTGTATAAGGTAGGGAGAGGCTGGCAGGGTGTACAGGGGTGAGTCGCTGCTCTGTATAAGGTAGGGAGAGGCTGGTAGGGTGTACAGGGGTGAGTCGCTGCTCTGTATAAAGGGAGGGAGAGGCTGGCAGGGTGTACAGGGGTGAGTCGCTGCTCTGTATAAGGTAGGGAGAGGCTGGCAGGGTGTACAGGGGTGAGTCGCTGCTCTGTATAAGGTAGGGAGAGGCTGGCAGGGTGTACAGGGGTGAGTCGCTGCTCTGTATAAGGTAGGGAGAGGCTGGCAGGGTGTACAGGGGTGAGTCGCTGCTCTGTATAAGGTAGGAGAGGCCGGTAGGGTGTACAGGGGTGAGTCGCTGCTCTGTATAAGGTAGGGAGAGGCTGGCAGGGTGTACAGGGGTGAGTCGCTGCTCTGTATAAGGTAGGAGAGGCTGGTAGGGTGTACAGGGGTGAGTCGCTGCTCTGTATAAGGTAGGGAGAGGCCGGTAGGGTGTACAGGGGTGAGTCGCTGCTCTGTATAAGGTAGGGAGAGGCCGGTAGGGTGTACAGGGGTGAGTCGCTGCTCTGTATAAGGTAGGGAGAGGCTGGCAGGGTGTACAGGGGTGAGTCGCTGCTCTGTATAAGGTAGGGAGAGGCTGGTAGGGTGTACAGGGTGAGTCGCTGCTCTGTATAAGGTAGGGAGAGGCCGGTAGGGTGTACAGGGGTGAGTCGCTGCTCTGTATAAGGTAGGGAGAGGCCGGTAGGGTGTACAGGGGTGAGTCGCTGCTCTGTATAAGGTAGGGAGAGGCCGGTAGGGGGTACAGGGGTGAGTCGCTGCTCTGTATAAGGTAGGGAGAGGCCGGTAGGGTGTACAGGGGTGAGTCGCTGCTCTGTATAAGGTAGGGAGAGGCTGGCAGGGTGTACAGGGGTGGGGACGCTGCTCTGTATAAGGTAGGGAGAGGCCGGTAGGGTGTTACAGGGTGAGTCGCTGCTCTGTATAAGGTAGGGAGAGGCTGGCAGGGTGTACAGGGGTGAGTCGCTGCTCTGTATAAGGTAGGGAGAGGCTGGCAGGGTGTACAGGGGTGGGGACGCTGCTCTGTATAAGGTAGGGAGAGGCCGGTAGGGTGTACAGGGGTGAGTCGCTGCTCTGTATAAGGTAGGGAGAGGCTGGCAGGGTGTACAGGGGTGAGTCGCTGCTCTGTATAAGGTAGGGAGAGGCTGGCAGGGTGTACAGGGATGAGTCGCTGCACTGTATAAGGTAGGGAGAGGCTGGCAGGGTGTACAGGGGTGGGGACGCTACTCTTTAGACACCCCTGTCAGTCAGGAAGTAGCGTCAGCCAGGGCTTTCTAAACACCTGTCGCTGCTGACTGTGTGACCTGATTATGAGTCGCCACCTGAACTTCCTCTAACACCTCCTGACATTTGAGGCGACACCCATCAGCAGCCTTTTGTGTCTTTTTATAGAGAGAGACTGAGAGACAGGCAGCCTTCACCCCTACACACACACACACATACACACACACACACACCACACACACACACGTAGATATAGAGACGGGACCATACGAGTGTAGCTGAGGCACTGTAAAATACAACTAGGTAAAACACAACACACCACACACACACACACACACACACACACACACACACACACACACACACACACACACACACACCACACACATACACACACGTACACACACACACACGTACACACACACACACACACACACACACATACACACACGTACACACACACACACACACACACACACACACACACACACACGAAGACAACAATACGAGAGAGAAACAATAATCTTGGCAACACAACAAAGCTTCTGAACCACCACCACCACCGCCACCGCCACCACACGGCCTCCACACGGCCTCCACCCTTGTCGTAAGCCTACTGTAAGCTCTAAAAGGCAACCTGGCACCTCCCTCAGTAGGCCTCTTTGTTAGGTATAAAAGTCACATTTTTTGTACATACATCTGTTAAAAAAAACAATAATTTAGGTTTTTATGGCCAAGAACACCACATTGTTCTCGCTTTTCCTTCGTTAGTGACCGTGTTAAGTCGTTTGGGCGCTTAGTAAAAAATACCACGATGATAAAGCTCTCAGTTCTTATATATTATTTGCCTATAACTGGTATGTGTGTGTGTGTGTGAGTGTGTGTGTGTGTGTGTGTGTGTGTGTGTGTGTGGGGCCAGATTTTCCAGACCGATACTATATAAGCCTGTTTGGAAGTGACCAGCTTTACTCTGATGGCGCCAAACCTGACCTTGTGACTTGTAGAAGGAAGGATTGCCAAGGACTCAAGTTTGACCTGAATACTATAGGATGTTGTTTACGCTATATATTCCTGTGACTCTTTCTCTTGCTTGTTGTCTTTTCTTTCTTGTTGTCTTTCCTTACTTCTTTTCCTGACTTACTCTTGACTTACTACTTTTCCTGACTTACTCTTGACTTACTACTTTTCCTGACTTACTCTTGACTTACTACTTTTCCTGACTTACTCTTGACTTACTACTTTTCCTGACTTACTCTTGACTTACTACTTTTCCTGACTTACTCTTGACTTACTTCTTTTCCTGACTTACTCTTGACTTACTACTTTTCCTGACTTACTCTTGACTTACTACTTTTCCTGACTTACTCTTGACTTACTACTTTTCCTGACTTACTCTTGACTTACTACTTTTCCTGACTTACTCTGACTTACTACTTTTCCTGACTTACTCTTGACTTACTACTTTTCCTGACTTACTTACTCTTGACTTACTACTTTTCCTGACTTACTCTTGACTTACTACTTTTCCTGACTTACTCTTGACTTACTACTTTTCCTGACTTACTCTTGACTTACTACTTTTCCTGACTTACTCTTGACTTACTACTTTTCCTGACTTACTCTTGACTTACTACTTTTCTGACTTACTCTTGACTTACTACTTTTCCTGACTTACTCTGACTTACTACTTTTCCTGACTTACTCTTGACTTACTACTTTTCCTGACTTACTCTTGACTTAATACTTTTCCTGACTTACTCTTGACTTACTACTTTTCCTGACTTACTTACTCTTGACTTACTACTTTTCCTGACTTACTCTTGACTTACTACTTTTCCTGACTTACTCTTGACTTACTACTTTTCCTGACTTACTCTTGACTTACTACTTTTTCCCTTTTCCATCTCCCTTTTTATTTTGCTTCTTCACCGTCTTCTTCTTCTTCTCTTTATCTTCTTCTTCTTCTTCTTTTCTCATTTCCACTCCTCCGTCTTTCCCTTCTCTCCTATTTCTATCTCCGTTACTTATCTTTCCTTCTCTCGTGTCCTCTCCTTGATCTCCTCCCCTATCACTCCTATCTTTGTCACTTAATATTCCTCAATCATTCCTCTCTTGCTCGGTTTCCTCTTCTCTCCTTTCCCTCCTTGCTCTCTTTCCTCTTCTCTCCTTCCCACCCTTTACCTGCAGTGTCGTCTCTTCCCCTTTCTTCTCTTCACTCCTCATTTATTCCCTTCTCTTCCCTATTCTTCTTAGTCCTCTCTTCTCTGTCTCCTTCCTTTCGTAGTGTCGTCTGCCCTTTCTCCTCTCTTCACTCCTCTCATTTATTCCCTTCTCTTTCTTACGTACTACCCCTTCTCCTCCTCCTACACCTCCACTCTCCCTCTCCACATTAACCCTCCCCTCCACACTTCCCCTCCTCCACACCTCCCTCTCCACCACCTCTCCCCTCCACACCAACCTCTTTCCCCTCTTCCCTCCTCACGGACACCCTTCCCCTTCCTCTCCGTCAGGTCTCAGGTCTTACCCCGGTGGTTCCTCGCTTTCATCGTCACCGCCACCGTCTCATTAGGGAATCAAACGCTGAATTAGGGATGGTTTGCGGCGGGAAGAGTACCGAAGCGTGACGCACCTGGGAGAGAGAGAGAGAGAGGGAGAGGGAGAGAGGAAGGAGGAAGGAAGCAAGAATGTTTTTACGATTGAAGAGGAAAGCAAAGGGAAGTAAAGGGTAGAAGGGAGAGTGGATGAGAGAGGGAAGGGGAGATGGAAAGGGAGGGAAAGGAGGAGTACCACGCCAGGAGAGAGAGAGAGAGAGAGAGAGAGAGAGAGAGGCGAGAGAGAGAGAGAGAGAGAGAGAGAGAGAGAGAGAGAGAGAGAGAGAGAGAGAGAGAGAGAGAGATATGTAATGCCATAATTCCACAGGCGGGCTGCTATAGGCAAAAGCTCGCGTCAACCACAGTGTTGACAAAATATTAACAACAACAGAGAGAGACAGACAGACAGACAGACAGAGACAGTCAGAGAGAGAGAAAGAGACAGACAGGCAGACAGACAGACAGACAGACAGACAGAGAGAGATACAGTCAGAGAGAGACAGTCAGAGAGAGAGAGAGAGAGAGAGAGAGAGAGAGAGAGAGAGAGAGGAGAGAGAGAGAGAGAAGAGAGAGAGTTAGGCTTATAGTGACAACCAGCACGAGGATAAAGGGTTCTTGAGTAGGATAAAAGACTGAAGGCGAAAATATGATCAGTGATATATTTCTCCCTCACTGAGATTTTACCTGAATTTTATAACGAAAACTTGACTATTTTTTGTGTGTTTGTGGGCAAGATCGGACACAAAGAAAATAAAGCTGAGGACCATGTCTTCCTAGGGTGAAAAGAGAGATTCGAGTCATGGTAAGAAAAAATATGATACTTTATACGTGTTGAAAAATATATAGACTTTTGTTCGAAAATGAGAGTAGTGATTCTTGATTCTTACTGACGAGTATAGATTTACGTTAGGAAAAAGATCAATAGTGTGTTTCCTGGACTGACAAAATAGGACATGGATTATATTTGATGATCTGGATATAGTAAGGAAAGGATAAGGATAAAGGAATAAGGAATAGGGATAAATAAGGAATAAGGAAAATATGACTGTTTGTGTGTGTGTGTGTGTGTGTGTGTGCTTGTGTGGGGGTGGGTTTGATTGTGTGTGTGTGTGTGTGTGTGTTTGTGCTTGTGTGTGTGGGGGGGGGGGTTTGGCTGTGTTTGTGTGTGTGTGTGTGACTGACTGTTTGTGTGTGTGTGGGGGGGGGGGGGTTGAGAGTGTTTGTGTGTGTGTGTTTGTGCTTGTGTGTGGGGATGGGGGCTGGCTGTGTTTGTGTGTGTGTGTGTGTGACTGTGTTTGTGTGTGTGGGGAGGGGAGGGGTTGACTGTGTGTGTGTGTGTGTGTGTGTGAAAGGTCTTGTAGATGAAGTATTAATGGAGATATATAGTTTAGGGATAATCTGATGGTTGGGTTAAGATTGATAAGATAAGATTTTCATCCTATCTAGACACTTTGCAAGTACCAACTACAAGGTTATTGACTGGGGTTAAGATTGAAGTAAGAATACAGACTAGGGTTGGATCAAAATTATGTTGAAGTTTAGATACAAACAGAAGTTGGTAGGCTGGTCAGGATAAGGTCGAGAAAAGATAGGGCGTTACTTAAGCCTGAGGAACAAGGACTGGATAAAATACGTTGCAGTTAATGTGAAGTAAAAGTTCTGAAAGCTTGGATAAGTTGAGAAAAGATACGATTTTGAGTTGAGAAAAGATACGATTTTAAGTTGAGAAAAGATACGATTTTGAGTTGAGAAAAGATACGATTTTAAGTTGAGAAAAGATACGATTTTAAGTTGAGAAAAGATACGATTTTAAGTTGAGAAAAGATACGATTTTGAGTTGAGAAAAGATATGATTTTGAGTTGAGAAAAGATACAGTTTTAAGTTGAGAAAAGATACAGTTTTGAGTTGAGAAAAGATACGGTTTTGAGTTGAGAAAAGATACGATTTTGAGTTGAGAATGAAGTGTAATGTTTCCTTGCCAAATGAAGAAGGAAGCGAGGAAGAGTCTGTTAGCTTGGCCGAGGAAGAGTCTGTTAGCTTGGCCCAGGAAGAGTGTTAGCTTGGCCGAGGAAGAGTCTGTTAGCTTGGCCGAGGATGAGTCTGTTAGCTTGGCCGAGGATGAGTGTTAGCTTGGCCGAGGAAGAGTCTGTTAGCTTGGCCGAGGATGAGTGTTAGCTTGGCCGAGGAAGAGTCTGTTAGCTTGGCCGAGGATGAGTGTTAGCTTGGCCGAGGATGAGTCTGTTAGCTTGGCCGAGGAAGAGTGTTAGCTTGGCCGAGGAAGAGTCTGTTAGCTTGGCCGAGGAAGAGTCTGTTAGCTTGGCCGAGGATGAGTCTGTTAGCTTGGCCGAGGAAGAGTCTGTTAGCTTGGCCGAGGATGAGTATTAGCTTGGCCGAGGATGAGTCTGTTAGCTTGGCCGAGGAAGAGTCTGTTAGCTTGGCCGAGGAAGGAAGGACAGGCGGGAAGGGTCGTGGTATAAGGCAGGTAAACACAGGCAAGGTCACAGTGCTAGGGGGCGAGGGAGATCCCAAGGGCAAGGGAGACGAAAGGGAATGCCAAGAAGGGAAAGTGTGACGGGCAGCTAAAGGAGAAAACACACCGTGGTATTTTGTGTGTGTGGGGGGGGGGGGGGGTTGACTGTGTGTGTGTGTGTGTGTGTGTGTGTGTGACTGTGTTTGTGTGTGTGTGTGTGTGGGGGGGGGGGGAGGATTGCCTGTGTGTGTTTGTGTGTGTGGGGAGGGTTGACTGTGTGTGTGTGGTGGGGGGTTGACAGTGTGTGTGAGAGTGTGTGTGTGGTGGGGGGTTGACTGTTTGTGTGTGTGTGACTGTGTTTGTGTGTGTGTGTGTGCGTGCTTGTGTGTGTGGGGGGGGTTTGACTGTGTTTGTGTGTGTGTGTGTGTGTGTGTGTTTGTGCTTGTGTGTGGGGGGGGGGGTGACTGTGTTGGTGTGTGTGTGTGTTTGTGCTTTTGTGTGTGTGGGGGGTTTGATTTGTGTGTGTGTGTGTGTGTAGCGGATTGAGGACGCCACTGAACCGCAAACACGCATTGTTGGCTCTTTAAATGTCAGTTCCTCAGCGCGGAGCAGGTTCCCGGCATTGCGTGACGCGGCCACAAAAGAACACACACAAAAAGACAAGAAAAAGACGTGAAGAAAAAGAATCAAGCAAAATGTTTCACTTCTTTTTGTCTTTGAAAGGAATTGACAATGACGAGTATAATTTTGACGGGTTATAATTTTGACGAGTATAAATTTGACGGGTTATAATTTTGACGAGTATAATTTTGACGAGTATAATTTTGACGAGTATGATTTTGACGAGTATGATTTTGACGAGTATAAATTTGACGGGTTATAATTTTGACGAGTATAATTTTGACGAGTATAATTTTGACGAGTATAATTTTGACGAGTATGATTTTGACGAGT
>JACEEZ010016563.1:20000-42949 GCA_016584305.1 Chionoecetes opilio
GATTTTCTAAGATAAGATACAGAGTTACTACATTGATACAAGATTTTCTAAGATAAGATACAGAGTTACTACATTGATACAAGATTTTCTAAGATAAGATACAGAGTTACTACATTGATTCAAGATTTTCTAAGATAAGATACAGAGTTACTACATTGATACAAGATTTTCTAAGATAAGATACAGAGTTACTACATTGATTCAAGATTTTCTAAGATAAGATACAGTTACTACATTGATACAAGATTTTCTAAGATAAGATACAGAGTTACTACATTGATTCAAGATTTTCTAAGATAAGATACAGAGTTACTACATTGGTTCAAGATTTTCTAAGATAAGATACAGAGTTACTACATTGATTCAAGATTTTCTAAGATAAGATACAGAGTTACTACATTGATTCAAGATTTTCTAAGATAAGATACAGAGTTACTACATTGATACAAGATTTTCTAAGATAAGATACAGAGTTACTACATTGATTCAAGATTTTCTAAGATAAGATACAGAGTTACTACATTGATTCAAGATTTTCTAAGATAAGATACAGAGTTACTACTAATATACCAAATTTTCTAAGATAAGATACAGAGTTACTACATTGATACAAGATTTTCTAAGATAAGATACAGAGTTACTACATTGGTTCAAGATTTTCTAAGATAAGATACAGAGTTACTACATTGATTCAAGATTTTCTAAGATAAGATACAGAGTTACTACATTGATTCAAGATTTTCTAAGATAAGATACAGAGTTACTACATTGATACAAGATTTTCTAAGATAAGATACAGAGTTAACATAAAATATTAACCCCTTCACGCCCAGATCTTTCCTTTGCTATAAAAAAATTGTCTGTTGTCGAGCCATAAAATAACGAAAAGTAATTTAATATACCAAATTAATTAATGGACAAGGATATTAAACAGGTCATATCTATAAAATATTGCTTATAGTCACTAAAAATCGTCTTAATGGTACCCAAATTACAATGGAAATTACGTTCTGGGTCTCAAAAGTAGCCGAATAAGATCACACACATTTGGTTATTGCCGTAAGTAGGAGAGAGGAGGGAAGGGCAAGTAAGGCAGGATGCAGTAAGACCCAGTCACTTAGGGGGTGTGGTGAGTGTGTGGTGAGTGTGGTGAGTGTAGGGGGTTGTGGTGGGGTGGTAGGGGTGTGTGTGTGAGGTTTGTAGGGGAAGGGTGGAAGGGATTTTGTGGGTGGGGAGGTGTGTGTGTGTGTGTGTGTGTGAGATTTGTAGGGGAAGGGTGGAAGGGATTTTGTGGGTGGGGAGGTGTGTGTGTGGGGGGTGGGTTGTGAGGGGTGGAAGGGATTTTGTGGGTGGGGAGGGTGTGTGTGTGTGTGTGAGGTTTGTAGGGGAAGGGTGGAAGGGATTTTGTGGGTGGGGAGGTGTGTGTGTGGGGGGGGGGGGGGTTGTGAGGGGTGGAAGGTTGTGTGGGGTGTTGTGGGTTGTGGGGGGGGTTGTTTGGGACTTGCTATCCCGAGGGTGTGCGTGCAGGCTCCGGGTCTTGGCGGATGCGTGTGACGTCAGGACCAAAAAGATGATAGGAAACGCCCACCACTTCTTCATTAGCAGGGAGGAGCAGGACAGAGAGAGAGAGAGGAGAGAGAGAGAGAGAGAGAGAGAGAGAGAGAGAGAGAGAGAGGAGAGAGAGAGAGAGAGAGAGAGAGAGGGGGGGGGGAGACACACATACACACACACGCACACACAACAAAGAAAGAATAATGGAATCTATATATAAAAGTGTAAACAACAAGTAGAACATTACAGTTGTCATTTAGAAGGTAAAGTGAAACCACATATTTTCAGAAGACAGAATATGTGATACGAAGAGTGAGGAAGAGAGAGAGAGAGAGAGAGAGAGAGAGAGAGAGAGAGAGAGAGAGAGAGAGAGAGAGAGAGAGAGAGAGAGAGAGAGAGAAGAGAGAGGACTAGAAAGAAAGGGAAAGGGAGAGGGAGAAGAAAAGAGAAGGAGGAGGGGGAGGGGAAGAGAATGGCAAAGTAGCAAGCGTTGACCTCTTCTGTGCCAACAATAGGCTCTTGAGTGTGTCACGGTCACTCATGCTCATCATGTATGTGTGTGTGTGTGTGTGGTGTGTGTGTGTGTGTGTGTGTGTGTGTGTGTGTGTGTGAGGGTTCTTTGATTATTTGTCTGTGTATGTATGTACCTGTCAGTCTTTCTTGTCTGTGTGTCTATCTGTCAGCAGGTGTTTAACAGATGTGTGTGTGTGTGTGTGTGTGTGTGTGTGAATGTGTGTGTGTGTGTGTGTGTGTGTGTGTGGGTGTGTGTGTGTGGTGAGGGTTCTTTGATTATTTGTCTGTGTATGTATGTACCTGTCAGTCTTTCTTGTCTGTGTGTCTATCTGTCAGCAGGTGTTTAACAGATGTGTGTGTGTGTGTCAGCAGGTATGTAACAGGTGTGTCTCCCGCAGGTGTGTGTCGGGGTGGGGCGGCGAGGTTCTACACCACGAACACCCTGACGGAGGGAGAGCCGCGGCAGGGTCTGGCGGGGGACTACGACGCCCTCCTGGACCAGGTGAGCGGCGACTTCGGCGTGAGATCGGAGGTGCTTGCGGCGGCGGGGCGTGAGCCGGAGTACCGAGGCGCCGAGACAATGGTGGTGCCCTTGTACATCCCCAGGGGCGCCGTGCCTATCAAGGTGGCTCGCATCGCCCGCTCTGACTCCCAAGGCCCCGTGGTGGAGGTGGTAGACTTCACGATGTCCCCTGCAGCGGATTCTGTCCTCATACGCAGGATCGGACCCGTGGAGAGGGCTAGGGGCGTGGCACTGACTAATAGGGCTACCTGGCGACCCCCGCAGCGGACAAGGATAACGAGATTGACTCCCATACGGCGTTCAGACTCCCCACCGCGTCGTCGTGTAGCTCCTTCGTCTTCCTCCTCCTCCTCCTCCTCACCACCCTTGCCTCGTTCCTCGCCCTCCCCGCAGTCAGAGTTC
The DNA here is from genome assembly GCA_016584305.1 of Chionoecetes opilio. Lineage (NCBI taxonomy): Eukaryota > Metazoa > Arthropoda > Malacostraca > Decapoda > Majidae > Chionoecetes > Chionoecetes opilio. Next base: position 22,990 of record JACEEZ010016563.1, read on the forward strand.
GGGAAGAGGCTACATGTGTCCTTCCCGACCGATTCCCCCGACCACCCAGGCAACCCCACCGACACCGCCACCAAGAGAACCAAGAAAAATGAACAAAGTAAAGATTATCAGTTTCCAGATGAGCTCCACACCTCCACCAATACCTCCACCTCCACCTCCACCACCTCTCCACCTTCGCCTTCCACTGAACATGATAGAGAAGTTAAAGCCACAACGCGTAGATTCTCAACTCATGTAACCACCACAGAATCCCCATCAACCACCACTGCCCCAACTCCACCCTCCTCCACCACCACATCAACACCCCCACCACCACCACCACCACCACCACCACCACCACTACGGAGTCTTCTTCACCACAGACTTCCATTTCCACCTCCACCACAACGCCACTACCACCCTCTACCACAGAGAAAAGCACAACCACCACCACCACACCACCTCCTACTAAACCACCTGCTACCACAACCACCACCTCCACCACCCCCACCTCAGAGAAGCTGACTCACACCCCTTCCACCTCCCCCTCCACCACAGAGCGCCGATCGATCATCTTTCCTCGACCTGTAGAAAGTGTCTTGAAAACCATTAGGAGTAAAAACACAACACCCTCCACAACCACAACCACCACAACCACACCCACCACTACCACCACAACACCCTCCACTACCACCGCCACCACAGCGACAGGTGGAAGGAGTTTTTCTTCACTTGTACGCACACTACCTTCATGGGTGTCGCGCGCCAGACCGTCCCAGCCACCCCGTCGAGGCTCCACCACCACCACGCCTCCCACCACCACCACCACCACCACCACAGAAAGGCCTCGTAGGATCAGAGATAAAATAAGACGCTTGAGTCGCCTTCGAACAGGGGTTACCAAAGGCTCCACCAGTGCAACCACCCCTACCACCACCACCACCACCACCACAACCTCCACCACAAAAAGGAGTCACGTTACAAAACCCACGACCTCCACAACAGAGAAGGGGACGTCGCAGGTCACGCCACGACCCACCACCACCACACAAAGGACCTCCCCAGTTAGGAAGATGCCGCGTGTGAGTGACATTCTAAACGCGAAGCTGCTGGAGGAGAACAACAGTGAGGTGTTGGAGGCTGCCTCGGAGACCACTATAGGGCGATCCTCAACGACTGAGGCTTACACGACGACCACAACACCGAGGACTAAGACAGGACAGCGGGAGGGGCACGAGGAGGAAGGAACCAAGCCAACCACCCAGGGAAGCGAGAGGACGGTGGAGAGGACTCATCTTCCTCGCGTGGTGACAGAACCCTCCTTGTCGCTGGAACAGACTCCTCCCTCCGGCGCCACCAGGAAGTTTGTGAGGCGCCCAAGACCTTTCCCGTCAAGTGAGAAAAGTGAAGGACTTCCCCGACCTTCAGGGCCTCGTCGACGCCGCCCACATAGGCAACGAGTTAAGGTACCTCCACACATTACCTACCACAGGCCCTCCGTCACGCCCCCACAGGACACCTACGCCTCCACCTCCACCACGACCACCACCACCACACTCCCGACCACCACCACAACCACCACTACCACACAACATCCACACAAGACCACAGTCACAATCACCTCACCAAGCACGCCACGAGTCGTCCTCACCACCACCACCACCACCACCACAACCACCACTACCACACCGCCTCCCGCCATCACCACCATCAGGACCCCGGAGCAGGTGGTGATCGAGAGCCTCACGGAGATCATGAAGGATGCCACCAACACGAGCAGGAGCAAGGACAAGGTGTACAACATTGCCGCCAACCTGGAGAGCCTCAACAAGCGGCTGGCGGAGCAGGGCATTCACATTATTCACGCCGAGGTGGATGGCGTCAAAATCAAACTGGACAACAGGATGATAATACGCCCCAGGCCTCCACCCGTCACCACCTTCAGGCCCTCCACGCCCCTCACGCCCTCCACCCGCCCCTCACCGCGACTCTCACCCTCCTCTTCCTTCTCCTTCTTCGCGCCCTCCCAGACATCGAACCCCGACATACAGAACAAGAACCCCGACACACAGAACAAACACATCCAAACGTCCATCAAGTCGTCCTTCTCCTTTCAAACCTCACACTCGCCGGACACCGTCAATGAGGTGCTGACGACCACCACCGACACTGCGACGACCACCAACAAACCCTTCGAAGCCAGAAAGCCTGACGAGAAGCCCTTCCTCGTCCCCTCCAGGCTCCCGACGACCCAGGAAGGCGAGGACGACCCAGCGAGGAACAGCTCCAACCCAAGGACTCCCGCGTCTTCCTCCTCCGTCAGCACCAGCGGGACGAGGTTTGATTTGAGTTATGAAGGGCGTCAAGGAGCCTCCACGTCTATCCTTGCCACCGCCACCGTCCCCTCCACCGTCACCACCCGCACCCGCTCCACCACCGTGCCCATCACCATCCACCACCCCGCCACCACGCCCTCCCTCCGCCCCCACCACGTCGCAGACCCCACCGCCGTCACCTCCACACACCAGGACAAAGATCAGTCTCAGCCTCTTGACGGTTCACGAGCACCGACCACCGTCCACCCGACTTCCCATCACCGACCAACCTTCTTCCCGCCACTCACCGACCACAGCGACGCCGCCAACACCCTGGACACGGCGAGCATCCCGACCATCCCGACCATCAAGGTTGTTTCCATTCTCGAGGAGGCAGAGTTTCCAGGAACCACCGCCACTGTGGAAGACGTCGAAGGAGAGGATCTGAACGACTCGCAGGACCTCAAAGGCACCGCCAAGGCCTCCTACACCGCCATCTACGTCGTCAGCGTCATCGGCGTCATCCCGGCAGCTGGTCTTGCTTTCTTCATCGCCCGCAGGTTCCTGAAGAAGACGCAGAAGGCGCTGCCGGAGAGTGAGGAGAGAGGGGAGGGATTCACACCCATCACCCACCATCACTCCAGGAAGACCCAGTCCTCATCCCACGCCACGACCATGGTGAGTATTGCTCCAACAACACCACCATCAACCAACACCATACACTACTACTACTACTACTACTACTACTACTACTACTACTACTACTACTACTACTACTACTACTACTACTACTTCTCTATACCCCCACTTTACCCTCTTCTCATCTCCTCATTCTATCCTTACTCCACACACTCCTTCATCCCTCCCTCACACCCACCAACACTACTACTACTACTACTACTACTACTACTACTACTACTACTACTACTACTACTACTACTACTACTACTACTACTTCTCTATACCCCCACTTTACCCTCTTCTCATCTCTCCCCATTCTATCCTTACTCCACACACTTCTTCACCCCTCCCTCACACCCACCTACACTACTACTACTACTACTACTACTACTACTACTACTACTACTACTACTACTACTACTACTACTACTACTACTACTACTACTACTACTTCTCTATACCCCCACTTTACCCTCTTCTCATCTCTCCTCATTCTATCCTTACTCCACACACTCCTTCATCCCTCCCTCACACCCACCTACACTACTACTACTACTACTACTACTACTACTACTACTACTACTACTACTACTACTACTACTACTACAATAACACCACACACTCCTTCACGCCTCCCTCACACCCACCTACACCATCACGCTCATGTCTCCCTCCTCTTCTTCCTTCTGCAGGAGGCTGAAGGGCCCTCGTCGGTGGAGGCTAAGAACCCTCGCTTCACGCCCTGGGAGTTCCCGCGCTCCAAGCTCCGTCTGGCCTCCATCCTGGGTCAGGGAAACTTTGGAGTGGTGAGTGTCTGTCTGTCTGTCTGTCTGTCTGTCTGTCTGTCTGTCTGTCTGTCTGTCTGTCTGTCTGTCTGTCTGTCTGTCTGTCTGTCTGTCTGTCTGTCTGTCTGTATGTATGTATGTATGTATGTATGTATGTATGTATTCAAGTATTGATGTCTTTTTATTAACAATCTTTTTTTTTCTCTCTTCCTTTCTCAACCCACCACTTCTCTCTCTCTCTCTCTCTCTCTCTCTCTCTCTCTCTCTCTCTCTCTCTCTCTCTCTCTCTCTCTCTCTCTCTCTCTCTCTCTCTCTCTCTCTCTCTCTCTCTCTCTCTCTCTCTCTCTCTCTCTCTCTCTCTCTCTCTCTCTCTCTCTCTCTCTCTCTTCTCTCATCAACACCACCACCTTCACTACCACCTCCACCTCATCACTCTTCTCTCCTGCCGCAGGTGTGGAAGGCGGAGGCGCGGGACCTGTGTGCCTGCGAGGGTTCCCAGGGCGGCCCCACGGTGCTGGTGGCGGTGAAGGGCGTCAAGGAGGGCGCTGGGACCAAGGAGAAGCAGGACCTACTGAAGGAACTGGGGATCATGCAACACCTGGGCCATAACACCAATGTTGTCACTCTGCTTGGGTGTTGCACGCAGCAAGGTGGGTGTTGCGTGTGTTGTTTATCCTTTGTTGTCTTTTACTGTGTGTTCACTTCTTAGATGGCCAAGTATGAGAGATCTGCAAAGAATAGGATAGACACTCAGTTCTCGTTCAGTTATGAAGGTTATTGGTTTATATACAGGTAGAGTTAGTAGTTTTATGGGTATTCAGTTTAGGAGAAATGTGTCTGTGTTTTGTGGTCGTGTTGTCTTCATGTTTGTGCATTGCTTCTTAGTCTCCCTGCTCCTCCTCCTCCTCCTCCTCCTCCTCCCTTCCATGTTCCTATTCTCTTTAGGGACATGGTATCATTTTCCAACTGTTTTCTTACAAGTAGTTGATAGTTAGTAGTATGTAGTTCAGCAGATACCCTCGCTATGGACCAATAGGTCTCCTGGTGTCTATTATTCCTATGTAATCCTATGTAAATCTTCTTCTTCTTCTTCTTCTTCTTCTTCTTCTTCTTCTTCTTCTTCTTCTTCTTCTTCTTCTTCTTCTTCTTCTTCCTTCTTCTTCTTCTTCTTCTTCCTCTTCTTCCTCCTGCACCTGCATATTTAGCAAGGCACTGCTCTAGCAGCTGTCAGAAACACTCAGCAATAGAATGGATGAGTTTTCTCTTTCTCTTTTCTCATGTTCCACTTTCCCAGTAGAATTTCCCTCACTCCCCTCCCTTCACCTCTGCCCTCACTTCCTTAGCCAGTGTAGTTCTTGTAAACCCCACCAAAAGCCTCCTCTGAATCACGTCTGTTGCTGTTTGCTTTTTCCTTTGTATTCCTCCTCCTCCCTCTCCTCCTCTTCTCAATTCGCATCTTTTTCCCATTTTCTCTCCCAATCTCATTTCCCTTTCATTCCCTCTATCATTATTCGGCGTAGATTCAAAAAGGAAATAGGGAAAAACAGGTTCACAAATAGGGTGGTAAATGATCGGAATGGACTCAGTAGACAGGTAGTTAGTGCGGAGTCATTAGGGAGCTTTAAAAGGAGGCTGGATAAATTCATGGATACAGGTAGTTAGTGCGGAGTCATTAGGGAGCTTTAAAAGGAGGTTAGATAAATTCATGGATGGGGATGAAAGGTGAATGTAGGTAGTGTTAAGTAACAGGAACTACCACGTGTAGGTCTCGCGGCCTCTTGTAGCTTCCTTATTTTCTTATGTTCTCATTTTCTTACATCATCCATTCCTCCGTCAGAACCGTACTACGTCATCATGGAGTACGTCATGTTCGGGAAGCTGCTCACGTTCCTCCGTGACCACCGCACGCGACAAAATTACTACAACTTCTCGTCCGACACGGCAGCGCTCACTTCACAGGACCTCACCCGCTTCGCCTCCCAAGTGGCCTCAGGGTGCGAGTATATACAGAGCCGCGGGGTGAGTGACGAGTACCAAGAAGGGTGGTGGGCATAATATCTCTCTCTCTCTCTCTCTCGCTCTCGCTCTCGCTCTCGCTCTCCTCCCCTCTCCTCCCTCTCGTCTCTCTCCTCTCGTCTCTCTCTCTCTCTCTCTCTCTCTCTCTCTCTCTCTCCTCTCTCTCTCTCTCTCTCTCTCTCTCTCTCTCTCTCCTGTTTTTTATAGCGTTGTATGTGTGTGATGGATATTTTTTAGCTTTCGTTGATCAAAATATCTTTTCTTCTTATTTTGTGTTGTGTTGTGTTGTGCTTTGAGTTGTGTTGTTTACAATTTCCTGTCGTTCCTTCGTTAGCCATTCCTCTCCTCGACCGTGCTCACACCTTCCTTCATCCACAGATCATCCATCGAGACCTAGCCTCGCGCAACATCCTCGTCGACCACAACAAAGTATGCAAGATTGCTGACTTCGGGTTGGCGAGGAGCGTCAAGGACTTGGGTAGCGACATCTATGAGCAGAAAAGCAGGGTAGGTACTAACTATGCTAATTATAACTATACTAACTATACTAGCCCTGCAGTACTACACTCTTTAGATGGCTAAATATGAGAGAACTAAGAACATAAGAAAATAAGGAAGCTAGGGGAGAGCGGGGCAGGTTGCATCATTGCCTCTAACTCGCATGTTATCACACGTACATCGTCTTCATACTACTACTACTACTACTATAAACTACTACTACTACAACTACAACAATAATAATAATAAAAAAAGTTAATGCGTGTTAGAGGCAATGCTGCAACCTACCCTTGATGCAACCTGCCCCGCTCTCCCCTACAAGAGGCTGCGAGACCTATACTTGGTAGTTCCCGTCCAAGCACTGCCAAGAATAGGACATACACACTCAGTTCTCCCTCAGTTCTCCAGGTCATTGGTGTATATAAGGACAGAGCTAGTAGGTTTCTATGGGTATTGAGTTTAGGAGAAGAACTATTGCATGATTATAAGCTTACATAAGGTGACTTGGTATTCTGAGTCATAGGTTTGGCACGTAGACTAATAATATCTTTTCTCGTTCTCTTCTCATTTCACATTCCCGTCCCTTCTCTTATCTCCCATCTCGTCTTGACCCTTTATTCCCTCATGACCTATCCCTTGCGTCCTTCATCACCTTCCCTTGCGTCCTTCATCACCTTCCCTTGCGTCCCTTCCTAACCTCTTCCATTACCTGACCTTGCATATCACCCATTTCTTCCTCCCTCTTATCCTCTCTCCCTTCCTCCTCTCCTCTTACCCTCTCTGCCTTCCTCCTCCTTTCCACCATCCCTATCCCTTACCCTCCACACCTCCCTTCCATTCCTCCCTGTTTTCCTCCACCCTTCCCTCCCGCCCTGTCCGCCACCAGGGAGCCTTGCCGATCAGGTGGATGGCTCCGGAGTCCCTCTACATGAGTATCTTCACCCACAAGTCAGACGTGTGGAGCCTCGGTATCCTCTGCTGGGAGATCGTCACGCTGGGTAGGGAGAGAGAGAGAGAGAGAGAGACAGTGTGTGAGTTTCTGTGAGAGACTGTGTGTGTGAGAGAGAGAGAGAGAGAGAGAGAGAGAGAGAGAGAGAGAGAGAGAGTGTGTGAGAGAGTTTCTGTGAGAGACAGTGTGTGAGGAGAGAGGAGAGAGAGAGAGAGAGAGAGAGAGAGAGAGAGAGAGAGAGAGAGAGAGAGAGAGAGAGAGAGAGAGAGAGAGAGAGAGAGAGAGAGAGAGAGAGAGAGACAGTGTGTGAGAGAGTTTCTGTGAGAGACAGTGTGTGTGTGTGTGAGAGAGAGAGAGAGAGAGAGAGAGAGTTTCTGTGAGAGAGAGAGAGAGAGAGAGAGAGAGAGAGAGAGAGAGAGAGAGAGAGGAGAGAGAGAGAGAGAGATTGATTGATTGATAATTTTATTGGCCTTAATATTATACAAGTTATTATACATGTAGAGAAAATGTCCCAGCCTTTGTCCATTGAGTGGTAACTCTTGTATGGACTGTATGCTATTATAAGAGGCAGCAGATGCAGCGTGTAGGACTGTATGCTATTATAAGAGGGCAGCAGATGCAGCGTGTAGGACTGTATGCTATTATAAGAGGGCAGCAGATGCAGCGTGTAGGACTGTATGCTATTATAAGAGGGCAGCAGATGCAGCGTGTAGGACTGTATGCTATTATAAGAGGGCAGCAGATGCAGCGTGTAGGACGGTCCTAATGCTAATTTACATATGAAATACTAAATTAAATTAAAAAATTAATATTCCCTACTGAATATACTACTTAATTTAATCAATTAAATTAAATAAATTTAATAAGTATATTAAAGAATATACACAACAAGCATTCATACCATAACAGTACTCATACATAATAGTACTGATAACGAGAGCAATGATAATTATCACACTAATTATATAAAACACAATTACAATAATAATAAATAAATTTTAATAGTTACTTTTCAACTTTTCTTTTATTTGCAGTTTAAATGGATTTAATTCTTTATTCCTTACATCATCTGGAAGTTTGTGCCACAGTTTAGTTCCCCGAGAGAGAGAGAGAGAGAGAGAGAGAGAGAGAGAGAGAGAGAGAGAGAGAGAGAGAGAGAGAGAGAGAGAGAGAGAGAGAGAGTGTGAGAGAGTTTCTGTGAGAGACAGTGTGAGAGAGAGAAAGAGGGAAAAAAAATTGTCCATCGTATCAAACACCACTTCGATAAAACTAACAAAAAACCACCCTTCCACACCTAAACCCCTTCCTGTTCCCTGTACACTCCACACCCCCTCACCCCACACGTCTCCTCCCCAGGCTCCACCCCTTACCCCGGCATGACAGCGCGGGAGGTGATGAGGAAGGTCCGCGAGGGGTACCGGCTGGAGCGTCCCGAACACTGCCACCAGGAGCTGTACCACATAGTGACCCGCTGCTGGCACCAAGACCTCAACCAACGACCCTCCTTCACCGTCATCAAAGAAGACTTACAGGAGCTTCTGGAGAACAGTCCCACGGGTTACATAGACCTTGCTAACTTCCCTGAGAGTAATTACTATTCCATGCATGAGAATGACGAGGAGAGGCTGTAACCTAAGCGTCAGTATTCACTCATGAAGGCACGCTGGACGGAGCCAAGGCGATGGTCGTCTGAGTATTAAGTTATTTCTTCGTATTCTTTATAAATCACAATTCCGTCCTTTTCATATCCATGTTCTCTGTTTATTTTGTTGTCAATCATTGTGTGTTATTGTATTGAGACGTGTTTTCTGCGGGCGTGCAGGTACAGCTTAGGAGTAGGTTACGCATCCATCCCTTCCCTTGTTGTGACTGGCTGGGCGGGGTGACTGGCGGAGAACTGAAGGTTACGGCGACAAATAACCTGAATTTAAGTGACCCACGTTTTATTTTTGATAGAAGAATGAAGTCATTGCGTTCCGTTTAATTATTTTAAATATTATGTGGGCGTGCAAGGTTCTCTAAAAGCAAACACACTACTGAAATACCGTAAACTCTCCGTAAATTGATCATCTATGGTTATAACATCTCCGTAAATTGATCATCTATGGTTATAACATCTCCGTAAATTGATCATCTATGGTTATAACATCGTAAATTGATCATCTATGGTTATAACATCGTAAATTGATCATCTATGGTTATAACATCTCCGTAAATTGATCATCTATGGTTATAACATCTCCGTAAATTGATCAGCTATGGTTATAACAACTCCGTAAATTGATCAGCTATGGTTATAACAACTCCGTAAATTGATCAGCTATGGTTATAACATCTCCGTAAATTGATCCTCTATGGTAATAACAATGGTCTGGGGGACAACACGTAAACACCCGCCTTCAGACGTCATCTATAGAACACATAGTCACCTAGCGGACGAGAACCGTGACGCCTGTGGGTCATGATGTTCAAGGTACAATCTTACCTTACCTTACCTTAATCTCACGACTTAAGCTACAATCAGCAGCATAAATATAAGTTTTAAAATGCTTCAAAAATGTAGTGGTTTGAGGAGTAGGGGAGAGCGGGTCAGGTTGCATCATTGCCTCTAACTCGCATTAACTTTTTGTATTATTATTATTGTTGTAGTTGTGTAGTAGTAGTAGTTTATTGTAGTAGTAGTAGTATTAAGACGATGTACGTGTGAGTTAGAGGCAATGCTCGATGGGAAATGCAGTCAGGTTTTAGCGTTGGTTCTACAGCAGGGTTGTTGTCAAGTCACCAGAACGTGTCGCCCAGTCAGCCTCTATTCTGAAGGTGTCGCCCAGTCAGCCTCTATTCTGAAGGTGTCGCCCAGTCAGCCGCTATTCTGAAGGTGATGATGGAATGCAAGTGTATGTGTCAGTCTCCTTTACTGTCTGTATCGGAATGAAGTCATGTTAACCCTATCCAAATGTTTGTAATAACTCAGAGGTTTGAGACGTAAGACAGGACAGGATTCTAGGGGTTGGTCATTATTTCTGCTAGAGGAGAGTCAATGACGCGACTTGTGGGTCGGAAGAAACGAGTTCAGTTATGTTTGTTCGTAAGTGTTGCAGGCTGTGTGTGTGTGTGTGTGTGTGTGTGTGTGTGATATTCATAACGATACATACTCAGAATCAAGTTTAATTTTGATGCACACTAAGCCTTCGTTAGAGGATGTTTATGGTTCACTTTCCTTGTCTAGCCTTCACTTTGTTATATAAACTGTTGCCGCCACCAAAGATTGCTGGCGTGCTGCCGATTCACGCCGGGATGATGGACGGGTCACAACAAAGTCGTCTTGAAGGACAGTGCGAGGGAGGATTATAATCGTGACAAATTATCAGTTTTATAGGAAAAATCCATGTACCATTGAAGTACAGTGTGGCAATCAGTATGAAACTCGCCTCAGCATTATAGGTTCATTTTTTCATAAGACGAAATAAATTTTATACGTTTTTCTTATATTCACCACCAGATTCTCTTTGCTATCAGAGGCAAGTCTGTTCTTCCACGCCTTTGTTGTGCCTCCAGATAACGTTGTCCCAGAATCGAGCATTTGCCACAAACCTACTTAGGTATTTGTGTCGTCACCCGCGTCCATTACTCCCACTCGTAAACTCACTGGGCAGTCGTGTTCAGACATTTCACTAGTGGCTTTATTTTTAACAAGGCAAAAAATTCATTATCTGAAGGTCTCGTGCTTAAAATGATGCCTCTGTTTACCTGATAATAGGGTTAACTATGATAAAATACAGCTGAAATCTAGAAGAAGCGTAGTATTCCCTTCTGGTATCAACTATCAGTCAGTAAGCAGCAAGGGGGCAGGATTTTTTGCCTTGTTTAAAAAAAATAGACTATCTTCATCGACATGCCTTGATATATAAATTATCGCCATATTTATAGAAAACTTCTTCCAACTATAAATACATCAACTTCCCATTCTCTTATCTCCATAGACAAGACGCACTAACAAAATATATAATAACATAACAGTACACGAATAGCATTATAAATTTTTTGCACAGTTGATATTGGTTTGTTGTTGTGTTCTTGTCCCACTGTTTATGTCAATACTTCTGTAAATAGCCTTTGTTGACCTTTGATCGCGGGTCAAGCCTGTGAGTGCGTCGCGGGTCTGGGCGGCGCCGGCTGACCCCTAGAGGCCCCACACGTTAAGGTGGCGAGAGTGGGACCCCTTCACTCCCCCCTCCTGGCGCGCGGGATTGGCTGGGCTGTTGGGTGTTGGGTGGAGAAAAAAACCACCCAACACAGACCCAAAGGCTTCTCTTTCTCGCTGTTTTAACCCTATTCTGTTGTTCCTGATGAAGCTTTTGATTGACGGACGTGCACCCGAGCTTCAATAATAACTCGGGTGATGGAGGAATGCCTTACTTCAAGTTCCCTAAAGCCCCAACACCCAACACCTCAGCCAATCCCGTGCGTTCGGAGGGGGAGTGAAGGGGCCCCGTTTTCGCCAACTTAGCGTGCGGCGACTAGTTTCCTCGAGCATGTGTTGAGGTGATACGCCTGTTAGATAGTGTATTGAATTAGTATGTTGTATGTATTTTTTTTTTTTATTATTATTATTCATGACTATTATTATTATTATTATTTTCATTAACAAGACTAAATTATTATTATTATTATTATTATTATTATTATTATTTTTTTTTTTTTTTTTTTTTTTTTTTTTTTTTTTACATCCCTAAGGGTTTCTTTTTTATTACATTTTCTGCGTCTGTCTTCTTTTCCTTGTGTGTGTGTGTGTGTGTGTGTGTTGTGTGTGTGTGTGTGGTGTGTGTGTTGTGTGTGTGTGTGTGTGTGTGTGTTCCTAAACCAATGCAACTCTTCTGTATATATTTCTCACTTCTTTTTTTTTATGTACAGAATATTTTTATATACTATATTGTATTTCATCCATTTAATAAAATTCAATATTGATTCCATATATTTTCACCCACAAAATAAGATTCAATAAGGGGCAGGGTACATAACTCTCTTCTCTCTCTCCTCTCTCTCTCTCTCTCTCTCTCTCTCTCTTCTCTCTCCTCTCTCTCCTCTCTCTCCTCTCTCTCTCTCTCTCTCTCTCTCTCTCTCTCCTCTCTCTCATGTCATTTAGTCATGCTTGATCTCTCTTGTCTGCTATCCGCTCAGCTTAGCTTCTTCATGACGACCAGTAAGCTGTCTGCTCCCGTCTATCCGGCGATCTACCTTTGCCTCGCTGTGACGTTCTCCCATCTCTCTGCATGACTCCACTCTGTTTCCATCTGACCTCTACCTCATATCCTTAAGATTCTACTGAACATGATTTTCTTCATCACATCGAAATAGGCTTTGACCCCCAACTATTTTTCCTACGCCCCTTGGTATGCCTATCTCCCCCCCCCTCCCCTCCTCCTCCCCCTTCTCCTCCCTCTCTCTCTCTCTCTCTATCTCTTCTCCTCTCCTCTCCTCTCTCTCCCTCTCTCTCCTCTCCTCTCTCTCTCTCTCCTCTTCTTCCTCTCCTCTCTCTCTCTCTCTCTCTTCTCTCCTCCTCTCTCTCCCCTCTCTCTCTTCTCTCATATGTATTGATAAGTGCAGGGTTGATCTGTTTGTTGGGCGTGAGTGACGGCCAGGCTTGAGGGCTCTTCATGACGACCAGTAAGCTGTGCTGTGGCGTGATCCAGGGCGATACCTTTGCCTCGCTGTGGAGTTCCCATCCCAGCAAGACACACATTGTTTCCATTGGACATCACACATGAATGCCTAAAAGAATGTCTACTGGAAAGCATGAATTTTCAGTGACACGAAATAGGGCTTTGACCCCCAACTATTTTTCCTACGCCCTTGGTAGATGGCCTAGTGCCCCCCCCCCCCCCCCCCCCCCCCCCTTGATAGGTGCCTAGCTACGCCACTGCTAACAAGGCAATCCAGTACTTTAAGAAAAAGAAAGAAACTAATAAGATAGAATAAGAGAAGAAAACTAATTCAAGACCCAGACAGCAAGAAGAAACACGTCAGGGAGAGCCGTTGAAAAAGGCCTGATGACTCCCGACCCACAACTGTACTGCAGGGGGCGGGGCTTAGACGTAAGGGCGACTTTTCCCCTACCATCTATGAAGACTTGACTGTGTATGTGTGACTGTTCTCAACGTGCTCCACAAGACGCCCAGCAGCTCCACATCTCACACCTCCCTGTGCCCTGTCTCACGCCACCTCCACCTCATCAACTTACCTAGTGCCTGTCCTCACGCCCTCACCTTCACCACGCCCCTCCTGTATGCATGTCCTCACGCCCCTCAACCTTCACTCAACCTCCCCGTGCAGTCCTCCACGCCCTCCACCTTCATCCACCTCCCGGTGCTGTCTTCACGCCCCTCCACCTTCACCACTCCCCCCCAGCAAAATGGGATATGCGGGCTGTGTAGGCTTGTGCGGTACGTATGGCACCGGCGGCAGGCGACTGGTTTCGCAACTCGGATGAAGCCGATGTCGGCACCCGCAGTGGAACTGTATATCGGGCCAATTATTGATAAATTCGTACAGGCCCAACGCAGTCTTCCTTGATCGGCCCAAAAGGATAATAATTAAGTGGAGTATGTGACAATAGAATGGCCGGGGCGGAAGAATTAAATGGTTCAAAGCTCGGATTAAGGATATTGTTGATTATTAGGTGGCTGATCGTAGCCAGCTGTGGCCACTCGCGCCGTGTGACGGCATGTCTCGAAGCCAATATTCAAAATATACAGGGGAAGTGGCCGGGCGCCGCGGCGATACATTTACTGCTCTTACAGGCCGTCTCAGGCTGAGGATCGACTCATCTACTCCACACAGACTTATAAGGTTAAGTAGGAAAGGGTGTGATGACAACTTAGAGATGATAAATGCTCAAATATCATGACAAGACTTATAAAGCCTCAGACTTTGCCTTTACCTCAGATAAATACGAGGAGTCCTTTCCCGCACTTATTAGTGGGTGTTTTTCCTCCAGATCTTAAAAAGATCATTTCAGATACCTCTAACACGTAAATATAAAGTAGGGAAAGATGCCACCTCTCAACCCCCCTGCCCCCTATAAATGACCCATCTTGGGATCCCAAATAATTACTAACCTAACCTCACTATACTTACCAAACCTTACAATAACCTCCTAGCGAGACTTAATGCGGTGAACTAGAATTTTACCAGGACTAGGTTAGGTTATATGGTAAAGGTTTAGTAATAATAAATTTTTTGGGTCCTCTAGGAGGTTATTAGTAGGTTAGCCGTGGTTATATGAGGTTAGGCAGGTTATTTGAGGTTGGTTAGGTCTATAGTGAGGGTAGAAATATTAATATTTACCATAGATATTTTGAGGGGTTCAAGGGGGTCGTTTTAGGGGGAAGGGAGGGTGAAGGGGCAGCTCTACCTCTACTTTATAATTACGTGTTAGAGGTATCACAAGTGATCTGTGAAGGTCTGGAGGAGGAAAAACCCCCCGTTAATAAGGGTCTGGTTGTAAAGGACTCTAGAATTGTACCGCTTCAGGGAGTTAAGGAATAAGGCTTGTACGTGGAGAAGATGTTTACTGGGTGATTGGGTTCTACTGTAATGCCAGGTTTAAAGCAATTACAAGGCACGAGTATAACCGTCCTCAAGTTATAGAACTGACAATTTGCAGATTTTAAATCCCTATAACCGACGGAAATGACGATATAACACATGGGGGGTCTGGAGGGGCGAAATCCCCCCCACCCCCTCCAGCGATCCCAGGCAGGTTATTAATAGGATAAAGTAATCAATGCAGGACTAGGTTAGTTAACTAGCGGGGGGTGGGGTCTTCTGAATGCGGCGAGCCCCCCAGTTATGTATAGGAGAATTGTGGTCAGTAGCGGATATTGTCACTAAACTGCCGTTCTACTGCCGTGATGGTTGTGAATGGTGTGTTGATGTAGCTTTGGTACAGCAGTACTAACAATTACTGGGTAATATTTAGAACATGAAGGTCTGGATTAAGTCTTTTTAACCTTTATACTGTTTTCTATAGATGGTGTGTTTTCCCTCTCTATCACACCTGTGGCCCAAAAGCGTTGCTTGTAAAGGGCTGTTTGCAACCCCATATCTGTATAATCATCATAAAATATTGCTAAAATGGCAAACATAATAAAGTGTTAAAGTGTTAAAGTGATGAGAACGAGTGTGAAGTAGCAATTAAATGTTGTGCAAAACATAAATGTTTCTTAGGCGAGGTTAGTTAAGGGCAAGGCTAAGTTAGGTTAGTTTAAGAGGCAAGGCTTAAGTTAGGTTAGTTAAGGGGCAGCTAAGTAGTTAGTTTGAGGGTTAGATAAGTTAGTTTAATGGTTTCTTAGGTATTATTTGATACTTACAAAGGGAGTGTTTTTCCGTTCAAACGTCTAAAAAGTGTATTTTAGAAATGCTGCATACTTTAACTGTTCATCTTAATTTAAAGAAGCAACAACCTGCCTCGGTTACTGCAGTTTGATTACATTACAAGCACGTAGTTATAACTGCCTTCAACTGGAACTGACCATTAGCAGTATTTCTAAGATATTTTGGACTTTCAAACCATTAATCTGAGTATGTGGTAAAATTGTTCGTATCCTATGTATTCTGGTTTTTCCTTTGTCGCCTATAAATGGGGTCTTTTAAAAAAAAGCGGAAATGCTCATTTTGCAGTTATCTACCCATCTCTTGCTTCAGGTCAGGCTAGAAACCAATGTCCTGGTTAGGTAGTGGGTAATTTTACCACTCTGTGCCTGATCTCATTCTAGGTAAAGATGCATTGCGCTACTGGATGAGGTAGAGTCTTGTAAAATTTTAGTGATGCGGACACCTGAAAGTGCAGAAATAGGTGTAGGAAAAAAAATAATAAATGTCGTTAAATGACCAAACCAAAGTTAGGATACTATAAGGATACAAATAACATTTCTCTCTCAACTTCAACAGGCTTTGTTACATGCAACTAGTTTAAGTAATCATAAATAGTTAGACATATCTTTTCAGCCATTATGATTTGTACCACATTCTTGATTGGTGGTCTATTATATGGTCTTTGTGAATGTGTTCAGTGGCGTACCCAGAAAATTGAAAAGGGGGGGCCATATATATATATAGATATATATATATATACTATCTAATATATAGAGTATATAAATATATATATCTATATATATATTTATATTATTATATATAAGATATCAAAAAATATAAAAAAATATGCAAGAAAAATTAAAAACATGAAAAGAAAAAAAAATATGATATATAAATCTAAAAATATCATAAAACTAAATAAAATATATATAAACAAAAGTACTATATCAAAGTAAAATAAGACCAAAATATTACTATATAAAATCAAGAAATAATAAAAAAAAAAATTAAAATAATAAGACATATATATAAAAAAGTTAATAAAAAATCGCAAAATGATATAAGAAATGGAAAAAAAATAAAAAAAAAAAAAAAAATAGATACTAGTATGATAAAAAAAATATATAAGAAATTAAAAAAAAACCAGAAAAAAATTTAAAAAAAATTAAAAATAAAAGTAATTTTGTCTACTATTAATCTTATCTTAAATTCTAGTCGTATCGATCTATCCTAATCTATCTATCTATCTATCTATCTATCTATCTATCTATCTACTTTACTATCTATCTATTATCTATCTATTACTATCTATCTATCTATCTATCTTAATCTATTATCTATCATATCTATTCTATCTATCTTATATATCTCACTTATCTATCTATCTATCTTCTATCTATCTATCCTACTCTATCTATCTATCTATCTATTCTATCTATCTTATCTATTCTATCAGTTCCCCCTCTTTAGGAATTCCAAGGCAAGGTTACATGTATGGTTATGAACGTGGATAACTGTGAAGATGGAATAGGACTCATGTTACTAGGATTAGTCTCTATGCGATCTACTCTAATCCTATCCGTCCAGTTAGAAGCTAGCAGTAGCTAAGATAGAATGAATGACGATATCTTAGCTACTCCTTCGTAGGGAGATGCTCGTAGCCGAAACTCGGTGTCGAAAATCACGTCGCACTTTTGCCACCAGTACTAGGCAGGTTATTTGGATAGCAATAAACCAATCAGATGCCGGAATATTGCTGTCAGAAGTGTGAAAACGGACCCTTAAGTGGCAGCGTGAATATATAGGATTCCTCGCCCGTAACTTCCAGGTTGGGAGCCCACCGTAGAAAACTGGGAAAATTTATATTAACTATATATAGGTCACACAATATGCTCGTAATACAGGCAACATACAGTACACATATAACAATAACTGACTAACATAATACTGAAATACAAATGAGGTTACCGCTAGCCCTAATATTTATGTGTACAAGCACGTCACGCGACTCAGAAGCGTGCTGATTAGCATGTATAGCCACCGAGATGTACAAGCCTGATACATATCGCCCGTGACGTCACACATCTAGATCCTACACGCTCCGAATCCCGTACATGATTTACCTACCTACATATAATGTTTATCAGTATAAAGATAGTTCTTCGGAAATGTTTATTGTTCTATAATATGATCAATAACAAAATCGTTACAACAACATAATGAAATGTCCAGTTATGAAACTTTCAAGGAAATATGCATTAAAAACTTAAAACTCTTCGCATTTTAATATTTTGCTCGAAAACATTTACATGGAGAATATCAATTAAAAGCTGGAATTTAATTATGCTATTCCATGATATATTTAGTTCGTCATAAACGGATTAGCTAGCATGCATAAATTAGCGTTAACTAAATATTAAAAATCATGAAATCGGGTAATTTCCTTACCTAATCATATGTTCTATCCATATAAAAATACATGTTGTCTTTGGGATAATGTTAGTTCTTAATATTAGCAATAAAAAAACCGTAAAATACACACTAAAGAAATGCACACCATTATGAGACTTCAGAAATATGCTATTAACTTAATACTCTTCGTCCATTTAATATTTTGCGCAAACACTTTTTACATGGAGAATATCAATAGAAGCGGAATTGCATTAGCTTTCCATTGATTTTTTGTTTTCTTCTGATGAATGAATTAAAACCATACATAAATTAGCGTTAACTAAATAAGTAACCTCATCAATCGGGAAAAATTACCCTATTTCATGATGCTATTTATTTAGTTAACGCTAATTTATGCATGCTGCTAATTCATTTATCAGAAAAGGAAATATATCAATGGAAAGCTAATTAAATTCCTCTTCTATTGATATTCTCCATGTAAAAAGTTTTTCCGCAAAATATTAAATGGCGAAGTTTAAGTTAATGCATATTTCTTGAAAGTCTCATAATGGCATTTCTTTAGTGTGTTTTACGGTTTTTTGTTGGATAATATTATAGAACAAACATTTCCACAGATAACCAAAGATAACTGTATATATTTTATACTGATAAACATATTAGGTAGGAAATTACCCGATTTCACGATTTTTAATATTTAGTTAACGCTAAGTTAATTCATTTATGACTAAACGAAATATATCAATGGAAAGCTAATTAAATTCCGCTTCTATTGATATTCTCCATGTAAAAAGTTCTTCCGCAAAATATTAAATGGCGAAGAGTTTAAGTCTATAATAATATAAACGAAAGTGTGTGTGTGTGCGGTATAGGTTCCGCCCCCCGTGGCGGAATCCCATCATATACCACATTTTTGGAACCAGGTTGACCAGGGGAAGGTTTTAAGCCCACTTATGAGATGATTCGAATTTTTTTTTTTTTTTTTTTTTTTTTTTAGCAGCCTATTAGCGATAATTGTGAAAAAAAAGTGGGTTGCGAGAATTGAGGAAACCTTGATGTAGGGTGATGGGTAATGGGTGAGTAAATGGGTGGGGTGATGGGTAATGGGTGTGGGGTGATGGGTGAGTGAATGGGTGATGGGTGAGGGAATAGATGGGGAATGGGTGAGTGAATGGGTGTGGTGATGGGTAATGGGTGAGTGAATGGGTGGGGGGTGATGGGTAATGGGTGAGTGAATGGGTGGGGGTGATGGGTAATGGGTGAGTGAATGGGTTGGGGGTGATGTGAATGGGTTGGCGTTAATACATACATTTCTACATCCATGATTTCAGGAAAGTTAGAAGGGGCTATCTGGAGAGTCTGTGTTTGGTGGGCCGAAGGCCCACCAAACACAGGTGGTGGGCCCCTCCGCAGGACCTAGCCAAAAAGTCCGCCCGGAGGGCGGCTTTGCGGCTAGTTAATGCATATTTCTTGAAAGTCTCATAATGGCATTTCTTTAGTGTGTTTTACGGATTTTTTTTGGATAATATTATAGAACAAACATTTCCAAAGATAACAGTATATATGTTATACTAATAAACATATATTAGGTAGGAAATTACCCGATTCCATGATTTTTAATATTTAGTTAACGCTATTTTATGCATGCTGCTAATTCATTTATGACTAAACGAAATATATCAATGGAGAGCTAATTAAAGTGCAAAATAATAAATGGCGAAGAGTTTAGGTTAATGCATATTTCTTGAGTCTCATAATGGCATTTATTTTGTGTGTTTTACGTTCTTTTATTTGATAATATTAAAGAACAAACATTTCCGAAGATAACAATATATCTTTTATACTGATAAACATTATTAGTAGGTAAACTTGTACGGGGAGCGGAGCGGGTGGGATCAGTGTCTCACGGCATGTCAGCTGTCATCTCGGTGGCTCGTGAGTCACCAAGTTTAGGC
>JACEEZ010016564.1:0-12500 GCA_016584305.1 Chionoecetes opilio
TACCAAATTTTTTTTTTCCTCAAAAATTTCATTTTCTATATTGCATGGTATCACTTCATTTCCGGCCAGCTTCGGCTGGATTGATGGGTGGGTGGGGAGGAGCCTTCTACTTTCCTATCCTTTCTCTCTTATTATCTAGTTAGTGTAGTGTAGTTAAAGCAAACAGCCTTGTAAGGACCTATCGGTCTGTTGCTGTTTGTGTTTCCTTTGTAATCCTTTGTAAAAAAATCCTCCTCCTATTCCACCAGCAGCCGTTGCGCCATAAAAATTATGTAAACCTTGAAAAAAAAGAGGAAAAAAAAGAAAAATCCCTATTCTTAACATCGCCATCTCAAGATGTATTTGTATATCTGTATTACTATTTTTTCACTTCCCCTTTTCTACCTGGTTCGCTCCTTTATTACTGCAGACAATACAAAGGAACAATAGAATGGAAGGGGTGCTGTCTTCCTCCTCCCGAATTAGCCAAAGGAAGAGGAAGAGGAGGAGGAGGAGGAATACATAGGAATACATAGGAATAACAGACACCAGGAGACCTACTGGTCCATAACTAGGGTATCTGTTGAACTACATACTACTAACTATCAGCTACATGTAAGAGGACAGCTGGAAAATGATACCATGTCCCTAAAGAAGATAGGAACATGGAAGTTTTGTAGTGAAGAATGATAGGATATGAAATATACTAACTACAACTACCACTAACACTAATCGATCCGGGGGACTATAATATTAATTCGCAGGGCAATATCAATACTCATATGCTTTACAGTGCGCGTCAAGTCTGTTTTTAAATGAAGTTATTGTGCTGGCTTCGACAACATTTGCTGGTAATTTGTTCCATCGATCAACAACTCTAACATTGAAATAATTCTTTACGGAGATCTGTGATGCAACGTTGACCGTTCAGTTTTAAACCATTATTTCTTGTTGTCACTCGAGGAGAAAGCTCGAATAGGTTCTCTTGATTAATGACATCAAATCCTTCTAGGATCTTAAAGGTTTCTATCAAGTCCCCACGGATTCTACGATGATACGATCCTTTAAGGAAAACATATTAAGTTTCCGCAGTCTCTCTTCATAAGATGAATTTCGCAGAGATGGTATTAGTTTGATTGCTCTTCTTTGAACTGATTCCAATTTGGCTTGATCTTTTACGAAACAAGGCGACCAGAGTTGAACGGCATATTCTAAGTGCGGCCTAACCAAAGACGTGTATAATCGTGTCATTACTTTCGGAGTTTTATGTTCAAAGTTGCGTTTGATGAAGCCCAACATCATATTCGCCTTTTTACTGGCAGCTAGGCAATGCGTACTGGTTTTAAGATCATTACTAATGATGACACCTAAATCCTTTTCCTGCTGTACTTCAGTTAACGATTTATTATGCATTTGATAGTTATATTTGAGGTTATCGTTGCCTATATGCATTACTTTACATTTATCGGAATTGAATTTTAATAGCCATTTATCACTCCAATCTGATAGTTTGTCGAGATCACGTTGTATGAGTTCGCAGTTTTCTCTAGTATATGCTTTATCGCCGGAGGAGGAGGAGGAGGAGGAGGAGGAGGAGGAGGAGGAGGAGGAGGAGGAGGAGGAGAATACAAAGGAATACAAAGGAATACAAAGGAAACACAAACAGCAACAGACCGATAGGTCCTTACAAGGCTGTTTGCTTTAACTACACTACACTAACTAGATAATCAGAGAGAAAGGATAGGAAGTAGAAGGCTCCTCCCCACCCACCCATCCCGTCAGCCGAAGCTGGCCGGAAAAGAAGTGATACCATGCAATATAGAAAAACTGCATGGAATTTGTGAGGAAAGTTGAAAGCTGTAATCTATGGCTAACTACTACTAGTTTGTGGGGGTAGGTTTAGTGCTTGATAGATAGGTCATGTTATGTGTGTTTTGTAATGGTGTGAACACAGTGTGGAGGTTCAAGGGTGGTGCGGCAGCCTTGCCTGGCGCTTTCTTGGGAGGCAGCAGTCAATCAGGCCCCAGCTCCGTTCAATCCACTGCGGATTGTGTACTTTCCATGTAGGACGCCGTACACTTCAATGCCTCCTGCAGCAGTGACTCCTGGTACCTTGAATCCCGATGGTGGTCACTAACTGTCAGGACCCTTACTGATCCACAGCCCGTCACAGGTCGAGAGTAGTAGTGGTAACCGTTAACTCGGGGAGAAGGAGGAGAAGGAGGAGAAGGAGGAAGAGGAGGACGAGGAGGAGGAGGAGGAGGAGGAGGAGGAGGAGGAGGAGGAGGAGGAGGGTGGAAAGAAAGAAGTAAGTGAGAAGAATGGGAAGACAATTGTACTTGATGGAATGTTAGTTATCATCATTATTGTTATTGTGGTTATTATTGTTGTTTGTAGTTGTTGTCATTAGCAGTGTTATTACTCTCATCATCACCGTCATTATTAACTTTGTGGTCATCTTAGGGAGTCAGGGAAGGGAGAGTGTGGTGATGATTGTGTTAATTTGGCATTAGGAGGAGGAGGAATCAGTGTGTGTGTGTGTGTGTGTGTGTGTGTGTGTGTGGTGTGTGTGTGTGTGTGTGTGTGTGTGTGTGTGTGTGTGTGTGTGTGTTGTGTGTGTGTGTGGTGTGGTGTGTGTGTGTGTGCGTGCGTGCGCGTGCGTGTGTGTGTGTGTGAGAGTGTGTGTGTGTGTGTGTGTGTGTGTGTGTGTGTGTGTGTGTGTGTGTGTGTGTGTGTGTGTGTGTGTGTGTGTGTGTGTGTGTGTGTGTGTGTGTGTGTGTGTGTGTGTGCCGCTTGGTTCAGTCAACGCTACCCTCCTCGAGATAAGAAAGAAAAAGTCTCTCTCTCTCTCTCTCTCTCTCTCTCTCTCTCTCTCTTCTCTCTCTCTCTCTCTCTCTCTCTCTCTCTCTCTCTCTCTCTCTCTCTCTCTCTCTCTCTCTAGTTGAGTGTTGCCAGAATATAGTCTGAGAATTACATATCTACCGAAGGAGGAGGAGGAAGGAGGAGGAAGAGAAAGATGAAGAGGAGGAGGAGGTTGTATTTTTCCCTAAGGAGCTAAAGGAGGAGGAGGAAGAAGAAGAAGAGGCGAGATAGGAGGAAGAGGAGGTAATGTGTCATCTTTAGTAAGGTTAAGAAATGCACTCTGTAAAACCATTTTCTCCTCCCAGTGAAAGTAAGAAAAAAAGTTAAGCCTTGACTTCGCAGCCCCAAGACGGAAGAAAACTGGAAATTATGAGGCTTACTTACAAGATTTACTCACACACACACACACACACACACATCACTCCCACCACATCTCCTATTCCTCTCCCTCCTTCCTCCTCCTCCTCCTCCTCCTCCTCCTCCTAATGACAAATTAACACAAGCATCACAATCCACATTAATAAACAAACAAACAAACAAAACAATGTCAGTCACTAAACACTTCTGTCAATATAAAATAGTTAAAAAGATAATATAAAATAAAATAAGGTAATAAATACGGTAAGATAATAAAAAAATAACTATTATAAATGACAGAAGTTTTAGTGACTGACAACAAACAAACAAGCTAAGTCCTAATCCAATACTTCGTTACCCAAAAATAGTGTCTTCCTATAAACAAGGCTAACAAAATTACGGTAGTACTGGAAATTATGAGGCTACTTGCAAGGTAATATCCACACACACACACAAACAAACAAAATCGAACAAGCTAAGTCCTAATCCAATACTTCGTTACCAAAAAATAGTGTCTTCCTATAAACAAGGCTAACAAAATTACGATAGTACTGGAAATTATGAGGCTTACTTGCAAGGTAATATCCACACAAGTAAACAAATCAACAAAACAAACGAACAAGCTAAGTCCTAATCCAATACTTCGTTACCAGAAAAGGGTCTTCCTATAAACAAGGCTAACAAAATTACGATAGTACTGGAAATTATGAGGCTACTTGCAAGGTAATATCCACACACACACAAACAAACAAACAATAAACAAACATGCTAAGACCTAATCCAATATTTCGTTACCCAAAAACAGTCTTCCTATAAACAAGGCAAACAAAATTACGATAGTACCCGCCTAAAGTAGCCAGGCTCGTATCGACCCGCCAGCCACCAGCAGCAACAGCAAACCCATTTTCTTTCACGCAGCAGAAACCAAAGAAAACGTTTCCTTACCACCCTTCCTTTATACTTTGTTTTTTTCCTTGTAATGGGTAACTTTAACATATTTCTGGTTGCCTTATTATACGATACATTAACGTGTGAGTCATCTAAACGGGTTAATGTATTATAGTAAACCAATCAAATAGTTTTCTCTTGATATAGAGTTGGGTTTATGAAGTTTTTCGAGTGTGAGGTACTACGAAAAACAATAAACTTTTAACTTAATTCAATATGTAAATGCAGACAGAGGGAGAAACAAAGAAAGAGAAAAGTAAACAAAAACAGGACAATTTACATAATTCACCCGTAAGTGGCAGGGCGGGAAAAAATAGGAGAGGCAGTTTTTCCCCTTAAAAAGAGGAAAAAAACATACTGGAAATGCTAAAGAGACAGGGAAATCTATGGCAGTTTAGGCCTAAAAGAGATTTAAATGGTTGTTTTAGTGAAATCTACCCCTTCACTACTAGGAAATTGTTTAAAGGGTAGACTTCTAAGGGATGAGATAGACTTCTAAGGGATTCTAAAGGTTTAATGGGTAGACTTCTAAGGGATTCTAAAGGTTTAAAGGGTAGACTTCTAAGGGATTCTAAGGGTTTAAAGGGTAGATATTCGACTTCTTATCCTTTATCTCTATCTCCCTCTTCACTTACAAAGTCTTACATCATCTTGCCTTCCTCTTTTCCTCTCCCTCTTCACCCCCTTCACCTTATCCATTTAAAGGGTAGATGTTCGACTTCTTACCCTTTACCTCTATCTTCCTTTTCCTCATCATCTCGCCTTCCTCTTTTTCTCTCCTCTTCACTCCCTTCACCTTATCAATTTAAAGAGGGAAGGGGGAGGACATAATTCAACAACCATATGAGACTTACCTACTACCTTTGCATCAACCTTCAGGGCCTTCTGCTGTAGTAGTGTAAGGGTGTAGGGGTGATAGGAGGTGCTTTGTACTCACCTGTCACCGCCAGAGCCAGCCCATACAGGTATGGAAAGAAAGAGAAACCAATGTTAATGAGAATGTTACAAATGGAATGACAAGAATAGTTACACACACAACACACACACACACACACACACACACACACACACACACACACACACACACACACACACACACACACACACATACATACACACCCACCCACACACACACACACACATATACACACACGCAACACACACACACTACACATACACGCACACACACACACACGCATACGCATACGCACACACACACACACATCTGGCCTACCATGACCTGCCATTTTGTATGAAAACTTGACCTTCCTTTTCTCTGACCTGCCGTTTTGCCTCCTTCCTTGCTTATTTAATTCCTTCCCTCCCATTAACCTCTTTTTCATCCTTACTTCTTTTCTTTCTTACTTTCTTCCCTCCCTCCTTGCTTTCCTCATTCCTTCCCTTCCATCAACCTCTTTACCATTTTTACTTCTTTTCTTTCTTCCTTTTTTCCCTTCCTTTCTTATTGAGTGAATGAATGAGCGACTGACTGCCTGACTGACTGCTTAACTGACTGTAAAATTATCGCCTTAATGCTTTGATTTTTCCCTTATAAAACACACAAAAATCAATAGAACATTTGAATGCATGCGAAGCTGATTTGATGCTGGACTTAAGAATAAACACTGACTGACTGATAAAGACCGGTTACCTGAGCGCCTGACTAACTGATTAACTGTGAAAGTTACTGAGTAATTGACATAGAAACTGACTTACTCTTCGGGAGACTCCGGAATAACTGGGAACAAGGAAATAAAAGAAATGGAAGATATATATCGACAAAAAAAAAGTTCATTCCCACAAATTTAGGGACTAACAACTTAGCAGGCTTTTTGGTACTTCTGTTTTTTTTTTTCCTTGGCCAGTCCTTTGTGATGTAAAAAAAAAAAAAAAAAAAATACAGTAGGACTAAAAACTGGTTATCCAAAACTAATAAAATAAAAGACAAACACGTGAGGCAGGATATAAAAGGGTCATGAACTGGGACAAGGCCTGGCGGTGGCTTAGCGATGTGTCTTTGTAGTCACTGGGGAGTCATATACTTTTCTCATAAGGCAAAGGTTTATGGAGTTCGAGACTATGAAGCAGAGAGAGGAGGGATGTGGCTGTCAAACTACCAAAGGCTCGTGAAAGAAGGCCAGGGAGTGTGGGCCGGAGGCATTAGACGTGATTGCAAAGAGACTATGGATAAAGGAGACATGATATAGACGTGATTGCAATGAGACTATGGATAAAGGAGACATGATATAGAAGTGATTGCAAAGAGACTATGGATAAAGGAGACATGATATAGACGTGATTGCAATGAGACTATGGATAAAGGAGACATGATATAGAAGTGATTGCAAAGAGACTATGGATAAAGGAGACATGATATAGACGTGATTGCAAAGAGACTATGGATCAAGTAAAAATAGGATAATCATGTGAAATAAACTCAAAGACATGGAGTTAAAAGTCAAGATAGATATATATACGTCACTTGCAAGATATTATGCGTTAAGAACATTATAGGGCTGTATTTACATGTGCATCCATAACAAGAAATAGGACTAAGAACTAAAGACTTATATATTTTTTCGAGTTGAGGACTGAATAATAAGGACTGTGGGTAGTTAACTAGGGCTGGAGGATAGGTAATTAAGTGTTATGAAGGGTGGATACATGGAGTCATTGGTGGGGTTGCAGGGGGTTGAGGGAGGCTATAGATAGGTTGAGGTACTACTACAGGTGCATCGTGATTTCCGGCGGTACTTCCCTCCAGCCAGTCAGCTTTAAGAGTCTGACCTTGCATACGACGCCAGTGACTGTGTTGCCTGCTGCTGCTACTGCTCCCTCTCTGCCACCCACCCACATCACCACCTACTCATCACGTCAAAATCCACTGACTACACCACATCATTAACTCACCAAAGCTTTAGATCGATTCGAGTCAGATTTGCATTGTCTTTCGATAACAGACATTTCAATTCTTCTTAACTAATTTTTCATATCTTCTTGACCAATCTTTAATTTCTCAGTTAATCAAGGAGCTTATCAGACAGGAAATTAGAGGGCTGTTGAATGAGTTATGGTACAGTGAAGATTAGAGTGAATGAAATAACACTGTAGAAGACGCGACATATTATTTAGTCGTCAGCAGTCATCAGTCAGTCAGTCAGTATACAAGAACGGCGTGTATTTGAGGGTTAGAATAAATTAGAGGGACACTCAGCGAGTTCGTAAGGGCATGTTAGTGAAGTGCGTGTGAAGTGGCGTAATAAGTGAGCTGGAGGGAAACATTTATATATGTCGTCACGCTCGCCATCACGCCCGCCTCGCCCAATCGGTCCTACCCATCCACAAGACATCCATCAGTCAAGCCCTATTCGTCCACGTTACCACCCGATACCACTCGTGCACCCATCCATCCGCCCATTCGTCACAACCCACCGCCTGTCCACTCGGTCGAGGACCCATCCAGCGCGCCACTCGTTATCCATCATCGCACTGCGGTCCACATCACCAGCCCATAGCGTCATACCATCCATCGCACTCGTTCAGCCTCCAGCCCACGCGTCTTACCCATAGTTCCAGTCACCACACGCGTCATCCTATTCCGCGGTACTGTCCACCCACCATCCGCCACGTCTCCACCCATTCCATCACCCATACTGTTTCCACCATCCATCCGCCCACTCGTCCCACCCATCCATCCACCACCTCTCACCACTCAACCACCACTCTCCCACCCCATCCATCCCCCACTTTACATCTCTTCGAGTCAACTATTTTCATTTCTTCCAATTAACCAACATTTCAATTCTTCTTAACTAATTTTTCATATCTTCTTGACCAATCTTTCATTTCTCAGTTAATCAAGGAGCTTATCAGACAGGAAATTAGAGGGCTGTTTAATGTAGTTAGGTTATCAGTGAGATAGATGAAGAATAACACTTAGAAGACGCGCATACTTATTTAGTCAGTCAGTCAGTCAGTATACAAGAACGGCGTGTATTTGAGGGTTAGAATAAATTAGAGGGACACTCAGCGAGTTTCCGTGCAGCGCGTGAATGTGCGTGTGAATGTGGCGTAATGAAGTGAGCGGAGGGGAAACCATTTATTATTGTCGTCCGCTCGCCATCACGCCCGCCCGCCCAATCGTCCACCCATCCACCCGCCCATCCATCCATCCGCCCTCTCGTCCAGCCATCCACCCGCCCACTCGTCCACCCATCCATCCGCCCATTCGTCCACCCACCCGCCCGTCCACTCGTCCACCCATCCATCCGCCCACTCGTTCATCCATCCATCGCCCGTCCACCATCATCGCCACCCACCATCCATCCGCCCCTACCCTCCATCCACCATCGCCCATCTGCCACTCGTCCCATCCATCCGCCCACTCGTCCACCCATCCATCCGCCCACTCGTCACCCATCCATCCACCCACTCGTCCACCCATCATCCGCCCACCGTCATCCATCCATCCGCCCACTCGTCCACCCATCCATCCGCCCACTCTTCACCCATCCATCCACCCACTCGTCACCATCCATCCGCCACTCGTCATCCATCCATCCGCCCACTCGTCCACCCATCCATCCGCCCACTCTTCACCCATCCATCCACCCACTCGTCCACCCATCCATCCGCCCACTCGTCATCCATCTCCGCCCACCGTCCACCCATCCATCCGCCCACTCGTCCACCCATCCATCCGCCCACTCTCCACCCATCCATCCGCCCACTCGTCACCATCATCCCCACTCGTCCACCCATCCATCCGCCCACTCTCCACCCATCCATCCACCCACTCGTCCACCCATCCATCCGCCCACTCGTCCACCCATCCATCCGCCCACTCTCCACCCATCCATCCGCCCACTCGTCCACCCATCCATCCGCCCACTCGTCCACCCATCCATCCGCCCACTCGTCCACCCATCCATCCGCCCACTCTCCACCCATCCATCCGCCCACTCTCCACCCATCCATCCGCCCGATCATCCACCACCCGCTCACTCACTCATTCATCCATCCACTTATTCAAGAATGGATCTATTTCCTCCCTTTCACTCATCCCTTGCTTGATTAATTAATTTACTCAAGACAAGCTTATCTCATTCAACCACTCACTATCCTATTATCTATTGACTCTCACTTGCTCTTTGATTCACTCATCAATTATACTCATCCAGTTACTCATTCCATCACCTGTACTCATCCACTTACTCATTGAGCCTTTCAGTCACTCACTCATGTACTTAATGCTCTTAATCACTCATGCATTCACAAACAAACTCAAGTCACTCATTCATTCACTCACTCACACACGTCATCATTTATTCACTCACTCATACACATGTCATCATTTACTCACTCATTACTTTATTCACTCACTCACTCATTCACCCACTCAACTCACACATCATCCTTTACTCACTCACTCACTCCCATACTCACACACACATCATCCTTTACTCACTCACTCACTCCCATACTCACATACACATCATCCTTTACTCACTCACTCACTCACTCCCATACTCACACACACATCATCATTTACTCACTCACTCACTCACTCCCATACTCACACATCATCATTTACTCACTCACTCACTCACTCCCATACTCACACATCATCATTTACTCACTCACTCACATACTCACACACACATCATCCTTTACTCACTCACTCCTCACTCCATACACACACATCATCATTTGTACTCACTTCCATACTCCCAGCACATGCATCCTTACTCACTCACTCACGCACTCAACTCACGCCTCCAATCTAATTAAGCCGCAATCTCGTTACGAAGGTAGACAGGAAAAATGGGCAGGTAAGTGGCTTTACCTGTAAAATAACAAGGTGTAATGGAGCCTTCAGTGTGAGCAGGGATGGAGGGAGAAAGGAGAGAAGTGAGGGAAGAAGGAAGTTGAAGAAGGGATAGGGAGGAGGAAAAGGGAATGGAGGGAATGGAGTAAAGGAAAGGCAGGAAAGGAGAGGAAGGGAAGGTATTGATATTTGATATTGATATATTTATTGGCATTACATATACATCGTGCAGTTACATTTGTCAGTACATGAATGCCCGGGTCCATTGAGCAGTGCTCTTAGAGGACCCATGGAGAATATTTGATTGTGAGCTGACTAAAAAAAAATCTTTACTAAATACCCTAACAAATTAAGAATACATATGAAATTATTAAACAAGTATAAATAATAATATCAGGATATATATAATAAAACCACTACCCAATGAAATAGTAACACTAAACAATATACGTACTATTTACACTCATAAAAACGTTCACAAAAATATAAATGAAAATGTAGATAAACATGAAAACATCAATTTAGAATCTAATACATAAACCTAACATGTAAAACAAAAACAAAAAAATAAAAAAAATACAAAAATCATCGAGCATATTTTTCTTTATTTTTGCCTTCAACGAATTTTTTTTGTTAGCAGATCTGAATTTTTCTGGAAGTTGGTTCCACAGATGCGTCCCTCTATACAAAACACATTGTTGTGCATGACTATGTCCGGAAACGAGGAATGAGGATCAAGCAATTTCTTATTTTTATCTCAGATTTTTAGCAATTGGAAGTAAGGGAAGGGAAGGGAAGGGGATGAGGAAGGGAAGGGAGGGGAAGGGAAGGAAGGGAAGGAAGGGAAGGAGAAGGGAAGGGAAGGGAAGGGAAGGGAAGGGAAGGGAAGGGAAGGAAGGGAAGGGAAGGGAAGGGAAAGAGGGAAGGGAACGGAAGGAAAGTTGAGGGAGGGATGGGAAGGGAAGGGAAGGGAAGGGAAGGGAAGGGAAGGGAAGGGAAGGGAGTGAAGGTGTAGGGAGAGGAAGGGTAGGGAAAAGAAGGGGAAGGGAGGGGAAGGGAGGGAAGGGAAGGGAAGGGAAGGGAGAGGAATGATGGTGGTTCACTTTATGATGAGAAAGATAAGGATAATGACACGTGACATTGTGTTGTTTCATAATACACAGTACGGGAGAGAGAGAGAGAGAGAGAGAGAGAGAGAGAGAGAGAGAGAGAGAGAGAGAGAGAGAGAGAGAGAGAGAGAGAGAGAGAGAGAGAGAGAGAGAGAGAGAGAGAGAGAGAGAGAGAGAGAGAGAGAGAGAGAGAGAGAGAGAGAGAGAGAGAGAGAGAGAGAGAGAGAGAGAGTTGATTAATAGTTGTAGTTACAACGCATCACTATGATTATTATTATCACAATCATTATAATTATTATCATCATTAGCATTATTATTCTTACGCTTATTATTATTCACTATGAATACTATTACTATTTTCATTATTATTACTAGTATTACTAAAACTACAACCTTTACCATTATCATTACTATTATTATTGTTATTGCTATATTGCTATAATTAGTATTATCATTATCAATATTGTTACTTCTTTTATAATCATTATCATTATTTACAGTACAGTAGTCCTGTAGTAGTGGTGGAGCAGTATTAGAAACAGTTATATTTAAAGAAAGATCGTATGTCAATTCTGAGAATTTAAATTATTGCAAAGATAAAAATAAAGATAATGATAATAATAGTGATAGTGATATGATCAATACTTCTACTATAATAACTACCACAGCTGCTACTACAACTACTGAGAGTAATGACAACAACAAAGTTGATAGTGATTATAATGATGATAATAATGAGAAAAAGAAGATGAAGAAAAACACGGAAGAAAGAATGGAATAAGAACAAGAACAAATAGACCAACATCAACGTCATCAACAATAACAGCAGCAGCAACAACAACAACAGCAACAACAATAACAGCAACAACAATAACAGCAACAACAACAACAACAACAACAACAACAACAACAGCAACAACAACAACAGCAACAGCAACAACAGCACCGTAAAGAGGACGACGAGCCATAAGTCACCCCCGCTGCTCCACACAACTACATGCCACCTCCCTAAATCATACCGGCGCCACACGCGGTCTCATTATCATCATTGCGCAGGTCATTACAGCCACGACCCCCCTCCCTCCCTCCTTCCCTTCCCTCCAAACAACACACAAAAAGTAAGATTTGCATGTCATGAGTTCCTGCATGTCGTCTCTTAAATCATCTTCCTTTTGTGCCGTTCTTGTAAAACCATCCAATTATTTGTATTGAATAATGAGGGAGTCAGGACCTCTCTCTGTAATACTCTACTCTAGTACTTGTATTTATTCTCATTACTTGCATTAAGAGGCTGGTATTAGTATTAGTAGTAGTAGTAATAGTAGTAGTAGTAGTAGTAGTAGTAGTAGTAGTAGAGTAGTAGTAGTAGTAGTAGTAGTAGTAGTAGTAATAGTACATAAGAACATAAGAAAATAAGG
>JACEEZ010016564.1:20000-27453 GCA_016584305.1 Chionoecetes opilio
TACCTCCCTCCCTCTGGCTAAGGGAAGGAAACAGGTGGATGAGAGGAAACCTCCCCTCTCCTCCTCCTCCTCCTCCCGTCCATCTACCTCCCTCCCTCTGGCTAAGGGAAGGAAACAGGTGGATGAGAGGAACCTCCCCCCTCCTCCTCCTCCTCCTCCCGTCCATCTACCTCCCTCCCTCTGGCTAAGGGAAGGAAACAGGTGGATGAGAGGAACCTCCCCCCTCCTCCTCCTCCTCCTCCCGTCCATCTACCTCCCTCCCTCTGGCTAAGGGAAGGAAACAGGTGGATGAGAGGAGCTTCCCCTCTCCTCTCCCATAATGACTATTCTTCTAACCTCTTTAATTAATTATATTAATATTTAGTGAATAATTGCGTTTATTCATTTTTTTTCTTCCATATTTATACCGAGTTATTTTCCTTTCCTTCCTTGTTTTTTATTTGTTTGTTTGTTATGGTAGATTCTCTTTATCGAATGGATGCAGACACACACACACATACCTAATCACACCAGCCATTAATCACTAATCATTATCTGTGTGATGTTAGGTCAGTAGATACTAGAAACAATGTTTGGCGTTGGCGGGCTCGGCTGGCGGGCATCACACGTCCCTCAGTCATGTCTTCTATTATCGTGTGCTAGACTATGAAATAACCGCAGGATGTTTAGAAAAACTGATCCAACTATCATCTTCTTGACACATTTCCGTATATAATAAACGCATACATATTTTGAGCAAGGAGAGGGGGGTGAGAGGGCCATACCAGTGATGCGGGCACGGCGAGCATACCCAGAGTTGTGTATTCTATGTGTGCTGGTGACAGTGCTATTTGCTTGCAGTGCAGTGACTATGGCTCGCTGTAGAGCTAAATATTACTTGCAAAAAGTGTATTGTGAGTTGCGAGTTGTAAAGTGCGTTGCAGTGGTGAGGTTTATAGTCCGCATGGCATTGTATAGGTAACACAGGTTTATATTCTTCGCTCTCTCTCCTCTCCTCTCTCGTCTCTCTCTCTCTTCTCTCTTCTCTCCTCTCTCTCTCCCCCTCTCTCTCCTCTCTCTCTCTTCTCTTCTCTCTCTCTCTCTCTCTCTCTCCCTCTCTCTCTCTCTCTCTCTCTCTCTCTCTCTTTCTTTGGTGCTCCTTTGTTATCATCTGTTCATTCTTTATCGATGCTTACCCGTATTACATGATACCTGTATTACCATGCACCGATTTTGTATTCCGAGTAGCATTCAGTTATACAGTCCTAGAAATATTTATTTACTGTTGAAGAAACTGAAGAAACTGAGAAAAATATACTGTAGTTCAAAACCATCCCTGGGAGAGCCCTAGAAAGCTATCCATTCCTGAAAATTTATAGTTGAAAAAGGGCCAGAAATCACAGAGCTTTTGTTGTATTGACGGACGGACAGAGACGGATATATAGTTAGCGTATTATAAGTAATCATATATTAAGCGTATATTTAGCAAGCGTATATAGTAATGCGTATTATAGTAAGATTAGATTATGCTACCTTATTTTAGGTCACCGTTAACATAAGACACTGTAGAATGTTTTCCTGGACAGCGCGGTGGAGTTTGGATTTATGGGCAGTGAAATCTAACCCCTTGAGGCCCAGAACGTAATTTCCATTGTAATTTAACTACCATTTAGACTATTTTAATGACTATAAGCAATGTTTTATAGATATATGACCTGTTTCGTATCCTTGTCCACTAACTAGTTTGGTATATTCAGTCACTTTTCGTAATTTTATGGCTAACAACAGACGATTTTTTATAGCAAAGGAAAGATCTGGGCGTGAAGGGGTTAATACCGTTCCTCCAACTCTGAGTCTTGGAGTGATATCAGAAGATGGACTAGGCTTGAGATCAAGGAATTGTATGGCTCTAGTGGTAAGGAAAATTTTGTTTTTTTGTTTTCTCTCTCTCTCTCTCTCTCTCTCTCTCTCTCTCTCTCTCTTTCTCTCTCTTCTTCGTCTCTCTCTCTCTCTCTCTCTCTCTCCTCATCTCTCTCTCTCTCTCTCTCTCTCTCTCTCTCTCTCTCTCTCTCTCTCTCTCTCTCTCTCTCTCTCTCTCTCTCTCTCTCTCTCAAACCTTTGGTTTGTGAGTTTTGTAAGTGACTGAAATATCCGGAATTTTAACTTTCTTCATTTGCTACAGATTAAAAAAAATGAGACCTGCATCAGAGAGAGAGAGAGATAAGATAAGCTACTTTGATCCTATCTAGACACTTTGCAAGTACCAACTACAAGGTTATTGACTATACAAAGCGCCACCACACCAGGACGAACTTGGTGGACTCGAACCGCTGACCGAATGCAGGAACTCTACACGCAAGCTCACGACTCTACCAACCGAGCCACCCTGACGGGTAGAGAGAGAGAGAGAGAGAGAGAGGAGAGAGAGAGAGAGAGAGAGAGAGAGAGAGAGAGATCATGGTTCAGTACATAGTTCATTCAATGTGATCAATCTCTTAGGCTAATGATATGGTGTGGTGAATATAATATTTACTATTATTATTATGATTTACTATATTATTATTACTACCAATTACTATATTGTATAGTTATATGACTGTCACCGCCTATATCAGGAACGAAAGTTTACTTACTGTATTTCTAACTAGTAACTACAAACAAGATGGAATTTGATGGGGGGTATTGTGGTTTAAATGCGAGAAAAAAGCGTTGCGTATTCTATTCACGTAAATATCCATATACCCAACCCAAAAGTAAACTACAAATAGGGCCACCAAACCATCCCCAAATATCACGTAAAACTACCATATAATTTTGTAGAAACTATAGTGGTAGAAATTAGACACACAGGCAGAAAAGAAAAGAGAAAAAAACATTAAGCTAAAATTGTTGCCATCATATTTTTCCTTTGTATTCCCATATATTCTTGACAGCACGAGGCGACAGACCAGTGGCTTAAGCAGACACGGTGGCTAACGCTCTCATGCGACAGATTTCCCAGAGGGCGCCAAGAAGGACACGGCAGCGCCCCCAAGACTCCCAGGACAAGGCGATGTGACGACCTACTACACCATCAACAACACTGTAGCCTATTTTCCTATGCATGAATATCACACAAATAGAAAACAAAGAAATAACACACACACACACAAACATAAAAAAAGAAAAAAAAACGGCAGAACGAAGCACAAAAAACACCCCATGAAATATAAGAACAAGAACCCAAAAAAAGAATATAAATGACGCAACAAGTCATTATAAACAAATATCAAACAAAGACAGAACAAAAAAAAAAACATTGACAGAACGAAGCACAAGAAAAAAAAAAAAAAAAAAAAAAAAACCTGAAATACAAGAACACGAACCAAAAAAAAAAAGACTAGAAATAAAGAAACAAAAGTCAAATTAAACAAATATCAAACAAGAAAGAACACAACAAAAAAATCCATTGACAGAACGAAGCACAAGAACAAAACAAAACCGGAAATATAAAAAAATACCCCCCCCCCAAAAAAAAAAAAAGTCATCGAAACATAAAAAACAACAACACACAAATCACCATCATAACCATCGTAGCAAATCTCGTCTCAGATCACCACACCCACACACGTGACCACAAGCACACACCTGAGTGGCCACTAATTAAGAAACGTGCAGGTATCACACCCCTCGCCCCATTAAAGACGCCCGACTATTGGCTTATTGGCAAACTATTGGACTGGAGGGCTGGCAGGGAGGCAGGGAGGCAGGGAGGCAGGGGTGGAAGATGGACGGGCAGAGGAGGAGGTGGAAGATGGACGGGCAGAGGAGGAGGTGGAAGAGGAGATAGGGTAAAGGAAGAGGAGGAGGTGGAGAAGATAGGGTAAAGGAAGGAGTAGGAGGAGGAGGAGGTGGAGGAGGAGATAGGGTAAAGGAAGGAGAAGGAGGAGGAGTAGGAGGAGGAGGAGAAAGTAAAGATGGGATAAGGAAAGAGGAGAAAGTGGAGGAGGAGAAAGGGTAAAGAAAGGAGGAGGAGGAGGTAAAGATGGGGTAGAGGGAATAGGAGAAGGTGGAGGAGGAAATAAAGAAGACTGAGCAGAAAGATAAGGTGAAGGAGGAATATGACCGAGGAAGAGAGAAGGAATAAAATTTTAAATCACCTAAATAAATAAAACCACCTGAGGTCATCATTACCTGTCAGAGAAAAGCCTCCTCCTGACCCGTCACAGCCAGCCCCTGACCCAACCTGACCTAATAGTTATTCAAGCTTTATTATTATGACTTCAAACTTAAGCTCAATCAACCTTAATCAAAGCTAAAATTTTACTTATACTTTAAAACTCAAAACTTAAAACTAAAACTTAAAACTTAAACAAAACCATAACCAAACTAAACAATATTTTCTAACGAGCCATCTAATAAACTAACTAGATGACTGTAAATAGTAAACACCTTACTAACTATCAAGTTATTAATTTAACTAACTAAGAAACGATAAACCAATCAACACAACAATCTCGCCAACCTGCAAACCAACATGACCTTTGGAACCTGACAAATTCTTGTGAAAAAAGCTGACCTAACCTGACCTAAGGCGCACCTCATACTATATTCTGAGAGCCAATTGCCAGTTTCTTTACAGTGATGACCTTTGACCTTCTTATGACGCCCAGACAAGGTTTGGGGAGGAGGAGGAGGAGGAGGAGGAGGAGGAGGAGGAGGAGGAGGAGGTAGGAGGAGGAGGAGGAGGAGGAGGAGGAGGAGGAGGAGGAGGAGAGGAGGAGGAGGAGGAGGAGAGAAAAGGAAAGGAGGAGGAGGTAGAGAAAAAAAGAGCGGAAAAGATAATGAGAAGAAAATAAAGAGGGAAAAACGATGATGATGAAAATGATGATGATGATGATGATGATGATGATGATGATGATGATGATGATGATGATGATGATATACTAATAATAATAAACATAATATCAATAAAAATGACACTAATAATATAATAACAATCCCATTGCCACAGACAAGAGTCGAACCCGCGTGCGTGCGTCGGTGCCCACCTCGCCGCCTTGACTCTACCTTTACATCTTCAGGTGGCAAAGTGGACACAGCACGCGGGTTCGACTCCTGCCGGTGGCGATGCAATACTTGTCTTTTTTTAAACTTTGATATTAACAATGATAAAAAATAACAATAATAACAATGATGATACGAAAAACTGTAATAATATGAAACACAAGAGAATGAAGATAATTAAGAAATAACAAAGAGCGAACGATATATATAATTAACGCCATCACCTCCTCCTCCTCCTCCTCCTCCTCCTCCTCCTCTCTCCCCTCATGGTCGTCGTCCTCCTCCTCCTCCTCCTCCTCCTCCTCCTCCTCCTCCTCTCTCCCCTCATGGTCGTCCTCCTCCTCCTCCTCCTCCTCTCGTCCTCTCCCCTCCTCTCGTCCTCCTCCTCTCCTCCCCCCTCCTTCCTCCTCCTCCTCCTCCTCCTCCTCCTCCTCCTCCTCCTCCTCCTCCTCCTCCTCCTCCTCCTCTCCCTCCTCCTCTCACTCCTCACTCCTCCATCCTCCTCTTCTCCTCCTCCTCCTCCTCCACCTCCTCCCCTCACTCCTCCTCCTCCTCCTCCTCCTCCTCCTCCTCCTCCTCCTCTCTCCCCTCATGGTCGTCCTCCTCCTCCTCCTCCTCTCTCCCCTCATTCGGTCCTCCTCCTCCTCCTCCTCCTCCTCCTCCCCTCTTCTCCTCCTCTTCCTCTCCTCCTCCCCTCTCGGCTCCGTCCTCCTCCTCCTCCTCGCTCCTCCTCCTCCTCACCTCCTCCGCTCCTCCTCTCTCCTCCTCCTCCCCTCCCCGCCTCCTCCTCCTCCTCCTCCTCTCCTCCCTCCTGGTCCTCCGTCCTGCCATGCCTAGGGCGAATCATGCACTTGCCACTCTTTTCTTTCATTATCTTCCTCAACCTTGCACATGCCTTTCATTTCCCCAAAAAACCTGATAAAAATAACCTTCAAGGGTATAAGTGAATTTTTTTTGGTTATCACTTCACTATTTCATCTCTTTATTTTCTTCAGTTTCTTGTCAGTTCTACTTTTCCATTTCTATTTATTTTCTTCCATCTCTTTATTTTCTCTCATTTCTTGCTTTTTCTCCTTTTCCTCTCTCTATTTCCTCTCCATAATTTCTTTCCGAATTGGAGGAACATTTACTGCCTGATAGAGAGTCAATCAGGCGACGAGCAGACATACCGGCAGACAGACAGGCGGGAGCAGACATACAGACAGACAGACAGGCGGGAGCAGACATACAGACAGACAGGTAGGAGCAGACAGACAGACAGACAGGGAGGAGCAGACATACAGACAGACAGACAGGCGGGAGCAGACATACATACAGACACAGGCAGGAGCAGACATACAGACAGACAGGTAGGAGCAGACAGACAGACAGACAGGGAGGAGCAGACATACAGACAGACAGACAGGCAGGACCAGACATACATACAGACAGACAGGCAGAGCAGACATACAGACAGACAGAGATGCAGGGGCAGACATACAGACAGACAGGTAGGAGCAGACATACATACAGACAGACAGGCAGGAGCAGACATACAGACAGACAGGTAGGAGCAGACATACAGACAGACAGGTAGGAGCAGACATACAGACAGACAGAGGCAGGAGCAGACATACAGACAGACAGGTAGGAGCAGACATACATACAGACAGACAGGCAGGTCAGACATACAGACAGACAGAGAGGCAGAGCAACATACAAACAGACAGGTAGAGCAGACATACAGACAGACAGGTAGGAGCAGACATACAGACAGAGAGGCAGTGAGCAGACATACAGACAGACAGGTAGAGCAGACATACAGACAGACAGAGAGGCAGGAGCAGACATACAGACAGACAGGCAGGAGCAGACATACAGACAGACAGGCAGGAGCAGACATACAGACAGACAGGTAGGAGCAGACATACAGACAAGACAGAGAGGCGGAGCAGACATACAACAGACAGGTGGAGCAGACATACATACAGACAGACAGCAGGAGCAGACTCAGACATACAGTAGGAGCAGACAGACAGACAGACAGGGAGGAGCAACAAAACAGACAGACAGGTAGGAGCAGACAGCAGACAGACAGACAGCAGGACAACTACAGACAACAGACAGGCAGGAGCAGACATACAGACAGACGGATAGCAGACATACAGACGACAGGCAGACAGCATACAGACAGACAGACAGGCAGGGCAGACATAAACAGACAGGCAGGGCAGATACAGACAGACAGGCAGGAGCAGACTACAGCAGAAGCAGGAGCAGACATAAGCAGAGGAGGAGCAGAACATACAGACAGACTAGGAGGGACATAATACAAAACAGACAGGTAAGATCAGACACGACGCAGACAGGTGGAGCAGACAACATTACATACAGACAGAGTAGGCAGACATACAACAGACAGAAGACAGACAGGTAGGCGAAACGAAGA
>JACEEZ010016565.1:0-5000 GCA_016584305.1 Chionoecetes opilio
CCGGAGTCCGGGCGCCGACCTGACTCTTCCCTCAGCACCTGTAACATGGTGCCGTCAGCACACAAGCAGCAAGTGCTCTTGAGGGGCTTCGTTCACCCTCATAAACCCAGCCAGTGTTTGCAGCCAAGGAGTAAGGCCAGCACAGGAGCCTCACGCCACCACTCTACAGGGTGGAGGAGTGGAGTGGTGAGTGGCTAGTGACCTTCAATGCAGGCAAGTGTAGCTAAGCCTTGCACATCAGGCACAACCACCCTCAAAAATATTGCCTGACCGTCCAGGCTCTCTCTCTCCGCAAGCATTTACACTTCCGCAAATCCGCAAACGAATTCGGACTTCTGCAATTTGCGGAAGTTGTGGTTTGTGGATGTGCCCACCAGGCATGTAGTTCGTTACAGTACGGTACAAAATTATGGTACGGTACGGTAATTTAAGGGCTAAAAGTACGGTTTGATATTACGGTTCCATATATTTCTTCAAGTTCGGTACAGTGCGAAAGTTCAATTTTTATTTCCGTACTTGTATGGAACCATTTTGGTAGCAGCAGTATGGCTGGTAGGCTGCCATCCCTACTGTCCATCTATCTTCATGTCTATCTATCTGTAAAGATCACCCAGCTCAGGGACCACTGACCCGGGACTCAAGGAGCGGGAGTTGACCCCATTAACACCACCGTGTCACCTCATTACCAGGGAGAAATATTCCTCTAAGCGCCTGGGTGTTGACCTGGGGTCCTGGGACTCCTGGGGATAATGATTAATAGTTCTACAGGTCATGTGTCTAGTTCCTATCTACCTTATATATAACTACACTACCCTCCCGAGTTTCGCGCTTGCTTTCTTCCGGAGGCATAGCGCGAAACTCG
Organism: Chionoecetes opilio; assembly: GCA_016584305.1. Taxonomy (NCBI): domain Eukaryota; kingdom Metazoa; phylum Arthropoda; class Malacostraca; order Decapoda; family Majidae; genus Chionoecetes; species Chionoecetes opilio. The sequence goes on from JACEEZ010016565.1 coordinate 863, forward strand.
CGGATAGCGAAACTCGGGTATTAGAAACACTGTAAAATGCTTATTTAGTCCAGTTTTTTTTTTTTTTTTTTTTTTTTTTTTTTTTGGTGTGTGGTGTTTTGGGTGTGTGTGCCTACAGCGCCGTTGGGCAGTGACCTCCAGGGGGGGGGGGGGATGGGGGCCCCTTTGGAGGTTAACTTGGGGGGCTGTTCCCTACCGTATTTTACAGCTTTAATACTAATTTTTTTTCCCCCACAAAACCCTTAAAAATCCCCCAAGCCCCTGTCCCCCCCAAGCAGTAATGGGTACCTGGGGTTTAGCCCCGGGGTTTTGTCCCCCCCTTTCCCCGGGGGGTGGCTTCGGGGCCCAAAACTACGTAGAGAAGAGGAGGAGGAGAGGAGTTTTAGATTTAGCTTGAGTTGGGAGTCACCCAGCGGGTGCTGTTTTGGTCTGAGTGAGTGAGGGCCCGACCCTTTGACCACTGTATAAACCCGGAAATGGGGCCCGGGAAAATCGGCCCCGTCGCCAAAAAAAAAGGGGGCCTTTAAGTCGGAGGGCCGCTCCCGGGTTTATAAAATTTTAAAATAATAAAATATTTTATATATTAATAAATTATATATATTTGTTTCCAGCCGCAGTGAACCCTTAGAAAAGCTGAGAACCCCTATTTTTACCAGCCCCAGTGAAGGGGGTTTAAATTCAAAGCATATTTCTTCAGTTCGTTGAGGGAGGGTCTTTACCGTGTTTTATTTTTTTATTTGTAAATTAAGAACAACATTTACGAAGATTACAGTAATCATAAATGATTAACCAGTCTAATGATCCTTAAAATATATATATATTATAATTATATTTTATTTTATATTATTAAAATTATTATAATATAATTATATTATAATTTAATTATATTAATATATAATATTTATTATATATTATTTTAAAAATTATATAATAATATATATTTAATATTATATATTTTTTTAATATATATATTATATTATATATATATATATTAATGAAAGGTCATTAACGGTTAACAGTATTATTAACTGTAATCTTCGTAATTTTTTGTTCATAATATTATCAAAAAAAAAAAACAGTAAAAACGGTAAAGCCCTCACCTCCCCTTACGAGACTGAAAAAATTGCATAAACTTAACCCCCTTCCCTGGGGCTGGTACAAATACGGTCCTCAGCTACTAGGGTTCACTGCGGCTGGTACAAATACGGTCTCTCAGCTTTTTAAAGGGTTCCTGCGGTGGTAATATGGGTCTTCAGCTTTTTAAAGGGTTCACTGGGCGGGTCAATAGGGTCTCTCGCTATCTAAGGGTTTTCACTGCGGCTGGTACATTACGGTCTTCAGCTTCTAAGGGTTCATGCGGCTGGACAAATACGGTCTCTAGCTATCTAAGGGTTCACTGCGGCTGGTACAAAACGGTCTTCAGTTTTTTTTTAAAGGGGTTCACTGCGGCGGTACAAAATTGGTCTCTCAGTATCTAAGGGTCACTGCGGCTGGTAAAAATACGGCTCTCACTTTTTAAAGGGGTTCCTGCGGCTGGACAAAAGGGGTCTCTCAGCTTTTTAAGGGTTCCTGGGGCTGTAATATACGGTCTCCAGCTATCAAAGGGGTTCACTGGGGTGGTCATATAGGGTCCTCAGCTATTTAAGGGTTCCTGCGGTGGTACATATAGGGTCTCTCAGCTACTAAGGGTTATGCGGTGGTACAAATACGGTCTTCAGCTTTTTAAAGGGTTCATGGGCTGGTAATATACGGTCTCTCAGTATCAAAGGGTTCACTGCGGCTGGTACATATACGGTCTCTCAGCTATCTAAGGGTTCATGGGGCGGGTACAAATACGGTTCTCAGCATTTAAGGGTTCCTGCGGCTGGTAAAATACGTCTCTCAGTATTTAAGGTTCATCGGCGGGTACAAATACGGTCTCTCAGTTTTTAAAGGGGTTCATGCGGTGGTACAAATACGGTTTCTCATTTTTAAGGGTTTCAGGGCTGGACATACGTCTCTCAGCTTTTTAAAGGGGTTCACTCGGGGGTACATACGGTCCTCAGTATCTGGGGGTTTCACTGCGGCTGGTACAAACGGTCTCTCACATCAAAAGGGTTCACTGCGGCTGGTAAAAATACGGTCCCCAGCTTTTAAGGGTTCACTGCGGCTGGTACAAATAGGGTCTCTACTTTTTTTAAAGGGGTTCACTGCGGCTGTACAAATAGGGTCTCTCAGCTTTTTGGGTTCCTGGGGTGGTACAAATCGGTCTTCGCTATTCAGGGTTCACTGGGGGCGGAAAATATAGGGTTTCTGTATTTAAACTCCGCACTCAATAATTTTAGGGGAAAATTTTCCTTGATAGGCTTGTTGGCAACAGTGTCAAGTTTTTGCAATAATAGAACCTTTTTTTGCTTAGGAGTTATTTTGGAAAATAAGGTCAAGCGGTACAGTCGACGTGTTGACGCTGCCGCCCCCCTTACGCAAGGGCGAGGCTAAATATTCAAGATATTCAACTATTTGATGGTTTTAAAAAACGAAGCATGAATGAATGAAGCAGAATGAATGAAGCATTTATGTACCAAAATATGCTGTATTATGTTGAGTAGTAAGTGGTTTCATTGGCTTGGCAGCACGGTCCGGCCCTGTTGCTGCACTCTGACGCAATCTCACTTAGCTGGTAGCCTCCACCAAGACGAAACATAGATTTTTTGGTATGGGAAAGAGATTCTATTCATTTTGGGTTTAAAAATGATCAGTAATATTTTATATTTAATTAAACCTGCCGCACAGGGGGGGAGGCCTATGATTTGTCTCCGCAGGAAGGAGTTTTAAAATTCACTTCAACCTTTGCCATTTTTAAAATTTTCGAGTCAAATTTTATCATGAATGGATCAATAGAAGGGGCAATTTTGTTAGCTTTTTTGCCCCATATTCGTTATCTGATAAATTAAATTTGAAAACCATGAAAATTTGCGTTAAAAAAAATAAAAAAAAAAATAATCATGGGTAATTTTCCCGATTTTAAAGGGTTTTTTATTTAGTCAATGCTAATTTATAATGGGATAATTAATTTTTCAGAAAAAGAAATATATAAGAATAAAAACCTCACAATGGGAAAATTACCCGATTTGATTTTATTTTTTTATTTAAGCTAATTTTTGCATGGCTCTAGTTAATTTATAAATAACGAAATATAGCAATGGAAAACTAATAAAAAGCGCTTTATTACCCTTAGATAAAATTGACTCGCAAAGTTTTAAATGGCGAAAAAGTTAAGGAATATTAAATTCATGATATTTCTTCTTTCGTAATGGGATTTTTTTTTTGCGTTTTTTACGTTTTTTATTTGATAAAATTATAGAACAAACATTTACGAAGATTTCAGTTACATATATATGATAAACCAGTCTTATGATAGTCCCTAGACCCCATATCTCTTTATCGGGCGCCCCGCAGGCCCCTATGCAGTCCCGCAAACAAAAAATTTTCTCGTGGCAGTCCAGGGATACAGTGGTCTATGGCTGACACATATTTGTCAGCTATGGTTGTGTGACAGTGTTTTACACAATAACACTGTCACAATGCCTTCCTTCCCTTTTCTCCTGTCTCCTCCATACCCCAGAAACCACAGTCCCAACGTCATGGTTAACACTTATAATGGAGTATTTTTGGTAAAAAAGTAAGGGAAAGGGGGGTGTTTCGGTAAAAGGGGCTACTTTTTGAGGTGATATCATGCAAAAACCGGCTGTTCCTGTAGAGAAAAACACAAACAAATGGAAAAAAACAAAGCAAAACTACATACAGCTATACTAAGCCTATTATTAGACTATACTAAGCAGAAAGGAAGGAAGATGTGTCCCGTACGTCTCTTATGGGAGGCGGTAGCAGAGTGGTTAGCGTCAAGATATATGTCAAGCTCGAGCACGAGCTTGACAGACGACCTACAAAGTGATACTAAGCAGAAAAGGTCACAAGAAGAAGTCTCCGAGTGGCGTTCTCGGTGATCCGAGTTTGATCCTTGATGAGGGCTGTAAAATCCACTTAAAATCTTTCGCTGCACTGTTGAGTGGCCTAAGAACACCCACATGCTGCCCATTAGCTCTACCTTCGATTGCGAGTGCATTGGAGGATACAGGGGGCGGCATGAGCCTCTAAT
>JACEEZ010016565.1:10000-50487 GCA_016584305.1 Chionoecetes opilio
AAGAGGAACAGTGCCGTGCTTTTTCCGTGTAGAACACGCCATACTCACTCACTCTGGGAATAAAAAAGAAGAAAAAAAAAAATTTGGAATAAAAAAAAGAAAAAGAAAAGAGTACTTTTAACACCGACCGACAGCGAACCGAAAGCTCAATGACGTCTCCCTCCCCTCCCACGGACGTCTTCTTCTCTCCCACCGGATGTGCAACCCCCCCCGATGTTAACAACTTCCTTCCTCTTGATGGACCCCTAAATATTTTTTTGAACTGTGGCAAATTTGGCCAGGAGTATTTTTCTAGTCAGGTAGAACAAAAAATCACATGCCCCAAGAATATTCAAATTTTGAATTTTCCCCTATGATTTTGGACCCCCCTAACCCTAAAACACACACACACACACATCATAGCCAGTAGCTATGTGATATTATCGTGAATATTTTCATCGTGTGGAGGATGAAGAGGGAGAAGGAAGAGGAGGAGGGAGAAGAAATAGATAGATGAAAAGAAAAAAAGGAGGGGAAGAGAGGAGAGAGAGAAGAGAGGGGAGAGAGAGAAGAGAGAGAGAGAGGGGAGCGAGAGAGAGAGAGAGGGGGGGAGGAGAGGAGAGGAGAGGGGAGAAAAGAGAAGAGGGGAGAGAGAGAGAGAGAGAGAGAGAGACTACTCGCCGGCGTTTGGGAACACTGCACCGTGACTGCAGCAGAAAAACATATCTGGCAACACAGACCGTGGAAATCAGGTGTTAGTGACTGGACCCATCATCTCCACGAGTGCCAGTCTGTGTCATTTTGTCTTCATCTGTATCATATTATGGCTATCAATCAATCAATCATTGGGGGCATACGCCGGGGGGCGCGTCGCCTCGCCCACCCTACGACGCCACTGCCGGGGTCACCACGCACGAGTTCCCATGCGGCTCCTTTCCCATACCAAGCAGCTCTCGACAAGAAACATCAACTTGCCCCAGCCACGAGCCTTGTGGGCGCCCCCTTGGCCTCCTCCACGCCGGATTGTCTCTTACAGATACAACCCGATGGGAAGGATCGGTTTCAGGGTAGCGTGCCACATGCCCATATAGCCGTATAGCCATATATTATGGCTATACATTAACAAATTACAAAAATATCAACCGAGTGACGGCCTTGGTAACGACTACAAAGATCGCAGCTAGTGTTTTTTATCCTCCAGCCCGAAAGGCGATGAGCCGCTGTCTGTCGTCTCTCCCTTGGCCTTGGTCGCGCCAAAAAATACGAGTAGTGAAATTTGAAACCGTCTATCAGGGATGTCAACAAGAAAAGAAAAAAAACTCTGAAATAAAATAACTCTGAAATAAAATAATAGGGCGACACTCATCCGAGCGCAGCGAGGGAACCTCCCATCTGGGAGTTCGGGGGGCGCTGTAAGCCCCCCCCGTGATCTTTTGTAAATTTCATGCTCTGAGAGAGCTTCTGAGAGGTCCTTGGTTATATCTATAATAATTTCTGGTCTCAATTTTGTCTGTTTTTGTGTCCACAATTTTGTGTATATATATATATATATATATATATATATATATATATATATATATATATATATATATATATATATATATATATCATGCAACTTAAATTGTGAAATGTATACGAATTATTAACCATTTTGACATGAACAATGAAATATTAACACTGTTTCCGTTGGAAAAGTAATCACAACAAAGTGTTAACATGTTTTGTAACAGAAGAAACCTCATCAAATACAGCTCATATATGATTTGATGACCAACTTCGAATTATTGAATAATCCAATATCAAATAAGTTTCACAATAACTATAATCATGATAACAACATGCAACACACAATGAATGTAAACTTGTATTCATATTGCCAAATAACATGCTCATTACAATATATATCCAACATATCAAATGTAATGATCAGATCAGGCAGTTTACCATATAGTGCCGACCGGGGTAACTCGGTCCTTCCAACGGACCGGTTCTATTCGGACCGCTATCTTTGCTTTGGTGTTTGTTTCTATATAAATAAGAGGGTAACAGTTTTGAATATCCCATGTAGTAAAACAACCATTTTTACATTTCTAATATTAATATGAATATAAATATTGATATGTAACTGAACCCGGGAACCAAAAAAAAAAATGAGTAAAATGACAGCAAAAAAAAGTGTCAGCGAAGTTTGTATAAAAAATCAGCTGATTTGGCGAACTTTCATGGGACGCAAAGACGAGACGGAGTATCTCCTTGTAAGTAAGCGTATATAGAGTGCTTTTCCTCCACTTTAACATGAAAATATCAAAAATGCTCTGTCTTGTCTCATTTTCTTATGATCAATGCTCAGTTTTGGTTCATATTTACCCCGGTGACAAAAACACTCACGGGGTAAACTGGACCGTTGTAATGTAGGGTGAGTTAGGGAGGAACTGTACAGTACACAAGGATATCGTACAGACCATGGAGGTAGTATGGGACTTCCTCCAAGGTACAGACGCTCTTATGACCACATTTATAGGTTTAGAATGGTATCCCTCTAATATGTATTAGAGAAAATGGGAGCGCACAGCTGAGGGGGATTTAAACGAATGACCCGCGGCTAAATTTTGAGGTGAGTTTTTTGCTGTTTTTTCATTTTAGATGTAATATTTCGCCACCAGTTACCGATTGCTGGTGTCCATGAATACATCAAGAGTGTTCTGGTAAAGTACAGAACACCGAGATATGTCTACCGTAGATAACACTAGACGCCACCGGCAGTGATGTCGCCAGGCGCCAAATATTACGAATTATAGCATCACTACTGCTGTGAATGTGCCCTTGAAGATGATACACAGTAGTTTATATCATGACTGTATAATCTACCCTGCTTCAGCGTTGTTTTATGCCTTGTATCTGCAAGTATAGACGGTTTACAATTTCACTACTCGTTTTTTTGGCGCGACCAAGGCTAAGGGATTGACGACAGACAGCGGCTCATCGCCTTTCGGGCTGGAGGATAAAAAACACTAGCTGCGATCTTTGTAGTGTCACAAACCACAGATGCAAAGTTGCCCCAAAGTGGTGGCAAGCTGACACTTTACAAAACACAGATGATCGTATAGCTTTTGAAGGAAATTTACCCAGGTTCGAGGTGAGGGAATATAGCAAAGGGGCAGGTAATCTTACAAATTACTTTAATTTACATATAACACAATAACAAAAGGAGCCAGCATTAGTAATATCTAGAACAATCCCATAACCAATAACTTTAACATAATACCCAAAACACAGACTTTTGACATATACAAATACACAAAATATAAGAATAACCTAACTGGGGGAAATGAAGAAAAGCAATCACCCCCCCTTTAAAAAAAATTTAACAAAAAAATTAACCTTGGTAGGTGCTTCTCTACCCTTTTTCTCGGGGGGGGGAGGGGGAAAAAGGAAAGGAGGGTGGGGGGGCCCCGGTCCCCCGTGGAATTTCGAAAAAGCCCCCCTGTGAAGTGAGAAAAAAATCCCCCTGGGCCATCCCCCTCGGTTTGGGAAAGGGGAGAGGAGGGGCCCGGGGGGGGGAGGGGGGGGTTTAACGAGCGTTAAAACAAGAGGGAAAGGGAGAATAGGTGGTTAAACACGCTGACTAGGGGGGTTAAACCAACCCGTCCCTTTGCCTACGTGCCCCCCCCGCCCACGTAAACAAAATTTTCCAAAATTTTTGTGCTTTTACACCCCACCCCCCAAAAAAAAACCCCCTTTTTTAAAAGGCCGGGATGAAGGGGGGTAAGAAGGGGGGCCCAGGGAGGGGGAGGCGGGGGGGCCCATACCCCCCAGGGTTTCCCAGGGGGAGCAACGGGAGAGGGAGGCCCGAAAAGGGAAACTTTTATCCCCCCCCCTTTGAGGGTTTTTGGAAACGTCAATTTGGTGGGGTTTAAATTTTGGGGAGGGGGCCCATCTAAAGGATGCGTTGGTTCTTGGCTTCTTTGGAGTGTATGAAGGCCAGGGGGTTTTTTGGGTCGGGGGGGAAAAAACCCCCAAACGTGGGGAGGAGCGGAGGGGAGTAGCAGTAAAAATTTTTCTGAAAGGGGCGGGACACCAAAGGCAAAGTGTTTCCCTTTTCAAGGTGGGAGTACCCCCTCGGGGGTGTCGTTTAAGCTTCCCCGGGGGAGGGGGGAGGCGACGGGAATGAAGAAAATGGGGTAGAAGGGTTCGGGTTTGGAGAAGGACCCCCCCAAACCCCCGACCCCCCACCCCGAAATCTATTTGGAAAAAAAAGGGGGTTGTTTGGGAAGGGGGGGTTGGAAAGACAGGGGGGGAGAGGGGAAAAGGCCAGGGGTTCTTGAGGTGGTAAAAGGCCAGGTCACCGGCGGGAGTCCCCCGGGAAAAGGGGACCTGAGGAAACGGGTTTTTGAGGGTTGTCAGGGGTTTGCAGCCCAAATGGGAGAATTTTGCTGCAAAACCCTTTGGGTTTTAAAAAGGCCCAACCCCAAGGAATCTCAGGAGCCTTACAGAGCAGGAGGGGGAAAGGGGCCCAAGGAGGGTTTCCCCACATTGGCCCCCTTTGGGGGTTTCACCTCGCCATGCCCCACGGTGTGGCCCGGGTTAGGTCACCGAGCCCTGCCCCAAAAACGTAGATTTTAGCCAGGTTCAAGGGGGTCCCGGTTTTCCTAAAATTTAAGGAGAAAAAGGACTCTTTTTAATGGGGCAGGTGGTTTGCCAAGGGGGCAGCCACGCCCAAACTATATCGTCCAGATAGGGGGCCCTTGTCCCCCTCCAAGTTTGTACGATCCTGTGATCATCCTCTGGAAGTTGCGGGAAAGCGTTCCCAAAAAACCCCCCCCCAAAGCTGATTTCCCTTTTTATTGAAAACCCCAAAGGGGGTTAAGGGGGAAAAGGGCTGAGACAATGCGGGCTTTTGGGGGTGAGTTTTCTTTTATTAGTCCCCCTTTTGGAGATCGTGGGGGGGTGAAAAATTTTGGGGAGGGCCCTTATTTTTACAATAAATTCATCAAGGGCGGGGAAAAGGGGGAAATTTAAAAATTTCAGGGAACGGACTTAAATTGACTTTCTATAATCGGGGGGCAAAACCTGAATGACCATCGGGGTTAGGAAATAAGTTTTACGGGGTGAACCCCATGGTGAAAAAAATGGGTTTCAGCTAGTTTTATTTTTTAAAACAGGAATCAAACCTTCCCCTTTTCATTTTTTCCTTATTTCGGTTTTTAAATTTTTGTATGAAATTTGTTTAATATTTTCGGCACCTGGAAAAAGCAATTAAAATATCAGGGTGAATAAATTTACAGGTCCCGGGAAAGGGGGGTCAGCTGTAACTTTAAAAAGGAAATTGTGGGGAAGAGGGGGGGGAAAAGGTCATGAACTTGAGGGAAGGAAAATTTGAGTCATGTAATTAGTAATGTTATTTAAACCCAAATTTAAGATTCAGGGGTTTTCCCCCCAAAAAAGGAGGAAAAAACCCCCAAAAGTTTGATAACCATTGTGGCTCAGGCTCAGCCCAGACTTTCAGGACACTGTTCAGGTTTTCATTCTCTCCCACAACAAAAAATACTTGGGGCTGTAAGGTCTTCCTCTGACTCTGGAATGATAGTTTTTTTAATTAGGTTAACATGGACCTTTTGGGTTTTTCTTCCCCCAAAACAGGGGGGGGAAAAAAACATATTTAATTTTCCCCGTTTTTTTCTCGACCAGATAAGGTCCCATGATTTTTATTTCAGTGGGATCCAAAGGGGAAAGGGAAAAAAACAACAGAACTTTTTTCCCCCGGGGTTTGAATACCGAATGACTGCCTTGTTGTTTTTATCATTCTCGGGCCGGGAAAGTAAAAAGGGGTTTTTGAGGGCCCAAAAAAAACGAGAAATTTTTCAAAAATTTGGTTTGAAGGTTTTGAATGTATGATTCCACAGAAATGGGGAAAGGGAAGTAGAACTAACCTTTTAACCCTTTAGTTTTTGGAGGGGGTTCTCAAAATTTGTCTCCCAAACAAAAAAGCTCAAAAGGAGAAACCCAGGGACCCCTTTGTGGGCACTTCGTACACAAACAGGAGAAAGCCCAGCTGTTCATCCCAACCCGGGGCCTGCCACAGAAAACTTCAAAGGGGCGGTTTTGAGAGTCTGAGGAAAAACTTTCCCAGGCAACCTTGGGATTTTTTGAGGGGGTAGGAAACTCGAATTAAAATGAGCCGCCCCTATTTTCTCTCGAAAACCCCTTCCTAAAAAATATGGTACTAGTGAATTTTGCCCCCTTTGGTTCTGTCTAAATTTGTTTTGGGACCCCAAAAATGGGGTTAAAAAAAAATGAAAGAAAAGGGCTTGGGGCAAGGCTTTGGAAGTAACCGCTTGAGGGGGAAAAAGCTTCAGGAAACCGGGTTTGAAAGTCCATAATTTCTTTAAAAAAATAACGGGTTTCCCTTTTACGGGGTTTTGGGAAAGGGGCCCCCTACCCCCGTCCAGTCCCCTTTTTCTCAAAAGGTTAAAGGTTACAGGTATAGGTTTAGGGGGCAGGGGGGAAAAGGGAACTTCTTTTGGGGCTTCCTCCCCCTGCCAAGTTTTCCCTTGCTTTATGAAGGCCCCCCTTTACCTTTTGTTTCTTTCCGGGCCCAAATAGAATTTCACTAGAAATTTTCTTATAGGTCTTTTTAAATTTCCTAAGTGACCCCCAAAAACCATCATGTCCCCAAAAGAATCAAAGAAGATCCAAAAGAGTGGGGAAAACACAATCTGGTGGTACCACCCCACAAAATAAAGGGGTTTTTTTCATTTCAGGGGGTTTCTATTTTGCTTTTAAACAAAAAACATCACTTGGTAATAGAAAAAAGGGAAGGGGTTTGGGTTAGATCTATAGTTCCCAGAAAACGTTTCTGATCTTAGATAAGGGGGGGTCGTCTTTTTGAGTTTTGCAAAATTTTTCCTTAGTTATCCTTTTTTTTTTTAAAAGACATTTTAAAGAAGTTTAAAGAGTTTTGGGGGGTGGAGGAATGGGTCTTGATTTTCCCTTTGGGAGAGGGGATTTAAACAGCACAGGAGGGATAAAAGAGGGTTTTTCAACTAAAAACACGGGGTAAGGGAGTACAGACCCCCTTAAGGGTAGGGAAAAACTAGTTCCCCACAGTCGTTACCAAGTAACATTTGTATTTCCAGAAACAGGTAGGGGGGTCTCTTTTTTTTCTAGCTGTCCCTTTTTCAACTAACAGTGGACAATTTAAATAAACGCTAGCAAGGGGATAACAGAAATAGCAGTGGAAAAAATCTGTGAGCAACCCCTTTCCCCAACCCGTCAAAGCAGAAAAATTTCATTTGGAAAAACATCCTTGAAGAGGGCGGGCTTGTGCTGCAGCTGTATCTCTCAAAATAGTGATGGGAAGGGCGATGGAAAATGACTTTTTCTAATGACAACCCCGACCCCTTTGGGGAATTTTTAAAAGGGTTTTTTAAAAATTTTTGAGGAGGCTTTGGGGAAAAATTTCAGGGGAGAGACAGGTTCTTGAGGTTGGAAAAAAAAAATTTGTTTGCAATCGGAACTCTGTAAAGGGAAAATTTTTCAAAGAGGGTGTTTTCACCCGTGAGATGGGTTTTCCTGGTTTCTTACAATTTTGTAACCCCATTTTAGAAGAGTTTTTTAGGAATAGTTTTCGGGACCTGAAAAATTTTACTACTCCCGTTAAACCCAAAAATATAATTTAGAGGAAGACCTAGCACCTCTGGCCTGACTCCCCCTTTTCCCCCGTGCGTACCAAGAGCGAGTATGAGGGGCAACCAAATTCCCCGGCATTTTCCCAGGTGGGCAACTTCCCTTTTTTTTCCCCGTGTCGCAGGATATTTTAATTGGGATTTTTAATTTTTTTTCTTCTTTAGTACAAATTTAAAATTTAAACAAAAGAATTTGTAAGGGCGTTGTGTCTGTGGAATCCATCCACTTTTTGGAAATCCATCTTTTTTTAAATGGCAAAATTTCCCTAAAAGTTTTTGAAAAAAAGAAATTTTTAAACATACTGCGAAACTTTTGCCTATAAAAACCCCTTGGGGGGAATTCATAAAACCTTTATAATTTTTGGGCCTTTCCGGGAATGTTTTAAATTTTCGAAAATTTTCTCCAAAAGGGGTTTTTGAATACCCTTTTTAGCCTTAAACCAAATGAGTTTTGGGGGAAAAAGATAGGAGCCCCCTGACCTTTAGGGGCCTAAAAAGGGCATTCACCCTACAAAAACCTTTTAAAAGAGCCGGGGAAAAAAAAAAACCCCTCTACGTCCCTCTCATCAAAAAAAACGGGGGAAGAATAGTTTCTTCAGAGGGTTTTTTTAAATTGATTTTGGCCTTATGCTGGGTTTCCGCATTTTTAATTTTTTTTCCTTTAAATTTTAAAAATCTTGGTTTTTGCCGTTTTTACTTTTTATTTAAATTTTGCGGGGAAAAAACCTTTCTTCCATTTTCCATCCTAATTGTTTTTTTAAAAAGTTTTTGTCTTGAAATTTTTTTCCATCTCTAGGTTTTTGGTTTTTTTCAGTCTCTCCCTCCATTTTCAAATTTTACTTGAGCTTGTCTTTTTTCTTCCATTTTCCCAAAACGCTTTTTTGTTGTATTTTCATAATGGGAATTTTTTACCCGGGTGTTTGGGGTACGTGGTTTAATGAAAAGCTTCCCCAAAGGGGGGTTTGTGTTTTCCTTCAAAGGGGTTTCCCTTTTTTACCTCAGGAAGGAAATCATTTTGAAGGTTCAAATTGGGGGAAAAAGGGGCGAAAATTTTTTTGGGAAATTTGGGTTTCCCCCGAAGAGGTGCAAGGGGGTCAAAAGGGATTTATTTTCGGTTTTGGGGGAAAGAACTTTTAAGTTTATAATCCCCTTTAAACCCCTACGTTCTTTATTTCTTCTTTTCTTTGGGCCCCCGGGGTTGGGAAAGGTTTTTATAAATGGATGCAACGGATATCCAATCCTGTTTGGTTTAAGTTTTTTTTAGAGTTTCCTTTAGGGTCATGAACCCCCCAAAAACTTCTAAAACAAACTCGACATGTTTAATAGGTTTAAAAAGTTATCCAACTTGAGAAAAAAAAAAAAAACAAAAATGGGGGAAAAAAGGTTGAGTGATCAGCAACGGCCCGTTGCCTACGGATACGATCCGCAGAAACCCAATTTGGGGGTTTTTGTGAGGGGTTTAAAAAGTTTACTCAAAGGAAAACCTTTATAAGAGTTCCCTGGGGAAATTGATAAGATACTTTAGATAATTTTTTTAGGGAAAACCCCTAGAATAAATGATAGTTCTTGGGAAACGTAGGATACTTTAGGGGAAAAAGAAGGGCCCCAGAGAAGGTCAATAACATTTGCATGGATGAAAATTAGATCCAGGAAAAACGAGTATTTATTTAAAAAGAAAAGCGTAGTTCGGGACGGGAAAATACAAAAAAAAAATTTCCCGGAATTTTTAAAAAGACGCGGGTCGTTCGTTACGGATAAAAGAAAAAAGGGTCCGGAAAAAAACAACGCTATGAGATAAGACTACTACAATTTCTGCCTATGTATATAGTCCCAAGACACTCTTTCCCCAAAAAAAAACAATTTCAGGAAAAAAAGGGGGGGTGGGGCACAAAACACTAAAAAACCACACAAAAATCAAAGATGCCCCCAAAAAAAAGGGGGCCCAAAACAACCCCCAAAAAAATAGCTAAAAACGGAAAAAATTTTAACACTCAAAACAAAAACCCCTGGCTGGTTTAAAAATTTTAAAAGTGCAAATTAAGGGGGGGGGGGGTAAGTAAAAAGGGCCTTTTTTCGATAAAATAATTATCCGGGCACGGCACCCTTAAAATGTCAAAAACCCAGATGCAAAGGTTTCCCCAAAGTGGGGGCAAGTGACACTTTACAAAAAAACAGATTTATCGTTACTTTTTTAAAGGGAAAATTTTCCCAGGTTCCCAGGGGGGAAAAAAAATAGCAAAGGGGAAGGTTTAAACTTACAAAAATTTCTTTAATTTACAATAACACAATAACCAAAAAAAGCCCCCGCATTAGGAATATTGAACAACCCAAAAACCAATAAAATTTAAATAATTTTTCCCCCAAAAAACGGGCTTTTGGGCCCTAACAAATACACAAAAATATAAGAATAACCTAAAATGGAGGAAATAAAACAAAGGGAAAACACCACCCGGGGGAAAAATAACACAAAAAATTTAACCTTGGGGGAGGGTGCTTTCAGGAAGGGGGGAGGGGGGAAGGGGGAGGGGGGGAGGGGGCCCAAAAGGGGAAGGGAAAAAAAGCCTCGGGGAAGGGGAGGGGAAAAAAAAACCCAGAAACCAAAGGGGGGAAGGGGAAGGGGGGGGGGAGGGGGGGGGCGTGGGGAGAGGGGGAACGAGGGTAAAACAAGAATTGGGGGGGAGAAATTTGGTGGGGAAAAGGGTTTTTAAAAAGGGAAAAACCCGGGGCCTTGGGAAAAAAAAGACCCCCGTCACGGGACAAAAAATTTGAATGGGGTGCATTTCAGTAGGCGGTTTCCAAAAGGCCGGGGGAAAGGGGGATTTTTTTGGATTGGGGGGTGGGGGAAAAAACCCTAAAAAATTAAAGAAGGGAAAAACAAAAGGGAAAAAAAAGGGAAAAGGGGGAGAGGGGGGGGAAAAAAAAAACAAAGGGGGGAAAAAGGGAAGGAAGGGAAAAAAATTTTTTGGGAGGGGGGGGGGTGAAAGGAAAAGGGGGGGGGGAAAAAAAGGGAGAGGAGAATTTTTTTTTTTTTTTTTTTTTTAAAAGAAATTTTTTTAAAAAAGAGGGAAAAACAAGAAAAAAAGAAAAAAAGAGGAAGGGGGGGGTAGGAGGGAAAAAGGAGGGGGGGTGGGGGGTGGGGTGAGAAGAAGGGAAGGAGGGATGAAAGGAACTAAGACAGATGAAGGGGAAAAAAGTGGGGAAAAAAAAAAACAGGAAAGAAGAAAGGAATGGAAGGGGGGTCGGGAAAGGCCCACGGGAGGCCCCCGGGACATATAATAATAAAATATATATCCCCGGATCCTTTTCCCCTTTTTTTTTTTTCTTTTTATCTGTAAAAATTTTTTCTATCCCCCATTTCAAAAAAAAACCATTTAAAAAAAAACAAGAAAAAATTACGATAAAAAATATTCAGGGAATAATATTTACTTTCTCTTCCAATTTTTAGGAGGGGAATTTTAATTTTTGGGGTTTGGGAATTTTTACTTCCTTGATTGGTTAAATTAAAGGGGTTTGGGGGCCCCATAAAGGAAATTCCACTTTTTCATAAAATTGGGGTTAAATAAAAAATAAAATCACAATCCGGGGAAATTTTGGGTTTTGGAGGGAAATTTGAAAGGGGTAAATCAGGGGGCTAATTTATTTATAAAAATAATAGATTTTTTTAAAAAAAGGGCATTACACGGGTTACAGTTTATGATTTTTTTTTAATTTCCCCTAAATTTTTTTCATAATTTCCCCCCCCCCCCCCCCCCCCCCCCCCCCCCCCGATTTTTTTTTTTAAAAAAAAATTCCCCAAAAACCCGATAATATACATAGCTAGGGCCATGATGGTGTGTAGTGTTGTGTTAGTTAGTGTGTGTGTGTGTGTGTGTGTGTGGTGTGTGATTTGACTTGATCTGGTAGTGGGGTGAAAGTGAACTCATATGTCAGGGGATGCCCACCTGGGTTTACTAAAAGTGGCTCGTATAAAAATAATATAAACTGGGACATAGACCACTGTAAATCGGGCTGCGCACGGAAATGGGCCTGTTGCACGGGGCCTGATGGGGGGCCGCTGGATTCATATATATTATATAATATATATTACACGGATCATATAACGGGTTTTATAGTATATATGATATACTTATCTCGTAAATGTTTGCTAAAATATTATCAAAAAAAAACAGTAAAACACACAAAAGAAATGCCTTACGAGCTGAAGAAATATGCATGAACTAATATTCACAAAAACTCTTCCCCTTTTAAAACTTAGCGAGTCAATTTTTATCAGAAGGGTATAAATAGAAGGAAATTTTTTTAGTTTTTCCATTGATGTATTGGGTTTTCTGATAAAAAATTTCCCACATCTAAATTCGTTACTAAATAAATAAAACATCTGGGTAATTTTCCGATTGTGTTTGATTTTTTTTAGTTAACGCAATTT
This sequence comes from Chionoecetes opilio, assembly GCA_016584305.1. Classification (NCBI taxonomy): domain Eukaryota; kingdom Metazoa; phylum Arthropoda; class Malacostraca; order Decapoda; family Majidae; genus Chionoecetes; species Chionoecetes opilio. Next base: position 22,091 of record JACEEZ010016565.1, read on the forward strand.
TATACGGGGTGCTAATTCATTTATCAGAAAATGAAATAATAAGTAAAAAAAACATATCAGGGAAAAAATTACAGTTTGATGTTTTTTTTATTTATTTAACGCAATTTTAGCATACTTCAAATTTCATTTATCAGAAAACTAAATAAAAATGGAAAGCTAGTAAAATTGCGTTTCTTTGATCCCCTTAATGATAAAATTTGCCCCCAAATTTTTTAAAGGGGAAAGGTTAAAGTAATGAAATTTTTCTTCAGTCTGTAATGGCATTTCTTTAGCGTGTTTTACTGTTTTTATTGATAATATTAAGAAAAAACATTTGATATGAATTTTTCTTTTATATTCAATTTTTTTTATTTTTTCTGTAAAAAGGGCCCTGGCAGGATGACTAGGTTAAGTTTTTTGGGGGTTTTTCTTGTTTAAAAATAAAAAAATTAAAAATTATAATTTGGACCCAATTTTCCCCAGAGTTAGGTCCAATTTTCCCATTTTGTGAAAAAATGTGGTCCGCACTTTTCAGTGTATTTTAACAGAGCTAAGGAAATTTGTTTTAAAAATTAATAAAAGGTAGTGACCCTCTTATATTGTATTAAAATTTGTTTGTTTTCTTTAATAGATATGGAAATGATCAAAGTTTGTTGGAACCGGGCCAAATTACCCCCGGGCGGGACTAATATCCTGTACAAATATAGTAACTTGCTGTATTCACCCCCCAAAATACGCCCTGAGCAAAATTTAGCAGGGAGTCAGGGGTATCGGCACCAGTTTAACTTCCCCCCTAGGCAGCCCAAAAAAATTTTTGGTCTGTGCTGGACAGTGGCCAGGGACAGGTTCAGCTGTGCTGGATCAGTGGCCAGGGACAGGTTCGGCTGTGTTATGGTCTGTGCTGGATCAGTGGCCAGGGACAGGTTCGGCTGTGTTATGGTCTGTGCTGGATCAGTGGCCAGGGACAGGTGCGGCTGTGTTATGGTCTGTGCTGGATCAGTGGCCAGGGACAGGTTCGGCTGTGTTATGGGCTGTGCTGGATCAGTGGCCAGGGACAGGTTCGGCTGTGCTGGATCAGTGGCCAGGGACAGGTTCGGCTGTGTTATGGGCTGTGCTGGATCAGTGGCCAGGGACAGGTGCGGCTGTGGGCTAGACAACTATGTACACCCTCCCCCCCCTAAATTTTTAACCCGAATCTACGCGATTCACAGAAATGACCCAGCTGGCAATAAAATACTCGGAAATCCGCGAATCCGCGGAAAATTGACATCCCTGGTCTATACTTGCGGATACAAGGCATAAAACAACGCTGAAGCAGGGTAGATTATACAGTCATGATATAAACTTCTGTGTATCATCTTCAGTGGCACAGACACAGCAGTAGTGAGGCTATCATTCGTAATATTTGGCGCCTGGCGACATCACTGCAGGTGGCGTCTACAGTGTTATCTACGGTAGACATATCTCGGTGTTCTGTACTTTACCAGAACACTCTTGATGTATTCATGGACACCAGAAATCGGTAACTGGTGGCGAAATATTACATCTAAAATGAAAAAACAGCAAAAAACTCACCTCAAAATTTAGCCGCGGGTCATTCGTTTAAATCCCCCTCAGCTGTGCGCTCCCATTTTCTCTAATACATATTAGAGGGATACCATTCTAAACCTATAAATGTGGTCATAAGAGCGTCTGTACCTTGGAGGAAGTCCCATACTACCTCCATGGTCTGTACGATATCCTTGTGTACTGTACAGTTCCTCCCTAACTCACCCTACATTACAACGGTCCAGTTTACCCCGCGAGTGTTTTTGTCACCGGGGTAAATATGGACCAAAACTGAGCATTGATCATAAGAAAATGAGACAAGACAGAGCATTTCTGATATTTTCATGTTAAAGTGGAGGAAAAGCACTCTATATACGCTTACTTACAAGGAGATACTCCGTCTCGTCTTTGCGTCCCATGAAAGTTCGCCAAATCAGCTAATTTTTTATACAAACTTCGCCGACACATTTTTTTGCTGTCATTTTACTCATTTTTTTTTTTGGTTCCCGGGTTCAGTTACATATCAATATTTATATTCATATTAATACTAGAAATGTAAAAATGGTTGTTTTACTACATGGGATATTCAAAACTGTTACCCTCTTATTTATATAGAAACAAACACCAAAGCAAAGATAGCGGTCCGAATAGAACCGGTCCGTTGGAAGGACCGAGTTACCCCGGTCGGCACTACCCTAACCAGGGTATGGCCTACCCCTAATTTACGGTATGAAAACCAAATAATGAAATTCAGCATTCAGACAGCTGTATATCAGTTTTTAGTTGATAAAATGTGTCTATGGGGTTACCAACCCCGGAGAATTCAGAAATCAACACCACTTGGGTCTGTGATGTCGGGAAGTGCTCCAATTCGGGTATGTGATATTTTCCGGGTTAAATCCTATGATAGAAAGCGAGATGATGGGACGACCTCTAAATTAAGTTTTATCGCCATAAAATTTCATAGGCTTTTAACCTATGGGTCAACTCCTGCGGAATATTAACCGTTTTTTTCCCACTCAACACGTCAAAAAAGTGTATTTTTAGACATTTGTTATCACTTTCTCGAATTGCAAAAAAATTAACTTTCTTGAGCTTTGCACAGGAAAACACTACCGTAGATAACACTATAGTCGCCAGCTGCAATAAAGTCACCAGCCGCCATATATTACGAATTATAGCATCACTACTGATTTTAATGTGCCACTGAAGATGATACACAGTAGTTTATATCATGACTGTATAATCTACCCTGTTTCAGCGTTGTTTTATGCTTTGTGGCTGCAAGTATAGACGGTTTACAATTTTTCTACTCGTTTTTTTGGTTATAGTGGACGAGAATTTCGCAGTCGCTGCCGACCTTAATACTCACTTTTTCTGAAATGTGTTTTGCTCAGTATACTGCACAGTAGTAATCCACCTCCGCGTAAAATACAAAAATGATGTACCGTCTATATTGCAATTATTCTTTTGTTGTCTACAGCACACACAGACACACCCTCCTCCATCCCACTCTATTTGTTGTCTACAGCACACACAGACACACCCTCCTCCATCCCACTCTATTTGTTGTCTACAGCACACACAGACACACCCTCCTCCATCCCACTCTATTTGTTGTCTACAGCACACACACACACACCCTCCTCCATCCCACTCTATTTGTTGTCTACAGCACACACAGACACACCCTCCTCCATCCCACTCTATTTGTTGTCTACAGCACACACAGACACCCTCCTCCATCCCACTCTATTTGTTGTCTACAGCACACACACACACACACCCTCCTCCATCCCACTCTATTTGTTGTCTACAGCACACACACAGACACACCCTCCTCCATCCACTCATTGTTGTCTACAGCACACACAGACACCCTCCTCCATCCCACTCTATTTGTTGTCTACAGCACACACACAGACACACCCTCCTCCATCCCACTCTATTTGAACACTGACCGAGTCACGCAAATGTAGCGACCTTCTGATTCCTCTTACGGATCAAGAGACTGACCGCCTAGCCAATGACAGCCTTCAAAAATTAGCCAATCAGTCACGCAGTTTTTGGTAGCCAATCACAGGCTCTTAATTAAAACAAAGGTCCTACATTTGAATCGGGTAAAGTCAGTTACCGCTGATCAGTTAGCTAGTTGTAATGGAGTGCGTGGGATGCTCCGTTAATGAGGTCCCTGTCATCCAATTATGCCTTGACAGAGACACAAAGGCACTGACCCTGTCATCCAATTATGCCTTGACAGACACACAAAGGCACTGACCCTGTCATCCAATTATGCCTTGACAGACACACAAAGGCACTGACCCTGTCATCCAATTATGCCTTGACAGAGACACAAAGGCACTGACCCTGTCATCCAATTATGCCTTGACAGAGACACAAAGGCACTGACCCTGTCATCCAATTATGCCTTGACAGAGACACAAAGGCACTGACCCTGTCATCCAATTATGCCTTGACAGAGACACAAAGGCACTGACCCTGTCATCCAATTATGCCTTGACAGACACACAAAGGCACTGACCCTGTCATCCAATTATGCCTTGACAGACACACAAAGGCACTGACCCTGTCATCCAATTATGCCTTGACAGAGACACAAAGGCACTGACCCTGTCATCCAATTATGCCTTGACAGACACACAAAGGCACTGACCCTGTCATCCAATTATGCCTTGACAGAGACACAAAGGCACTGACCCTGTCATCCAATTATGCCTTGACAGACACACAAAGGCACTGACCCTGTCATCCAATTATGCCTTGACAGAGACACAAAGGCACTGACCCTGTCATCCAATTATGCCTTGACAGACACACAAAGGCACTGACCCTGTCATCCAATTATGCCTTGACAGACACACAAAGGCAGTGAAAACGTTTGAAGAACACGGTGTCCTACCAACCAAGAGGAAGTGTGGTAACTGCAGGCCAGAGCTGTCTCTAGCCAAAGACGGCCCTGGTGTTCACTGCAATGAGCCATTCCGCCCCACCACCTCAGTAGCTAAGGGTGTTAAGGTTAGGTTAGGTTAGGTATACTTTGTGGTTAAGGTTAGGTTAGGTTTCATTAAAACCTATAAGACCCTGACAAATTTTTTCCCGGCCAAGTTTTAGTGCTTTTTCTGATGGAGATTCAGTGTTTTTAATGGAAACCGTTCCATTAAATTCGGAGATTTTTTTTTTTTTTTTTTTAACTATGGTTTTGCACAAAATAAAACTATCTCCATTAGAAAAAGCCCCTATTGTAGGCCAGGAAAACTAGTCGGTGTCTCTGAAAACGACAGCGAAATCCTCGTCCATTATAACCTGTTTTTTTTTGGGTGACGACGACGGCGGGAGAACACTCAGAACACAAACACTAACTGGCGACCTTATTGTTGGTCGCCACTCTGGTGATATTTTTGTAATTAGTTCATTTATAGCCATAATATGACACAGATGAAGACACAAAATGACACAGACTCTCCAGATAGCCCCTTCTAACTTTCCTGAAATCATGGATGTAGAAATGTAAGTATTAACGCCACCACACGTCTGTACATCGAAAAGAAACGTTGTCCTGGCGACTTTAAGTGTTATCTACGGTAGGTTATAATGGACGAGGACTGCGCGGTCATACTGCATATTTACCGAAACGGCAATAAAAGTAACAAATAGCAAAAAACGGTAATAATGGACGAGGACTTTGCGGTAATTTTCAGAGACACCGACTAATTTTTCCTGGCCTACACTAGGGGCTTTTTCTAATGGCGATAGTTTTATTTTCCGGAAACCCACATTTAAAAATAAAAGGAAGAAAACAAATTTCATCACAGAATTTTATGGTCGCCGTTTCCATTAAAATCACTGAATCTCCATTAGAAAAAGCCCTAAAACTTTGCCGGGAGAAATTAGTCAGGGTCTCAGATACCAGGGAAGTAATTGAATAGAACATACCAAACCTTACCTTATAGGTTTTAATAAAAAGTAACCTAACCTTAACCACTAAGTATATCTAACCTAACCTTAAAGGTTTTAATGAAACCTAACCTAACCTTAACCACTAAGTATATCTAACCTAACCTTAAAGGTTTTAATGAAACCTAACCTAACCTTAACCACTAAGTATATCTAACCTAACCTTAAAGGTTTTAATGAAACCTAACCTAACCTTAACCACTACCGTAGATAAAACTAAAGTCGCCAGGACAACGTTTCTTTTTCATGTACAGACGTGTGGTGGCGTTAATACTTACATTTCTACATCCATGATTTCAGGAAAGTTAGAAGGGGCTATCTGGAGAGTCTGTGTCATTTTGTGTTTTCATCTGTGTCATATTATGGCTATAAATGAACAAATTACAAAAATAAAACCGAGTGGTGACGTTGGTAACGGGCTACACTAAGGTCGCCATCTAGTGTTTATGTTCTGAGTGTCCTCCCGCCATCGTCGTCGCTCGAAAAAAACGAGTACTTAGTGAAATTTAAAACTGTATATACTTGCAGCTACAAAGCATAAAACAACGCTGAAACAGGGTAGATTATACAGTCATGATATAAACTACTATGTATCATCTTCAGTGGCACATACACATCAGTAGTGATGCTATAATTCGTAATATTTGGCGCCTGGCGACATTAGTGCAGGTGGCGACTATACTGTTACCTATGGTAAGTATACCTAACCTAACCGTAACCTTAGCCATGCATAAAATTCGTTGATTTAAAAAAAAAAAAATTATGGGTTTGTGCAAAATAAAACTATCTCCATTAGAAAAAGCACCTATTGTAGGCCAGATAAAAATAGTCAGTGTCTCTGAAAACGACCGCGAAGTTCTCGTCCATTATAACCTCAGTGATGATGCAATAAATCGTAATATTTGGCAGCTGGCGACATTATTGCAGCTGGCGACTATACTGTTAGCTACGGTAGGTTATAATGGACGAGGACTGTGCGGTCATACTGGATATTTACTCAAAAAGGCAATGCAAGTCACAAATGCCAAAAAACAAGCCTGCACACACTGACCAATCACACAACCACAAAGCCACGGGTAGGCTACGATGGTTACAGGGAGTTTCGTACACAAGTTGTTTCGTACCCAGGTTTTGTCAGTTGGGTTATAATGGACGAGGACTTCGCCGTCGTTTTCAGAGACACCGACTATTTTTTCCTGGCCTACAATAGGTGTTTTTTCTAATGGAGATTGTTTTATTTTGTGCGAACCCATAGTTTAAAAATAAATAATAATAATCATCACCAGATTTTATGGTACCGTTTCCATTAAAAACACTGCATCTCCATCAGAAAAAGCACTAAAACTTGGCCGGGAAAAATAAGGGTATTATTCTAGTGTTTGCCCATACTCCCCCTCTCCCACAAAACAGGCTTGGGGACCTGGGCAGTGCGGGATATTTGGCTGGGGTACAAGATATGCGTCGCAACAACTTAGTTTTTGAATTAGGGGTGTTGAAAAAATTCCCTAGATCTAGGGAAAATTCATTGGATTTCTTCAGAGTCCAGAGACGTGTGAACCTGACTGACGATCCTCACAGAATGATGACTGAAGTGTCGAGAACCCCCCCAACCCCCCGCTAGGAGGTTAGGTTATATTTGGTTAGGTTAGGGTAGGTTATATTTGGTTAGGTTAGGGTTAGTTATATTTGGTTAGGTTAGGTTAGATTTGGTTAGGTTAGATTTGGTTAGGTTACGGTTGGTTAGATTTGGTTAGGTTAGGTTAGATTTGATTAGGTTAGATTTGGTTAGGTTAATTTTGGTTAGGTTAATTTTGATTAGGTAAATTTCTCTAGATATAAGGAAATTACCCTAGATCTAGGGAATTTTACCCCCCTACACAACTCTTAAATTACGTGTTTCCGACGCATAATTTGCAAAGGTGGGCATTCCGCAATTTTTGGCCGCAATTCCGCAACTTGTGGAATGGTCATTCAATTGCGGAATTGCGCAATTACGGATGCCTGAAAAAATTGCGGAATTGCAAATTGCGGAAACCGCCAAAATTTTGAAACGCAATCGCAATAACTTGCGGAATGGGTAATTCGGTTGCGGAATTGCGCAATTACAGATGCCTGAAAAAAATGCAGAATTGCGGGTTGCGGACTGCCAAAATTTTGAAACGCAATCGCAATAATTCTGACGGTGACCACCTTCAAAGTGGCAAGTGCCCGCGTGAACATAAGTTCCCAACAAATATTGTGGAGACAACACTGCCAACTGCCAACTTGCCAAGTGTAGCAGTCACTCAGTCAGTGCGTGCTGGAACTTGGGATTGAGAGCGTGTACGCTGGCCGTGTGTGTGATTAGTTGCCAACCTCCACATGCTGAACCAGAAGTGGGAGGAGGAGGAGGAGGAAGAGGAAGATTAGTAGATTACTTAGATTAGTGATTACTAGCCAGTAGACTGTGAAGTGTAAAAGTAAAGAAAAACACTAAAAGAGACAGACTTAATTGTGAAGGACAAGTAACAAGTAGATATAGACAGAAACAGAATAGGAATACAGAAGTATTTAACACTAATAAAGAGTGTCGGTAAAACGGAGTCGGTAAATTCCGCTATTTATTTGCATTTCTTGTTATTTTTTTCTTTCATAAGGCAGAATAATCTCTTGCAAAACCAATGATATATAATAATGCCAGGAAAAAAGAATACACGTTGGTGAAATTGATAACATAAAAAAATAATTCGCCGCACAGTCAGGCCATTTCGCGGGGCCCCTTAGGGAGCATAAGACGGATGTTGCAGTGGACGGAAAAACGAATTAAACTTTTCGTGCGTGAAAGGGTTAAAACCTATAAGGTTAGGTTAGGTTTCATTAAAACCTATAAGGTTAGGTTAGGTTTCATTAAAACCTATAAGGTTAGGTTAGGTTTCATTAAAACCTATAAGGTTAGGTTAGGTTTCATTAAAACCTATAAGGTTAGGTTAGGTTTCATTAAAACCTATAAGGTTAGGTTAGGTTTCAATAAAACCTATAAGGTTAGGTTAGGTTTCATTAAAACCTATAAGGTTAGGTTAGGTTTCATTAAAACCTATAAGGTTAAGTTAGGTTTCATTAAAACCTATAAGGTTAGGTTTCATTAAAACCTATAAGGTTAGGTTAGGTTTCAATAAAACCTATAAGGTTAGGTTAGGTTTCATTAAAACCTATAAGGTTAGGTTTCATTAAAATCTATAAGGTTAGGTTTCATTAAAACCTATAAGGTTAGGTTAGGTTTCATTAAAACCTATAAGGTTAGGTTAGGTTTCATTAAAACCTGTAGGACTCTGACTAATTTTTCCCGGCCAAGTTTTAGTGCTTTTTCTGATGGCGATTCAGTGCTTTTAATCGAAACAGTTCCATATAATTCGGTGATGATTTTTTCATGTTTTTTTTGTATTGGTTTGCACAAAATAAAACTATCTCCATTAGAACAAGCACCTATTGTAGGCCAGGAAAAATTAGTCGGTGTCTCTGAAAACGACCGCGAAGTCCTCGACCACTATCACAGTCATTGTTTCGTACACTGATTTTGAGTTTTTTCGTACATACCTGGTGACGTTTCGTAACTCTAGTAGTCAAGTTCAACTCTGTTTTTTCCATACAAAAACCGGATCGGACCGGATCGGACCGGGTCGGACCGGATCGGAGCTATAAAATAGCCAAATGAGGGACATTAAGCATTTTAAGGCACTGGACGACAGTTTTGTGGGTTTATCCCACAAATGGGCGACAGTTTTGTGGGGTAGGTTATCTTCAGAAGTAGCACTATTTTATTTTTGCTCGCTATATCAAGGTGAAGGTCAATAGTTTACATTAATGATAATTTATTACAACCTATACAAATTAAATCAAATGAGAAATGTTAAAAAGCATTATGTACACGTAAAATAAAAATATAGAATAAAATGTCATCTGAAAGTGTCCGTTACTTATGTCCTCATCTTCTTTGCCTTCTTTGTCGTAGTGGAGCGCTCGGTTATTTTCCGTTTCTTTTGGTTTGGTTTTTTACCGCCGCCCAGGGACTTGGGTACTAGGGTGACCTGGCCGTCGGAGCTTGTTACAGTCTGTCTGCAGAAATTACCCGTGCTGTGCAGAAAAATTTTCCAGTTTCTGTCTTTCCGCCGCCGTTTTGGTTGCGTACACACTCAGTTTGATCGAGTAACCTGCAGAGTCGGGTGCTAGTTTGTAATTACCTGGACAGATCATGGCTCTCTCCACGTCCTTGTATTGTGCCTGCATATGTTGGATAAGGGTCTTGGCGAGGTGGTGTGCTGGTTGGGGCTTCCAGTCTATCAGATGTTTCAATACAGGGTTGACGCTCTCGCAATTATTGTTGGTCAACGTCTGGTCGATGCATCCAGCTGCGCTGACAACCGCAACCACCTCGCGGACTAGTGGAGCCACCCGGGTCGTGAAATATTTAAGGAAACAAGGAAGAGAGCTAGCGATGTCGTCGGTAAGGGTTGCAAGGCGTTTGACAACCGCCTGCCATGGTGAAATTACTGGCCACGCTAATTTTCCTAACTTCATCTCACGTCTAAAGGAAGCTTCAAAAAGCATATGGTTATAGAATATTTTGTGCTTAGAATTACATGTTCTTTCACCTGTATCAATATTTGCAGAAACTCGTGTTACACCCTGTATGTGACATTATGTACAATGTAGAATTATGTAGAAACTTACTTTGACAAGCATATCTCAAAAGAGAAAGCGCCGTCCACCTTCACACACTTTGGGCAGTGGAACTGAAATGCATCATCCTCCCAGAGTACGACATTGGCACGGGACAAAGGTAACTTTTGGTTAGGCAACCCAGGCATAAAACTGTTTACCTCTATACATTTAAATTTTAGACTTTCTTTTTTGCACTGTGTAAAAGGGTACTGGGAAAAAAGCAGCTTTCCCCCCGCCTGTTTCCCAAAAAGGGACTTTCTAGTTCGTCCGGCCCCAGCCCCTCCAGCCCCAGTCACCCCGGGGCCTCTAAAAAGGTTCAACCCTATCACTGGCTATTTCCCTCACTGCCCATTTGAACCCCTTTTTGTTCAAGCTCAAAGGTTTTAAGAACGACCCTCAGAAGATTAACTCCAGGATTCGAAAAACTGGGATCCCTTTGATAAAACGTTTGAACCCTTTTTTGTTTCGAAACTCAAAGAGTTTGGGACCCCATTTTTTTAATATAGATATTTTTTAAAGTACTTTTTTTTAACTTGGACGCTATTTTTTATAAAAATTATATTTTATTTACTTTTTTTTTTTTTTTATTTGGGGGCATTTTTTTATATACTACATTTTATTTTACTCCCGTAGATAAGGGTTTTAAAGCCCACCGGGGGGGGAAAATTTTTTTTTCTTTTTACAAACGTTTTTTGGTTTCGTTAAGCGGCTTTTCCCTTCTTGCGGGGCCTTTAAAAGGGACGTGCGTCTCTGGAGGCAAAGATTCGGGCCTCCAATTCTTTTGGGGCCTGCGTGAGCGGGGGGTTTTCCCAACAATTTAAAAACATTATGCAAAAAACTAGTTTTCGCAATATCAAAAAAAATGTTTTTTCCCAAGGTCTTTTTTTAAAATTATTTATTATCATTTGATTCGGGAAAATTAATTTTAGTAAGGGAAGACAAAACTGATGTAAAATATTGTTTTTGCTGTTTAAAGGGGGAAACCGGCACCGCTGCTTAAATGTAACTCCCCCAAATACCCCCCCCCCTTTTAAGGGTTGTATTTTTCTGCGTTTTTCTCGTGTTCTCTAGTTCTAACCCTTTTCACTTCCCCCTCTAGTAGCTATATATTTATATACCACCTTTCCCTACAGATCACCTACCCCAAACCAACACCCTCTACGGCCTTTTAAATTTGGTAGAAATTATAGTAATTTTACAAATAATTTTTAAAGAAAAATTTTTTTTTAAGTAATAATTTTACAAATTTAGAATTAGAAACTCCCCCCTGGGGATGACCAGTGAAAAGGGGAAAACGCATCGTGACGTCACTGTGACGTCCGATAAAAAGGAAAAACGTAGCAAATAGTGAAGTAAAAACCCGTCCCCCCCATTTGTGGGATAACCCCAAAAAACTGGGCCCAGGGGCCAAAATGTTTAAATGTCCCCCTCTTTTGGGCTATTTTAAAAGCCCGTTTCCCGGTCCGACCCGGGTTTTTTATGGACCCGGGCGAAACGTCCGCGAGTGGGGGGGAAACGTCCACAAATTGGGGGCAAAACGTCCGCTATTGGGGCGAAACTTTCCGCTGGGGGGCAAAACCGTCCCGATTCGGGGGCGAAACGTCCAGGGGGGCAAAACCCCCCCCACCCGGGTTTCCCCCCAAAACCCCAAAAAAAAACCCGAAAATTTTCCCCAGACACCCATAAAAACCCCCTAAAATAGGACTACAAACGTTTTAAACATAACCCCTTAATCCCCTTTAATTAAAGGTGACACAAGGTTAAACTACCCCCTATAAAGGTGTGGATTTATATAGTACCACTCCTTGGGTATTGGGGTGTCTTCGTGATAACACGTCTCATCGTCCGAATTTAAAATGTTGTCCATCCATTTGTCGTGGTCGGCCATCTTGGGGGGCTGTGGGAAGGCCGACACGAGCCGATTGCGACTTTCTCTTCTGTCTGTCTGTCTGTCTTTTTCTCATTTTCTTTCTGTCTGTCTCTCTCTCGTCTCTCTCTGTCTGTCTGTCTATTTCTTTCTTCTGTCTCTCTCTCTGTCTGTCTGTCTGCTCTCTCCCTTCTATAATCACTATCAATTTTATTTCTAAACTGACTATGACTGTTGTTGTTTTTCTCACTTAGGCGTATTTTGTACTGCCCTTGCAAGAAAATTTTACTTATTTAAGCTCCGCCCCCTTATTTTTTACTCTTTTGCGTGTTTGCGTGTTTGCTTTTCCGCTAAAACCCCTATCTATACAAGTGCATGACAAAGTCACGAGAAAAATTTACCACTTAAAAGGGAAATTGAAAGACGCGAGCCCAAAGGGACTTTATTTGGGTATGTTCGCTGGTGTCCGTAACTTCCCTTTCTGATGCCAATTTGTGCCCGCCCTCATAACCTCACCCCAAACTTACCTGTCTTATTTTACCCCACAAAAGGGCCCGGGGGTCCGTACCCCTTTATTCCTACTTCAAATCCGTAACTTACCGGGGCGAGTAAGGGTAAGTCCCCTTTAAGTCACTACACAAGGCGGATAAGGGAATGAATAAACCTCACTTACTAAATTCCCTACTTTACTACACAAGGATCACAAAAATAAACCTCCTGAGGGAGGCGCCAAAAGGAAACAACACTCATTTACACTTGTCCTTTAAACAAAAAGGTTTACACACACGATACTGACGGGTACGCGGGCCTAAACGGGGGGCACTCCTACTACTGACAACATACGAGGGCTACGAAGGGCTCTCCCTCCCCGCCGCGCTCCAACCTCCTTTCCCGGGTCTTCTGTCTCTCGCTCTGCTCTCCCCTCCCCCCCTTTCCCCCTTTGTTTGGTACGAAAGTTACCCTCACACGCGGCCTCTCTCTGCCCCGTTACCATGGAAACCCGGCTCCCCCGCCACTCAACCACTCCCCCCCCCCGTTTCCCCCCCCTTTCCCCAACAATACAGCATAAGCCAAAACGTTATTGATTACGGAAGGAATGTTTCAGAAAAAGAGAGAACCGACCATTACCCCAAAATTTAAATCAACTTCATACTCTACTAATGTCAAGGGTTAACAATTTTTAAAAGTTTTGAATTGAAAAATTTATTAAACAAAAATACGTATTTTATCCCTTACGAAACTCAAAAAACTATAGCAAAAATAATTTTTCAGAAAATTTGACCCTAAGCCCCTTGGAGATGAATGAAAAAAAAAGGAGGGGGTTTCAAAATTAGTAGTGCCGCCCGGGGGTAATTTGTCCGGGTTTTTGAAAAACTTTGATCTAGTTTCATATCTATTGAAATAAACAAACAAAAAGTTAATACATCATAGGGGGGTCACTCCTATTCTTAAAAGTTTAACAAATTTCCCCATTTAGCCTGTTAGCAAAAACCGCGAAGTGCGGACCGCTTTGTTACACTAAATGGGGAATCGGACCTAACTCGGGGGTAAATTGGTCATAATATATAAAAAAAATAATATTTTCTTAAAATTTGACAACTTCCAAAAAAAACATGTCATCCATGCCCTGGCCCCTATAAAACCCTCGTGCTGTTCTTCACATTCTCTGGTTAGGCGGAAAGGTCCCCAAAACCACACGTTTGGGTTCCAGTCTTTGTTTTTCCTAGTCTTTCTTTTTTTCTGGGTCTATTTATTTTTTTTTTTTAAATTTCTAGGCATTGTTCTTAATTTAGTAATACTTTCCTAGGGGATTCCCCTACACAATTGGGTAGGTTTTTCTGTTTCCCTTTTTGGATTCTAGAAACATTTCTCTATGACTTCATCACAAGCACTTCTTTCGGAGTATAAATGCTTTTAATAGGAAAGGGGACAGAGTGTATAGGGGATATGAAAATTTAACTAACCACCCACCTTTTGACTCACTAACCCAAACCCAACTAACCCCAACACACGCTTTAAAACCCCCAACTAAAGTCAATCTGCATTAAAAAAGTGCCGCGGCAAGGGGAAAAACAGGGCGATGCAGGTCACAAAGGAAAAGTCGGGGCCCCTAACACTTGCTCTCCCTCCCTATGAACTGTCATTATCTTCGAAAATATGATTTTTGACAGAACTCAAGAAATGTTTCCCGAATTAAATAAGGGAAAAAAACCACCCCCAATTGTGTGGAATTTTTGGGCCTATGTAAAAAAATACCTTAGGTTTCGTAAACATGCCCTTGGTTGTTAACTAGCAGGGGGGTATGGGTGGGCATGCCCCCCCCTTTTTGTCAGGAGTATTGGTTTATGGAAGTATTGGTTGAAAACTGCACATTTACGTACCCTTTAAGGGAAAAAATCATTCTCCCCAAATTGGTAGAAATTCTGGGCCTTGGTAAAAATTTAAATTATTTATAAAACCACACCCTTAAACTAATTCCTTTCTTCACAAAAGAAACAAAAAAAAAAGTCAAATAAGCGTTAATCCTCACCGTGAATCCTGTGGGGTACATTACACTGGGGCCAATTTACCCCGCATGTTTTTGTCACCGGGGTAAAAACGGACCCCCAAATGAGCATTGATCTAAAGAAATGAACAAAATAGGCATTTCTGATATTTTCATGTTAAAGTAGAGGAAAAAAACTCTATTACGCTTATTTCAAGAAAAGTACTCATCTCGTATTTGAATCCCCTGAAAAACACCAAAACAGCTGATTTTATAAACAAAATTCACCCCAATTTTTTTCTGTCATTTTACTCTTTTTTCTATTTTTGGGTTTCCGGGTTCAGTTTCATTCGATATTTTTTAAATTTAATTAATACTAAATGTTTAAAAAGGTTGTTTTACTACTGGGGTTTTCAAAAAGTTACCCTTATTTATAAGAAAAAACACCAAAACAAAGATAGCGGTCCAAAAGAACGGGCCGTTGGGGGCCAATTACTCCGTCGCACTATATAGAAAAAAGCGCAAAATGGAAAAAATACAACAAAGGGGCAAAAAAGTATTACATGCGGAATTAAATAGAAACATGGACGTGTGCCTCATACTATATTTTTTTCATGCACAATTCCCAAGAAATGTGAATATCAAAAAGGGAAATTAAAAGATATAAAACAAAATCCTAACAAACATGTGATAATCCTAGGTGATTTTTAAACAGTATCTTGGATTTTTTAGGACCACAACCGCTGAAAAAAAAAGGGGAAAATCCCCTTTTAAAAGGGAAAAGGAAAAAGAAAAACTTGACTATACTATTCAAAAAGGGAAACCCTGGATGTTCAGGAGGGGATGAAAAGATGTAAAAAGGGGATACAAATGCAATAGATCACTTTGGGAAAATAAAAGTACATGACCCAATTCATAAACATAAAAAATAGACAAAAAATAAAAAAATTTAAACCTTTCCGACCACAACCTGCGGGAAATTAACTTAAACGTAAACAGGGGAACAAACAAAATTTCAAGATAAAAATTCAAAAAAAATTACGGGGGGCCCAAAAAGTTTCAAAGGGGAAACACTGCGAAGAATTATTAAGAATTTGAACAACGACTAACACCCCCAGCAAAAACAAGTTACGTTTTTTTTTACTTAGAAAAAAGGTCCCCGGTTTTTGTAATTTTTACGAAAGCAAAAATACTAACTATCCGAATTTTTGGGGACCCCAGGTGCGTCCTAACAAACGGTATTTCACTACGTAACGGAAACCTTTATCAACATTTAGCAAAACCTTTTGCACGTAACTAAACCCTTTTTGGTACTACCTTTTTGATCACTTACCATCCCCTTTCCCCAAAACCTTTTTGGGTAAAATTCCCATTACTTTTTTTGGCTCTTTTACTACTACCTTCAGCAACCCTTTTTAAAACGTACAACAACCTTTTTTCACCTTCGACCCCGTACCACCCCTTTCTCACAACCTTTTTTGCTACATCCCTTTAAACGTTTTTTGCTACTTAAATACTACCTTCACAAGCACATTCCCCACGCCATTTGCCGTAATTTACAACCTCTGTACTACCTTTTTATCACGTACCATCACCTTCTCAAAACCCTATGCATGTCATTAAAAAAAAGGTAAAGGTTTGGGGTTATGTGACAAAGGGCAAAAAGCTAGTCCCCAAACCCTGTTTATGAGGTAAATCATTAGTTTTCCCCCAAACATTTAGGTTAGTTTTTTACTTAATGATCCCGTCCCAATTTAAAATATATACTCCTTCAGATAATTTGAATCCTCCCAAATAAAAATCAAAAATATTCCCAAAAATCCCATATCATGTATTTTAAATTTTTTTTATTGATTATATTTTTAAATATATTTTTAATTTACCTTTTAAAAAAAATTTTGAAATCATTACATTTGATTATATAAATAAGCATAAACAAATAATAAAATTTTTGATATACTAAAATTTTAATAATTGTATACCTTTTAATTAACTTTTTTCCCCTAATATAAAACAAATAAAAACGTTTCTACATAGACTATAAAAAGAAACAGTGCATGCTAAAAATTTTTGGGGGCCCTGCCTGAAATTTCTATTTACTTAAATTTTTAAATTTTTCACCCAAGAAATGGGAAATTTTAAATGTAAACCTTTGGGTATTTCCGTCAAAAAACCCGTATATAAAAAAAAAAAAAAAAGGGGTGCTATAAACGTGCAAAAAAAACGTTATCTTACTTATCTTTAACATATGTACCCACGTATTCATTATGTATAAAATAACGTTTAAACCCCTCTAATACACTTTAAAATTCATGATGTTTTAAGTCCCTTATTAAAACGTAAAAAACCACTCCCTACTATATTAGAAGAAACCCGTTTTTTCTGAAACTTTTAAATTCCTTTTAAAAAAACGTATTGTAGCCGTAACCAAACACTACCTAAATACAACATAGACATTCCCATTTTAAACGAAAATTTTACGTATCTTTAACATATGTATCCACGTATTCATTATTTTATATTTACGTTTTTGAACCCTCTAATTCAGGGTTAAAATCATGATGTTATAAAAAACGTAATTAAAACGTAAAACCACTACGAAATTATTGGGTAAAGAAACCCCAGGTTTTAACTAAAACGTCTTAATTACTTGAAAAAAGGGATCGTAGCGACGTTACCAACCTCCCCAAAATACAAAAATAAAACAATTCAAGAGTGTTTTTTAGTTTTAGGGATATATTAAAAATTTTTCCCCAAACGTTACCAAAACGCTACCTTCTAAAAAACGAAAGGGTTTTACTTTAGTGTTTTTTGCGGGGATATCCGAAAAACCCCCAAATAACAAATATAAAAGACTTGGAAAAAATTTCATGAACCGCCCAGCGCAAAAACCCCTAAAAAAGACGTATTTTCAAGAAACTACAAAACACACCCAAGAGACCGGCCCTCGGGATAACAAAAACAAAAAAGAAAGGAATAAAGAAGGGGAAAGGAAATTGAATGGGCGGGCCCAAGGGGAGCTAAAAACAAAAGAACAAAAAGAGACTAAAAAAAAAAAATGTATAAAAAACAAAAACTACAAGTTAAAAAAGGAAAATTTAAAAATTTTGGCAATAGCAAAACTAAAAGAAAAATTTACTAAAAAGATTAAACAAGCCCAAACATTCAAATAAAACTGGGGAAAAGCAAATAAATGACTTAAGAGGTTTGAAAAATAAAAAAAAAATCGGTGCCTTTTTTATGAAAATCCCTTTAGAGTTTCCCAAAGGAAAGATCAAGACCAAGCTCCACCTTTTACGGGGAAAGCATGTACCAAAAGCACCCAAAAAAAGGGAAAGAGATCAAGCCCAAGCCCCCACCATTACTGGGGGGATGTCCCCAAAAAAACCCAAACAAAGGCAGAGATCAAGACCAAGCTCCCCCAAAAAAAAAATTACGGGGAAGGAGTGTACCAAAAGCCCCAAAAAAAGGAAGAGATCAAAAACCAAACCCCACCATTACTGGGAAATGTCCAAAAAGCCCCAAAAAAAGGGAAAGAGTTCAAACCAACTCCACCTTTTACGGGGAAGGAGTGTACCAAAAGCCCCAAAAAAAGGGCAAGTCAAACCAAGCTCCACCATTACTGGGGGAAGGAGTGAAACCAAAAGAAACCCAAAAAAAGGAAGAAAACCAAGACCAAGCTCCCCATTACGGGGAAGGATTGTACCAAAGCCCCCAAAAAAAATGACAAAGGGTTGGAACCAAAATGAACGAAAAAACTCCGTAACGGTTTTTAAAAACGACACTTTGTACAGCTGTTTCATAAATAAACGAAAAATAAGTCGGCCAACACACCTTCTAGAACATTATGATCCCAATATTGCCCAACCACAGAAAAATGATCACTAAAGGAAAAAACCCAAATTTTCCCAAAAAATGAGATAAAAACATGCTCTAAAGGGAAATAAAAAACAACAAAGCTACAGGACCAATGCTAGGGAGGAGAATTTTTTAAAAACCCTGGCAGACAGAAAAATTTTTACAAACACCATAAAAAACATTTTTTTTGACAACATATTAACAAGTAAACCCTGTACCCCCAAAAGGGGAAATTAAACCCAAAAACTATAATGATGGGCCCACAAAAAACAACCTCATTAAGGATCTCCACCCTTTCGCCCTGCTCCCTTTTCCCTACAAATTTTTTGTTTGGCCATATTTGAGAAGAAAAATAGACAATCCCCTGCAAAAAAATCAACAGAAAATGAACTACAAGCTGGATTTAAAAAGAAAGACGCACGAAGAAAACCTGTTTCTTTTTAAACAACTGCATCGAAATTCTTTAAAGATAAAGAGCCCATTTAACCTCGCTATTTTTTCCCAAGAAAGCCTTTGAACAGTGGGAAAAAACCCCCTAAAAAAATGCCAAAAAAAAGTTCGGGATACATCCACACATATTCTCATAAGTAAACATATACCCCCAAGGACAAAAACCATCCTGTACTAAAAAATGAGATCGTAAAAAACCATGGATGTCACCAGCGGAAAAAAGGCAAGGCTGAAATTGTTCAACATCACTTTTTCTTAATGATAAAAAATTTAAAAAAAATTCATCCCTACCCCTGAACCAAAAAAATATTGGATTCAAAGATGAGATATGTTTTTCCCTGCATTTTTTAAATGCAGTTTGAGGCCCTTTAAATTTTTAAGCACAAAGTGAATAAAGATGCCCTAAACATGACTTTTGACACTCACCCGAAGCAAAAGACCCAAGTGGCCTGGAATGAAAAAAGGGAAAAAAAGCCATATACTGATTTACAACCTTTAAAACAGGCCCCCCCCCCCTTTTTTTAAAATTAATCTCGGTGATATCAAAAAAAACAAAGGAAATAAAATACTTTTGGGGTAAATTTTCACCCAAAAAAAGAAGATGCTTTATCAATTCAAGAAAAAAAAACCCATAAAGGAAACCCAGAGGGTTTTAGCAATGTCACAGCAGCAGTAGTGGCAAAAAGCACCAACATGCCCCCTCATTTTGGGGAAAAAATACTGAAAAAAAGTGGTGTTACCCCAAACTTTTCTACTGTCAAGGCTTTATACCATAACCCAAAAGTAAAAACCTAGAAAAAATCCAAACAACGGGGAAAAAAGCTTTTTAAACAATACTACGACCCCCAAATACACACCAAAATTTTTTTTAAAGGGGGAAAATTTGGGTCATCTTTGATGAAAAACCGAGATGCAAAAACTAACTCTCATACATAAGAACATTATTGGCCCCTCCACAAAAGACACTGAAACGATGCTTGCTACAAAGACTTTAAAAAAGGGGAAAAAATTTCTGGACCAAAACAGTCCCAAAAGTTATTTAAAAGGGGCTTAAAACCCCATATACCAAATTAGTATCAAAAAACAACAAAAAATAACTGCAAATTAAAAGAAAATGATACCAAAAAATGGAAAGGGAGAACTTTTTGAAAAAGAGACCTTAGACTTTACAGAACATACAAAACACAAAAAAAAAGAAATAGACTTTTATGATAAGATGAAACCCCTCAACTTTGATAAGTTTCAGAAGCCCCAAAACCCTGAAACTAAAATACAGGAACAGACACACCCACGGGGAAAACAGCATGCACGACCTGTAAAAACCCCGGATGAAACTTTTGAACCTTCCCATTAAACCCGCGAGGAATTAAAAACTGGGAAAAATTAAACTTTCTACAAGACAACACACTGACCAAAATTTATTTTAAAAATTTCAACATTTTTAATCCTAGCAGATGAACAGGATTCCCGATGTGGAAAAAACTTTGTTACTGGGGGGGGGGGTTTTTAAAAAAAGGGAAAAAGCAAACATTGAAATTCAAGAAAACCAAGACATTTCAAATAACCCTTTACAAGTATAAACACAAAACGGGGGGATCAAGGGAAAAACACCACAACACTTCAAGAATCAGAATAAATTCCCCCGATACCAAAGGGGTTTTTCCCCCCCCACTTCATCGACTTCATCGTTTACAGAAAACTGAGCAGGGGCACTCCCGCAGCGGAATTTTTCTCTTTTCCCGTAAAATTATACATTCCCCTGGGGGTGGGGGGGTTGGGCTCAAGAGCCTGGCCCAAACAGATCGCCGCATTTAAAAAAATCTATCAAAACTCCCCCCGTAAATGTTTTCCTTTTCCTTTAAAATTTTCATCCAATTCCAAAAATTCATTCCCTGGGGCCACCCTGCAAAGGATAAATGTAAATTTAAATTTTGGGGTAGGTTCAAACGTTATCGATATATACAAAAACCCCACCAAATTAATGATGTCCCCAAAAATTAAAATTCCCCCACGACATCGGGAACAATTTTTCCACTCCCTCCAATCTTTTAAAGCTCCGAACCCTTGTTAAAACTTGTGGCTAGCACGATAAAAAAATTGTAAAATTTTGGGCCCTAATACACTAAAATAATAAAAAGTCCCTTTTGTAATAGTTATAATTACTTTTAAAAAAGCAATGTAACTGGGACATTTGGCATAACTTACCGGGAAAGTCACCCACCCAAAATTTACTAAAGGATATACGAACACCTCCCCAGTCCTCCAGAGAGGCGAGGGGGGTGCTCCCAGGTGCTCTCAAAGGGGTTTTTCCCCTGCCTTCCCCCGATTTCGGCAGCTAGCGGCCCTCTAAACCCTGGCTGTAGCTCCGAAAATAACCACAGGATTTTCTTTAAAAAACCCCCTTGTGATTCCCACACAAAGTTACCCCCCCAAATATTTAAAGAAACCCCTTTCCCAACCCAAAATTAAAACCCAACCTTAAAGTTTTTTTTTAACCTAACCTGGACTATTGCGGTCCTTTCCCAAAAAACAACGCCTGGAAAATTTGAGGCCGGAGCAAAAAAGGAAAAAAAGGAGAAGAGAAAAAAAAGGGGAAAAGAAAGAAAGGAAAAAATGGAAAAAATAAAAAAGGGAAGGGAAAGGAAGAAAAAAAGAAGAAGGAAAAGTGATATAAGTAAAGATAAAATTTTTGCTGTCTTCCATGATGGCAACCTGATTTAAAACCCTATTCCGTACTCTTCGAATTACAGGGTGGGTAATTTTTTTAAGGTTGTTTAGAGCGAGGGGCTTTTCTGGCTCTCCCAGTGAATGTACGATACATTTTCCTTCGGGTTTCCGGGCTGTAGAAGCGTCGGCAGCCGGGGACAAACGTATTTTTTTTGATGGCAACAGGGCGGAGCTTAAAAAAAGTTTTCTTTTTCTTTCCCAAAGGAACTAAAAATAAAGCCTATTATAGGGCCCCCTTCCATTTGCGACATTCAAAACCCCGTTTTTCCGGGAACCCCCAAAAATTCAGAAAACCCAAAAATTTTTCCAAACCCCAGGTATGAGTTTTAGTTGATGTTCACCCGGGTTTTTAGGGCAAAGGGGATTTTTGGGTGGGGGTAGTAGTGGTGGCAGTACAGGGGATGGGTTTTAGGGGGTGTTGGGAGAATTAAAAGTATTAAATTGAAAATAAAGTCCTACCGGGTTATTTTTTCCGCCGCCCCCCCGTCACTAAAGCCACCGTTTACACGAAATTTCGGGGGCGAGACCCAAAACTGCACGGCTTCAGCTCTTTGGGGTTCACAAGTTTGGGGCGGCGGCAGCACAGACAGAAACGTCAGCAAATGGAATTAAATTACATTTTGGTCTGGTTTTTTAAAGAAAATTTTACTTTGGGAACCCTATTGAAAATAACCTATAATGACTTTTTTTTATGATATTTTGGTTTTGTAGTGGGATCAATTCCCCGCTGTGGGCTCTAAAAAATCATAAACCCGGCAGTGAGTGTCTGGGGGGGCTGCCGCTCCGCACCCATGCCACGGGCGCCACTCCTACCCTCCCCTTTTATCCCCATTTACCATCACCCGTCATGTGATCACTCATCTTGATGTTGCTGGGGGGTCCTGGAGGTCCTTTGGGGATTGGGTCTCGGCCGGGTGCACAGGAGGCAAAGTCCCTTTGGGGCTTGAGGTTCCTGGCTCAAGACCAAGGTCCAGGTGTTTGGGGGACTTACTAGATGAAACTAAAAGTCCCGTTCCTTGCTTTTGGGGGGAAAGGGAAAATTTTAATCTTGGAAAGTTTTTCATACCTTTTGGTTTGCGCAGTCCATAATACGGGGGGTTCCCCCGTCCCCGAAATCTTACGGGAGATTGGCTAGCCCAAAGGTTTTTATGGACTCGCTCAGCGGGAGTATTTGGCCCCTTTTTCGTACCCGTGCAGAAGGACAAAGATCCCCGGGTCTTTTAAGTCGCTTTGTTCCCTGTCTTACTCTATGGTTTTTGAACATGGACACTAAAAATTTACTTGAAGAGACAAAACAAAAGCCTTTTTGGGAATAAGTGTCTTTGCAAATCCTTGGGGATCGCTGGGATGATTACGTTTTCCAAAACAGCGATTGGGACCTGAGGGTGAATCCCAGGCCCATTAACCCGCCTGTCCGTCAGCGCCAACCTTCGGGTATTGGGGGAAAGGGGGCACGCTAAAACCCCGAAAAACCCTTTCCCTTTCCCCCTTTGGGGTTTTATCTTTTAAGAGACAATCCGGCGTGGGGGGGGGGGGGAGGCCAAAAGGGGGGGCCCCACAAGGCTCCCTGGCTGGGGCAAATTGTGTTTCTTGGCGAGAGCCTTTTGGGAAAGGGGGGGAGCCTGCATTTGGGGCTCGCCGGTGTGACCCCCGGGGGTGGGGGTTTGTAGGGGGGGGCGAGGCGACGCGCCCCCAGGCCCTATGCCCCCAATGATTATTTTAAATTTATTGATTACTAAAATTACTTTTTTGGAGGAAAAGGGGGAGGAATTTTCCAATGAAGAAAAAGAGGGGAGGAAAGGGAAAAGTGATAGTGATAGAGTGATAGAGAGCAAATTAGATAAACATAGTTTGATCAAACATTCACAACATGGATTCACCAAAAGGGGAGGCATGTCTCACCAATTTATTGAAAATTTTTTTTAGGGAAAGTTTATGAGACGGCAGATAATGATAAGGATTATGTATAATATATCTGGACTTTAGTAAGGCATTTGACAAAGTACCACACGAGCGACTCTTAAATAAGGTTAGGGCTCATGGTATAGATGGGAAGGTTCTTCATTGGATCAGAGCTTGGCTAAGTAATAGGCAACAAAGGGTTACAATTAATGGTTCCAAATCTGAATGGGGACTGTGACAAGTGGAGTTCCACAAGGGTCTGTTTTAGGCCCATTACTATTTTTTATTTACATCAACGACTTGGATAGTGGGATTAGCAGTGATATCAGCAAGTTTGCTGATGATACTAAGTTAGGTAGGATTATTGGATCACAGTCTGACGTAAACATATTGCAGGGAGACTTAGATAAATTTAACGAGTGGGCAGTCAGATGGCAGATGGAATTTAATATTGATAAATGTAGCGTTATGAATTTTGGGTAGAAAAAAACGCTGGTAATAGATACACCATACGCAATGTATCGCTGAAAAGATCAGAAGGTGAAAAAGATCTTGGAGTAAGGGTGAGCCCAGACCTCCGACCTAGGAAACAATGTATTGAGGCCAGAAATAGAGCTAATAGAGTATTAGGATTCATTACCAGAAGTGTTAAAAGTAGATGTAAGGAAGTTATTCTAAAGCTTTATCTGGCTCTAGTCAGGCCTCACCTAGACTATGCGGTTCAGTTTTTGGTCTCCATATTACAGGATGGATATAGTGTTGTTAGAAAAAGTGCAGAGAAGGATGACCAAAATGATACAAGGATGCGTAACTTTAGTTATGAGAGGAGATTGAAGTTATTAAAATTACACTCACTCGAGAGATGCAGAGTAAGGGGCGATCTGATAGAAGTTTTTAAGTGGATAAAGGGATTTAATAAAGGAGAGGTAGGAACAGTTCTTACGGCTTTTAACCAGGGTAGAACAGAAGTAACGGATTCAAGCTGGAAAAACGTAGATTTAGAAAGGAAATAGGGAAAAACTGGTTCACAAATAGGGTGGTGAATGAATGGAATGGTCTCAGTAGACAAGTAGTTAGTGCTGAGTCATTGGGGAGCTTTAAAGGGGAGCTGGATAGGTTCATGGATGGGGATGAAAGGTGGATGTAGGTAGTGTTAGGTGACAGGAACTACCACGTGTAGGCCTCGCGGCCTCTTGTAGCTTCCTTATTTTCTTATGTTCTTATATTATTATGTGATAATAATACTGTACTTCTCTTCTAAGTCTGTTCATTGGCGATGCATGTTGAACCTATTATCATATTATATAACCTATTACAGGGAGGTCCCGAAGATACGAGCAGTTAGGTTCCACCTGACGTACTCGTAAAGCGAAATCTCGTATAACGAAACACATAACTAATGGTAAAATGTAGGTTTGGTTCCAGGACCCCATAAAAAAAAAAAAAAAAAAAAGAAAAAAAAAAGGTTTTTTCAAGCTAAAATAAACTATAGCAAACACAACAAACACACAGCGTCTATATTACCCACACTGTACTACCTATTCTGTAGAAAAAGCATTCTGAAAGAGAAAATAGCACACAAAATAACATAACTGCACATTAATTAAACATAAAACATGCATAACAAGCAAAAAAGACGTTGTAATGTAGGGGACGCCACGTTATACAAGAGAAGGTAGTGTAGCGGTCCCAAGGTTGGGGCCGCACACCTGCTAATTACTCCTAAAGGTCAGGCCGCGCCATATGCTTAATTACCCTTCAGGTTACGCCTTGCTAGGGGTGACCTGACTGCGGTCCCAAGGTTGGGGCCGCACACCTGCTAATTACCCCTAATGGTCAGGCCGCGCCATATGCTTAATTACCCTTCAGGTTACGCCTTGCTAGGGATGACCTGACTGCGGTCCCAAGGTTGGGGCCGCACACCTGTTAATTACCCCTAAATGTCAGGCCGCGCCATATGCTTAATTACCCTTCAGGTCACGGCTTGCTAGGGGTGACCTCACTGGGGTCAACAAATCCCCCTTTGTCCAGCCTGGGAGTGGTAGGGCGCACATTTTGAACTTGATAATTTTACTCACCCGTTTGAATGTCGTATCATTGGATTTTCGATCTCGTATATTGAAAATAGACCCTAATTTACACATCTCGTATCATCGGATTCTCGTATACCGAATGCTCGTATAACGGGACCTCCCTGTATTATATAACCTCCTGACACACTTCTTATTATAAACTCTCTCCATCTCTCTTTTTCATTTTTCCCCTGTAATCGTGAAAAAAAAACTTTGAACAAAATTTATTATGAAGTGGCTTTATTGATATTTTAACAAAACCTCACAATTTCGTTGTATATGCCTGGCAACCCCCCTCACCCACCACCAAAAGCACAACCCACACCCCAGCCACTCCCTCCTCACGGGTTTTGGGGTCTGGATATGTTTGGCAACAAAGACCCTTTTTTTGGAAAAAAAACTTGCCGCAAATATCACACTTGTACTTCCCCTCACCAGTTGGGTGAGCATGTGTCTGTTTTAAAACTGCAATTTGGGGAAAAGTTTTTCCCACCCTCCTGGGACTCAAAATTTTCTCACCAGGGTGGGTAGCATGGGGTGGTTTTAAAATGGCTCTTCTGGGGGAAATGGGTTTTCCCCACCCCTCCCCGGGACTCAAGTTTTTTTCTACCAGTGTGGGGAGCATGTGTGTGTTAAAAAATCCTTTGTGGGCAAAAGTTTTCCCCACCCCGCTGGGCACCAAAGGTTTTTCTCACCATGTGGGTGACATGTGATTTTTAAGAAATGCTCTTGTGGGTAAATTTTTTCCCCACTCCTGACACTCAAAGTTTTTCTCAACCATTTTGGGTGAGGCCCTAAAAGTCCCGTTAAAACTGGCTCTTGTGGGCAAATTTTTTTCCCCACCTCCTGAAACTCAAAGGGTTTTTCCTTTACCAGTGTGGGTGAGGGATTTTTTTGTTAAAACGGGTTTCTGGGTAAAAGGTTTTTTCCCGCACTCCTGACACTCAAAGTTTCTCTCACCCCCTTTTGGGGGGGCATGGGGTCTGTTAAGATCGCTCTTCCCGAGTAAATGGGTTTTTCCCGCCTCCCGACACTCAAAGTTTCCTCACCAGGTGGGGGATGTGTTGGTAAAGGGCTGCCCCTTGTGGATAAATGGGGTTTTTCCCACAATTTCCCGGCCCCCTCAAAGTTTCTCTCACCATGTGAGTGACATGTGTCTGTTAAGATCGCTCTTTAGAGTAAAGTTTTTCCCGCCCCTCCTGGCACTCAAAGTTTCTCTCACCAGTTTGGGTGAGGATGTGTGGGGTAAAAGGGCTGCTCTTGGGATAAATTTTTCCTACAATCCTGGGAAATCAAAATTTCTCTCACCAGTTTTGGGGTGAGCATTGTGGCTCCTAAGAGCATCTTTACGAGTGAACACTTTGCCACAGTGGTCACACCTCAGCTCTGTCTTGCGTGTATGGGTTAGGACGGGGTGCAGTAATGCCAGCCTTGCTGGAGCACCACTTTGCCACAGTGGTCAAAAAGTGTAGGTCCTCACGCCCTCCTTTGCAGCACTACTTCTGCCAGCACCCCTTGTGGTGGGAGGCGTCACCCTGGTCCTGAAAGGAACCCCGTGGAGGCCCAGGATGAACCAAACGTTCCCTAATACAAGGGAAGCCGGGAGGAGTCCCTGGCGTGGGCGCCGACCTGGACTCTTCACCTCAGCACCTGTAACATTGGTGGCCGTCAGCACAAAAGCAGGCAAGTGCTTCCTTGAAGGGTGCTTCCTGCTTCACCCTCCACTAACACCCAGCCAGTGTTTGCAGCCAAGGAGTAAGGCCAGCACAGGAGCCCCCACGCCACCACTCTACAGGGTGGAGGAGTGGAGTGGTGAGTGGTTAGTGACCTTCAATGCAGGCAAGTGTAGCTAAGCCTTGCCATCAGGCAACAACCAATAAGGGGGAATGGGGGAGATAATGGGGGAGTGAGAGAGAGAGGGGCTCTCTCTCTCTCTTTTCTCAATAAACAGGCAAGGACAGAATATTTAAACATGAATATTCTTCTATTCAATTGAAATTTGCTCAGGAATTGTACATACAGTAGGGTGGGCCAAAAAAATGAAAGTTCGAATTTTCTCGCGGGCATGTTTGCCAAAACGTTCCTGACGTTGCAAAACGCAAAGAACAAAAATAGCAGATTTGGAGGTGGTTTAGGGTCCATCAAAGTCTCTCAACTTTTCCTCAACGGATTCATTATAATGTCACAATACTAATAGGAAAAATGAAAGGAAAGAGCATAAAATGTTCTCTCTGAAATAGTTTTCAACTCATGGGGGTGAGGGTAGTTGCGCCGGTGAGCTTCCACCACCCGGAGCAGGGGCCTGCTTGGTTTTCTCATCCTTTGGGTTAGGGAGTCGTTGTACGATGAAATCATCGCCACCCCACGCTCGGCCCCGTCGTT
Source organism: Chionoecetes opilio (assembly GCA_016584305.1). Classification (NCBI taxonomy): domain Eukaryota; kingdom Metazoa; phylum Arthropoda; class Malacostraca; order Decapoda; family Majidae; genus Chionoecetes; species Chionoecetes opilio. The sequence goes on from JACEEZ010016565.1 coordinate 50,034, forward strand.
TGTGACGCTGAGGTCTTCACTGTGGGCAAACCCCCTTCTGGTACGCAGGTTTGCTTCCCACTCGTCCACAGGGAGGGAAGGAAGGAGATGTCGATGTTGAGGAGGGTGAGCGTGCGAACAGAGGCGCTGGAGGTGAGTGAGGGGAGCGGGATTTGATTTAGCTTGATCCGCAGCCTTGTTGAACCGGATTCGGTCGAGGTCCTTTTCCTTCCCTCCTCTCTTCACAATCTTCTTCTTCTCCTCCTGCTGATCCTCTCCGGAAAAGAGACAGCCCCAACGAGATCGGCGCCGAGGTACCAGAGATGGCGGGAGAATGTGGTGAGGGTCGTCTTCCCCGATCGCTCCGTTGATCTCCTGGAAGTGGTGCAGTTCCTTCACGAGGTTGAGGTCGTTGTACGAGCTTTGCGCAGCCCCGCCCATCCCCGGGAGTGGGGCGGGAGAGGCGCTTTAATCC
>JACEEZ010016566.1:0-32500 GCA_016584305.1 Chionoecetes opilio
TGGAGTAGGTCGGTTCGTTTGTTCCTTGGGGGCAGTTGCTCCCTGTTTTGGGGGGGGCCCCTCCCCCCCCGGGGGTGTTTGCGGGGCTTCCTTTGCCCCCGGGGGTCTTCCCCCCCAAGTGGCGGGTAGCTTAGTGCACTAGCTCTAAGGGGACCTAAAATGACGGCTTTGAAGTATGAAAAGCCTATTTTTGGGTCCCTGACACAGCTAGTGCACGGCCTTGGGGCCTCCCACCCTTCTTCCCCGCCTAAGTTTTCAGCCCCTCCCCCCGGGGATGATTATTGGGATGGTTATGATGGCTCCGAGCCGGCTGGGGGGCAGCGGGCCCTCGGTCAGGATTGGCACGGCGTTGCCAGACGTATGTTTCCTTTTCTTTCAGTTCTATGTGTAGCCTGGTTACCTAACCAGATGTCGGTATTGGTTGCCTGTATACCCAAGGTTTGCCCTGGGTGGCGATCTTTCCTATCCTATAGCTTAGTGCACTAGCTCTGTCAGGGACCCAAAAATAGGCTTTTCATACTTCAAAGCCGTCAATTTGGTTTCTCACGCCACCGCGCATGCGCAGTAAGGGCCTGGCAACCTTTTATATTGGCAACCCTTTATATCGTCACAGCGGCCTGTTTAAACTGCACTCGTACAGGATTTTGTTGGTGTAGGGTAGAATTATTTCCATTGTGCCTTGCTGCTTTGACAGGCATGTTTTGGTGCAAGGGAGGGTGAAGAGGAGAGGTGGAGGAAGGAGGAAAGAGGGAGAGCCCAATCAAGAAGCGCATGCCTTCCAGGTATAGCTGAGTCACCCCTTCTTTGTATTTCTGATGAATAATTTACTTCGTCGTGCTGGGTGATTCCTAGCCGAGGGGTGGCATTCGTGGGCGCGGCGTGGTATGGGTATAATGGCACATGACACCAGGACACCATCTGAATATTTTTATCCATGGACAAAAATAACATATTTGTCAATGTTTAGTTATGCTAGCCAAGTGCCTGACATATAGCTATCTACTCTTCAGCATCACGTAAATTGTTCCTATACGGACGACCATCTCTATTTTCACACCTCAGTTTATTTCATGACAGCGGATGATAGTTACTTGGAACGACCACTAGCTACCTACAGGCAGTTGCTGCAGATGTTGAATACCTTGCTCTTGACAGCGCCAGTGTCGTCCCTGCCTCATCACAGCTACGTTATAGCTTACAGTGAGAGATATTTTACCGATAGTTTCATCTCGGCGCTAGAAGGCTACACAGTGTTGCTTGGTGTCATCCATCCACTGATCTATATAACATGGATCGCGGAAGCCTGGCTCAGCAATGGTTCCAACTGTCCGCCATCTTGCCAAAACCAAAAAAACCTTGTTTCGCGGCTCGCGTTGCTTTTGGGTTGTGTTATCGCCTCGTCATGCCAAAATTCCCCTATATTATTACCGGGAAGATCCTGGAAAACCCTTTGGGCCCCAAACCCTACTGCCATCGCCCTTCACCCCAGCATTCAACCCAAGAATGGTCGCAAGGAAAGGAGGAGACATACCATCAACGACCACCCGGGATAAACCCTCCTTCAACCAGTCCCCCTCATATTGGGCCAAAACTTTTTAACAACCTCCCGGAAATTAAAGGGAACCTCCGAAGCTCAGGGGAAAAAATTCAACACTTTTGGACAACCACCTACAAACAACCCGGATGAACCCCCTCCCTGGATATACTTGTGAGCAGGGGACACAAAATCAATATGGGACCAGGTAACCTGAAACACGGACCTGGGTTCGGATGCACGGTGGAGCCCCACACTGTGGGGGATACCCTCAACGGAAACAAGTAACAAGAAACACCACACACCCCACACACACACACCCACACCCCCCACCACACCCCCACCCCCACGACACACACACACCCCACCCACCACACACCCCACCCCCACCCCCACACCACCCAACACACACACACCACACCCCACACCCACCCCTCCCCCCCACCCCACCACTTTTAAATCCTCTCCCACCCCGTCATCCCCCTACTATTAAAAAAAAATATAGGTGGATTGGTTACTTTTTTTATAAAAATAGATATAGATATATAAGTATATTTTTTTTACTTGTTAAAAATTTTAGTGGGGAAGGGAAGCAGACCTGAGTGGGGTTATGAAAAAAATTATAAGCGTTTCCTAATAAGGGGTGCTTGTTCTAATGGGATAGCTTTATTTTGCGTAGAAAAAAAAAAAAAAAAAATATCCCTTTGTGGTTAAGTTGGGTTAGGTTTCTTAAACCTAAAGTTAGGTTGGGTTTCATTAAAACCTTTAAGGTTAGGTTGGGTTTCTTTAAAACTAAGTTGGGTTGGTTTCATTAAAACCTTTAAGGTTAGCTGGTTGGGTTTTCATTAAAACCTAAAAGGGTTGGGTTAGTTTCATTTTTTTTATTATTTTTTTTGGGGGGGGGGGGGGGGTTTTCGCAAAAAAAACTATCCCCATTGCAAAAAGCACCATTGTAGGCCAAGAAAAAATATTTGATGTCTCTAAAAACGCCGCGAAACTCTCGTCCTTTATTCCCAAAAAATTTTTGTAGTCTATATAAACCATAGTCTTTCGTAACTCAGCTCAGATTAACTTGATACTAGAGTTACGAAACGACACCAGGTAACGAATACTCAAATCAGTGTACAAACTAACTATTTAAATTTCAATATACCAAATTTAAGAAATTTTTTTTGATTGGCCAAGGTTTTTTGTTAAATTTAACTTCCTGTAACCCCCGAAGTAGCTTCTATGGCCACTGTGGCTCCGCCGTCCCCTTGGCCGCGGGGTAGGGGGGCGGGCGCCGTTATAGGGGACGAAAACTGCGCGTTCCTCTTAGGTCAGACACACACACACCGGGGGCTAACACTGAAACTTAGCTCTCCGTTTTACCACAACACCACACCTGTCACTACCCTTAGGGCCCTCGAAACACACCGCCTACACCCCTGTGGCCTCGCAAACACCGTCACTAAAACCCCCTGTAGGCCTGCAACACCTGTCCTTACACCTGTCGGCCTCGAAAGACATGTCACTAAACACTGAGGGCCTCGCAACACACCTTCCTACACACCGACGGCCTCGAAACCACCCCTTTCCCTACACACCTGTGGGCCTCGCAACACACCTTTGTCTGTGTATCACCGTAAAAAATGACTTGGAAGGTTCGACGATGCCGGGGGTTTGGAATTTTTAGTAGTAGTAGAAGTAGGTGTTAATAGTTTTTGTAGGTAAAATAGTAGTAGTGGGTGGTAATAGTAGTAGCAGTATGGGTGTTACTAGTAGTAGGGGGAAATATAGGCATCACTGCTAGCAGCCAACACCCAGCCACTGCCGGGGCCGCCATGTTTTTTTTTTTGTTAGGGCAAGAGGGCGGGGGTGGTGACTTCGTTTCTGGGGCCCAGCTACCCCAGTCCGCGATCCATTTTTAATGATCAGTGCATCCTCACGTGAGGAGCTGAATCCCTTACCTGATCATAATTAATTAAAAGTAATTGGTCTTCATTAACCTTGGTATTCTTGGGCCAACTTTCCCTCACGCAAGAAAGTATGCACAACACATTTAGCCCCTCCGAGAATTGAAGGCGGGAAGCGACGAAAGCAGGTGCGACGAACGGAAAACCTTTGTATCTTTACCGAGAGTCACATGGAGGTTGGTTGGGTTTTTACGCCTCGGCAAAATTTTGGAACAAAGTTTCTTCAAATGCGGGGGCACAGTACGACTAAAATAGTTATAATGCGAATTTGCCCTTTTACTCATCACAAACATCAACAGAACGTTGCGATCGGCTAGAAGTTGATGATATAATATTTAAAGAAGTTAATTAACAGTAGAGGGGTGTATACGTAAGTTTCTCTTTCCGCTCTTGAAAAATATGCGGGAGAGAAAGTTCTGGGGGGTTTGGAGTGCCCCTTATGGCGGCGCGGCTAAGCAAAAGCCTCCCCGTTCCCAACCTCCTTCATTATTGTCACTAAAAACCTTTTTCCGCATATGTAATACCTAAAATCTTTTTACTTATACTTAAAACTTTGGAAGAAAATTTTTTAAAATATCTCTTAATCCCCCCAGATTAGGAATGTAATAAAATTATCGAAGGTTGAGTGAAGAACGGGGTCCCCCTGTCTCCAACCTTTAACGCAAAACCCTCCCCCGCTCTTCGTTCCAAAATTTCAGGGGTTTTTTTCCGCTTATGGAACGAAGGTCTGCCGTTCGTCGTTCTACCCTACCGCATGACCCGGACGGGCCTATTTCGCGGGAAAACGTAGGGTGTGTCAACAATCCACTCGCTTACTTATCTAGAATTCCTACGCCCTGTTATTGTCCTTCAGGCTTTCCGTTACGCCTCATTATTTTGCTGCATCATGAGCCTTGTGACGAGCTTGACGCGTAGTGGGGAAGGGTTGCAGGTCCCACGAATAAGCTCTCTTGGAAAGGAATTATGAAACCTAGGCCGTATTATGTGTCGGGCTTCTCTGGCTTTTCTACAGAACAAATAAACAGTCGAAATGATCGTTTCCTAGGTAATTACCCACAAAGTCATCGTGAGTAGGTAAACCAGTGAGTCGATATAAAGGAGGATACACCTGCATGGCTAGCCTACATCGTAAAACAACGATGACTAGCAAGCCATAGCGTTTCAACACCTTGTATAAATCCTTCAGGACGTTACGTTGGCGGCGTCCGTGTATGCGGTCACGCCCCTCTCTGTGCTGTCCACGCCACATTCCTTCTTTTTTTAGAAAATAAACTAAATTAAATGCTGTTGGATAAAACTAAGTGCGGAACCACTACTACGGCCTTGCTGCCACTTCCCGGCTTTCTCATAAAGTTCAAACATTATCTCCTTCATCCGCTGATTCAAAGGGCATGGCGGAGTGCCCATGTTTTTCATTGTTTACTGTCATCCTGAGCCTTCTCCCCTGCCGCTGAGGCCAGTGCGGGAAGGTGGGCGTGGGTGAAGACGCAGCAAGGAGTTGTACCTTCCCTGAGCCATCATACTGACTCGTCAATCATGCAGCGGGCGCCAGGCCTTCTTCCTTCGTGTGCCACCGTCTTCCCCGCTGCTCCACGGGATTCTGCTGTGAAAGAAGGGGGGGGGGGGGGTCTGAAATTATGGTCATGAGAAGCATAAGTAAGATAAAGAGATAAAGAAGGGAAGAGTGAAAAACTTAGTTATAGTCAGAGTCAGATCCATCGACGTATATGCAGATGATATATTTATGCCGCAAAACACATAGCGCAAGTTTGTCCAGCGACGCTTGTTTTAAGATTAGATATACCGCGATAAATATGTTATGTCGAAGCTGAATTACTTTTATCAGTGAATGTCAGCCATTTTGAATCTTATTACCAGAGCGTGCAATGCAGCCCCAGAAGGACAAGGATTATGAACACGATCAATGTCATGAGTGGCACAGTATCAGGGGCGTTCCTTACTACTGTACATGCGAACTACGAGGTTGCACAGGCCCCCGAAGCCACCACGGGGCCCCCAAGCTGCCATTATTTGCCTTTTTTTTTTATAAACTAGTCTCTTTTCCTCTTAAAGTGCACCAGATTGATGCATTTGAATATTAAAAGCGTGCCCCCATATATTAGAGGGCTTGGAATCCCCCCAACATAGTTTTACAAAATATGGCCCCCAAACAGCATTTCGCATAGGCCCCCAAAAGGCTAGAAACGGCCCTGCACAGTATGGTCGATGTGACAGCGAGCGACTACAGACGGACGAACTAAATCACCTGCGAGTCTTATGAATGTCTTGTCTTGTTATTCATAGTCTTCCTGGTTATGGTGAAGGTCGTTGATCTGGCATTCATCACCAGCAGGGGCACGGAGGTGAAGGTCTGAGGTCACTGCGCCTCACCCTCGTGATGGTTGATGGGTGTAGTAAAGTTACAGTAACTACCACATGTATGCAGGAACTACCACATGTATACAGGAACTACCACATGTATACAGGAACTACCACGTGTATACAGGAACTACCACGTATATACAGGAACTACCACATGTATGCAGGAACTACCACATGTATACAGGAATTACCACATGTATACAGGAACTACCACGTATATACAGGAACTACCACGTATATACAGGAACTACCACGTATATACAGGAACTACCACGTGTATACAGGAACTACCACGTGTATACAGGAACTACCACGTATATACAGGAACTACCACATGTATACAGGAACTACCACGTATATACAGGAACTACCACGTATATACAGGAACTACCACGTATACAGGAACTACCACGTATATACAGGAACTACCACGTATATACAGGAACTACCACGTATATACAGGAACTACCACGTATATACAGGAACTACCACGTATATACAGGAACTACCACATGTATACGTCTCACGGCCTGTTGTAGCTTCCTATTTTTTTATGTTTTTATGCAAAGTGATCGGCGTGACTTGCTTGTGGTGGTGCTCGTGACTTGTTTTCTTGGTCTTGGTTTCCTGTAAGTAACTTTGCGACAGAGGGGTCACTCATTTGCTGATACTTTTACTTCCTCTTAATAACTACCAACATGCTTTTTCAGGGTAATCCAAGTAGCTGACAATTTCATGCTTATAATTCAAATTCTAACCAGACGTGCATGGGTCGCTGCCGCCAACTGGCCTTCCTTCCCACACTGGGGCCGTATTCTCTCTTCCTATTAATACTAAACTTTGATATTAACTCGCGACTTTACGCTTAACTTCACAATCATCGTTATCATCACTCACTATTTGCTTAATCTTTATTGTTAAGTTTGGTAGTTTGGTATTAACTTAATCGTGATGCCACAGTGCTTCCTGATTCTACTGGTCTGGGATCTCTGCAAAATATAATAATAATAATAATAATAATAATAATTATTATTATTATTATTTTATTTTCACCCGAAGGCATACAGAAAGAAAAAAAACCGCAACAACAACATAACATACAGACATGAGGGAGTGTATATATTGCTTTTACCCCTTAACCCCTTCACGCCCAGATCTTTCCTTTGCTATATAAAATCGTCTGTTGCCGAGCCACAAAATTACGAAAAGTAACTGAATATACCAAATTAGTTAGTCGACAAGGATACTAAACAGATCATAGCTATAAAATATTGCTTATATTCACTAAAAATCGTCTACTGGTACTCAAATTACAATGGAAATTACGCTCTGGGCCTCAAGGGGTTAATGTTACTGTCACCTTCTGCGTTGATCCACTCGTGTCACGAAATTCACGACTTTACTACGATGAGAGGACAAGAACGATGACCTTCAGCAATGCAATAGACACAATGAGGAGATTTATAGTCGAATAGAGAGCAAAAGAAGAAAATGGCGCTTAACCCCTTGAGACCCAGAACGTAATTTTCATTGTAATATAACCACCACTCGACGATTTCAATGAACATAAGCAATATTATATAGATATGAACTGTTTGATATCCTTGTCCATTAGCTAATTTGGTTTATTTAGATACTTTTTCGTCGTTTTATGGCTAACAACAGACGATTTCATATAACAAAGGAAAGATCTGGGGGTGAAGGGGTTTTAATAGGACGCTAAGGATGATAAAGGCTGAGGAAAGGTCAGGTGTACCATGAAAACCCGAAATTTATGTCCGAATAAGCAAAATAAACGTGCTGAGTATGTTTATGATTATTATGCTTTCTTTCCCCCCCTCTCTCTCTCTCTCCTCTCTCTCTCTCTCTCTCTCTCTCTCTCTCTCTCTCTCTCTCTCTCTCTCTCTCTCTCTCTCTCTCTCCTCTCTCTCTCTCTCTCTCTCTCTCTCTCTCTCTCTCTCTCTCTCTCTCTCTCTCTCTCTCTCTCCTCTCTCTCTCTCTCTCTCTCTCTCTCTCTCTCTCTCTCTCTCTCTCTCTCTCTCTCCTCACTTTTTCTCTATTGTTTATGATTATTTGCTTTTTTTTCTTCTCTCTCTCTCTCTCTCTCTCTCTCTCTCTCTCTCTCTCTCTCTCTCTCTCTCTCTCTCTCTCTCTCTCTTCTCTCCTCTCTCTCTCTCTCTCCTCTCTCTCTCTCTCTTTTTCAAACTTAGTCTTTATAGTATGTTTATGATAATTGTTAAGCCCCGATGCACTCTGGGGGGAGTGCGCAGGGGCTCAACGGGGGGTTGAAGCTCCTGTTTAGCGGCCCCCCAACCCGCTACGGTTCTATCCAATCGGTCGCTGACGTGGCAATGACAACTAACCCCGGCACCCCTACCTGAAGGGTGCCAGGTCGGGCATATCTCCTTGTACCGAAGGTAAATGGGGCAGTGCCCGTGGCTTTGGAGATACGAGGAGCTTGTCTCCCCAGGCTGGTAAACGCCCCGGCATTGCCGGGGGGGGGGGCGACTCTCCCTGTCCCCCCCGAGGTCCCTAGCTTGCATAGTTTCCCCGGGGGTATCCATTAATCGCCCGCCCCTGTCATGCACTGTACGTATTCTTAATACATCACCATCTGCTGCGTAGCCTCCTGGAAGACCTGTATGTGGTACTCAAGGGGTCCTCAAACCCTGCTGCATGTGTCTCGCCATGCCCCGGGGTCCCAGGGGTCCCACGGGGTCCCAGGGGTAATCCAGGGGAAGCCTCAGGTGCAGGTGTCTAGCAGGGCGTCGTAGCAGCGTGTCTAGTAGGGCGTCGTAGCAGCATGTCTAGTAGGGCGTCGTAGCAGCGTAGAGTTTCACCTCCGCTCCTAGCCCGCCGCTAGTGTCTCGCCCCAGTGCCCAGTGGTCCCCCGCGGGCCCTGAAGAGAAGCCACAGGGACAGGTAGTGTTGTAGGACGTCGTGGTACCATAGAGTTGCACGTACCTGCCCCCCTGGGGCAAAGCGGAGCGCTCCTCCTAGCCCCGCTGCGGCCCCGTCAATCCCTGTGGGGCCCCGGAAAGACCACAGGGGCGGGTTGTGTTGTAGGGACGTCTTGGCATCGTATAGTTGCACTTACCCGCCCCCAGGGGCAATGCGGAGCGCTCCTTGTTTGCCCCGCCGTGGCCCCGTCATTTCAGGGGCCCAGGGGACGGTCACAGGGGCAGGTGCTCTAGTAGGACGTCGTAGCAGCGTAAAGTGGAGCAGCACCTGCCCCGGGGGGACAAAGCGGAACAGCGGACGTTGGGTCGTCAAGGGCGTGGCGTGTGTTGGCGCGGCAGTGTGGGACTCAGCCACATACTCGAGCGCGTGTAGAGACCTGTGAGGAATACTGCGTAACTCGCTCGCTGCACTTAGAGAAATACACTCGTCTCGTATAAGAGGTCACCGCGACACAGTAAGGCGTGTGCCCACACCGAAGGATATATAGATTCTGATCTTTGTCTCCTCTGTGTTCAGAGAGAGGCCAGGCGTGTGGTGGTGGTTACAGGTCAAAGGGTATCAGTGCGACAGTCAATCATGTGGGTTGTGAGGTGACGGCGAGAAGTGATCCCTGGCTGCTGGCGGCAACTCTTGTTGGGTCAGCAATATTCTTATCCCTTCTCCTCGCCTTCTCGCTCCCTCACCTTCTCTCACTCTCCCTCACCTTCTCACTCTCTCCCTCACCTTCTCACTCTCTCTCTCCCTCTTCTCCTTACCGTGGACGCTCATCTGCTGAAAACCTATGTCAGCAAAATGGGAGGTGGCCTCCTTGCTCACCCCCTCGCGGGCTGATAAGGATAGTTGGAGTCATCACAACATCGTCGCCTCTTTCTCGTCCACCCCCGTTATTAGAGACTCTCTTCCTTCATTCTTTTCCCCTATTCCCTTATTTATCCTTCTCTCCTTTCCTACTCCTCATTCTCCACGTTCCCAGCCCTCACATTACCCCCATCCGACGAAGACGGCCGCCCCCCTCGGACGTGCTTGGGCCTGTCGGCGTCAATGCCTGCAATTAAGGCGTAGTGTCAGAGGAGGCTGAGGGCTGTGGAGGACGTGTGGACGAGGCACCACCGGGGAAGCATTTAGAATGCGGACAACGGTGAAAGAGCCCATCCATTACAGGTGAAGCGTGGAGGGGCGCAGGTTCGTTTGTCCAGGGCGCAGGAGGGGTCGCCACCAACATGCGCATCCCATGATGTGTCGTCAAGGAGGTTGGCCAGAAAGGCTTCGGTGAAGCTCGAAGGTTGTGATGCAATCGTGGGTTGGTTGCCGGGAGATACTAAAATTGAGGCGGTCCTTTGTGATCCATGGTGTGGTGGGAACCTGTAGAGGGAAAAGTCATCTACTAACTCGATCCTAACCCTACATATTATATATATCATCCGTGGGAACCTGTGGAGAGAAAATTTATTTATTACCGCGGTCTTCACCACCACAAAATCTGAAATAGAAACACCATTTACACAATTACCTCCAGAAACATCAAAATGGTATGACATGACAGGGCACAGGGCGACGGGAGGGTCCCCGACAATGTTCTGATGTCCTTGGTTGGAGAAGCGACGCCGTTTTAACCCCGTCGGGTCTACAGGGCCTGAACTTTGGCCAGGAGTCAGGGCGAATCCCCCGGGACTGTAGATGTAGGTTGTCTTGCATTCCTGTCCTCTTCTCGCCCAGAGAACCGTGGAGGGGTTACTAGGTGGGCGCCACTCCTCGGCCCCCGAAGAGGGAGTATGTGGTGGGAATCGCCATTCATCAACCCCACGGCCTCACCCTACCTACCTATCACCACCAAGCGCGGGGAGGACCTTAACCATACTGTTACCCTTCTTAGTATGGTTATTTTACGGGTAACGGGTTCACTCCATGTTGATGCTGGTTGACTAACTTGTAAGGGGTGATTGCCGGATGATGCCCTCTTGACGGGCTGGTAACTTGCTTCGTTGCCCAGAGGTACACATCAAATAAAGTGGTATGTATGGGCTAAACGTGGTCGAGCGGTTCTTACGTAATTTATAAGTATTCTTTAGTGCCAAAGGATTCGAGTAAGACAATATACTACAAAAGATATATATTATATATATATATATATATATATATATATATATATATATATATATATATATATATATATATATATATATATATATATATATATATATATATATATATATGTACACTTGTGAAGGTTTATACAATAATAATGTCACGCAGTTCGTTAAGTAACGGCCAATGAAACTAATGTCTAGGAGACAGAGCCGGGAACAGTTAATGACGTGACAAGGTACTCCACACCCCCAGGTGTGGGGTACACACAGACACCCAGGAAGGTGTGTCGTGAGTAGGAGCGCAAGGCTAACGCGTCTCCTGTAGCTCTCCGTGTTCTGTCCCCTCTCCGGCCAGTTGCAGCATATAAGGAAAGGAGGCCGGAACTGACAGGTTCCGGTGGACATGTCTCAGGCCTGTTGCACTCTCGTCAGCGTCATCATCCTTGGGCAGAGCGCTGAGATGATACACACACACAACTTGTGTGTGTATTCTGGAGCCAGGGGCGAGGTGTGTCTACGTGTTGCATCAAGACACCGGGTTGACTGTCCACGTCATTCTTAAGGGCCATGGCGTGATACTTCGTCAACATAACCTCATAAAAGGTGTCAGCACTCAGCATCCGCTAGGCGCCAGTACAAAACACACAGACACTCGAACATCCTGTCTTAGTATAGATTAACACATACATATAATATATAACCAGTACGCTAATACCTCAGGTCTCTTGTCACGACCCTACCATACCTCGCTGTTCCGGGCACTGACTTAACAAGATCGGTGTGCTGCGTATGCACCCCGCCGGGTACGTTTTAACCCCGCGCGGGTCTACAGGGCCTGGCTCGAGCCAGGAGTCAGGGAGCACCCCCCCGGGTAAAAGATAAGGATGGGAACGGGAGATTCGATCGTGGGCCGGGTACTAATTAATCCCGGCCACCCGGCACGGTACTGATACGGCACTCGCCACCTGGAGGCAGAGTTAATTCTTCCCCTCATACGACCAAGATCGTGGGCCAGGTACTTAAATTATCATCCCCGGCCCCCAGGCACGCCAGGAAGCCGAGTTAATACTTCCCTTCCTCATACAACCGACCCGTTATCCTACCCCTAAATGGTTAGTCCTTTCACGCTCAGGAACTTCCCCCGGTTGCCCTAAGCGTTACCTACCTATTCACCGGGGCACGCGGCATCCCGCCGAGCCGCTGCGCAGTCAGCTCGCCGTGCTTACTACATGGTCCCGGTGCTCGTCAGACACTCTACACATTCATACTCTATAAATTATGGTGGTGGACCTAATACTCTTCACTTCCCTCACGACACCCCACGCCCTTACTACGCGTGTGTCACTCGCTATCTCTCTCTATCTACAACTAAGCCACGCCAGCAAACAAGATCAGGATCCTACTCACTGCGCCAATATGTTATAGTGGAGCGGCTTCTAGGCTAGAAATTGAGGTATACCTTGCACTTTCTTAGAACAAAGCCAAACCAGGCTCATTTGAATCGTATTGATGTCTATTTTGCGAAAATCATGGTTGTAGTTTGCCGAAAGGCGTCCAACATAGCAAAGTAACCTCTTGTTTGCGATGACATCAGAAAAAATTTGGAATTCCAGAATTTCACTTTATCTTGATGTTCCACACATTTTATCATAATTTTAAGGTTAGAGTACCATTATATGTCCCCCTAGGATATCATACTTGCTCATTAATATGTTTTTTAATATCAAAGTGATCATGCAACCCCCAGAATTTCCATGAAATTTGGCTTTTTTGGGGGTCTTTTCACCATATTGCATAATAAAAGCATATGAGATGGACACAAATAGTAAAAAGTAAAGAACAAAACAAATTCATATGCAACTGGGAAGATCTCAGTTTAATATTAAGATTCACACCTTCCTCAACCTCATCGTATAACATAGTTATTAACCCCTTAAAGCAAAACAAGTAAGAACCTGGAAAATGGAAAATGTTTGCGGAGATAGCGATTGTTCGTTTTTCAACTAAATACTACATTAGTCCGGGAGCCATAGCCTGATTTATTGATGAACCTTGTTTTGTCGGATGAAGTTTTTTTTTTTGCTGTTTCTTGTAGCTTGTAGCTTTTAGCTTACCTCTTTAAAATACAGGAGGGTGCCCAGTGGGCACCCTTGGGAATTTTGAGATATTAACCCCTTCATGCCCAAAACTTAGGGTCTTGAGCATCCTACCCTGAAACATGCACAGAACATCGTGCATGGCAAACCATGTTCTTTACAGCTGCACTTCTTGGAAGCACAAGGGGCCTCACTCTTGCAGCCACACCGGATCATCTTCAGGATGTAGTCTGGGACAAGTTTGGCATCTTCTGGTAGGTGGATTAGGATCAGTGCCCTGTTACAGGTGTCTTTTTCTCATCCAAATTCCTCTGGGTCCAGTGCTGGTAGCTGATTCACATCGAGATTTCGCCACAAGTACGCTTGGAAGTGGGCCCTCTTAACATTTTCAAGGAATGCTTCCTTTGTTGGTGGTAGAGCAGCCAGATTTGGTGCAGACATATGTCCTTTCCCATTCTTTTTTCCCCAGACAAGTAGCCTTGTGTGGGACATGTCCGTGCTCTCTGTTATGCCATAACAGGCTGAGATGAAGGCAGTGGCTTGTTCAAGGACTTGCTGGAATGGTGGATCCATGTTGCCAATGACTGATAGGTCATAACCAGCTTTCAGGGCTTTGATGACAGAGCCTTTTCCCAACCCATAGTACGATGCTACAGTGTCACATCCTGATATGGCATGGGCTGGTAAAAGGTGTTCGACAATTTGTGTCTGCTTGGCCAGTGTTGACTTGATGTCCACTATTGTTCTGTCCTTGCGGGGGGAATCCATGATTATCCAGTCCTGTCTGATGGTAATGGTGAAGGAGGAGGACAAACACATCTGTGTCATCAGAAACCACAGTGATGTGATGGGCTTCTCCAGCACACCTCAGGACTTGTTGGACGATGATGGTGTCAGCTTCTTCTTGCTGATTTTCTAGATCATATCTGTCCCGTCTTTCTTCCATCCTGATCTCGATGGGATATGGGTCCTCACCTGTCACCACCAACTTGTGCTTCTTTGTGCTCCGTAGATGAAATAACCTGTCTTTGCTCAGTTCCTCACACAGTAATTTGTTCAGCTGTTTTTTGTTTTCAATGGATGACAGGACAACTTTCTGGGCTGGTAGTTTGGTTGACAGGAGGAGATGATGATTTTTGTTGACCACTGTCTCCTTGACATCTCTGGTGACGGACTTGATACTGAACTCGTAGTATCTGTCAAATATAAGGTAGACTACGTTACCTCTTTAAGAGGTATGAAGTTAGCTGTGCCTTAACATTTTCTATGAAATCAGCTACAGTGCCATCTGCTGGCCAGTGGATGGTCCAAAGAAGTGCAGATCCATCAATGACTGTGATGTCTGCGTCATTTACTTTCCTCTTCGAGACTTCCACCTGGAGTGACTTCTTCAGTGTGGACTTTAATTTACACAGCCGCATTCCTTCCTCTGTGAACATGGCAGTTGGAACTGGTGCCAGCTCGTAGGCGAGAACATCCTTCACATCAACACTGCGGTCACTAGAGAACAGTGCGATGACTCTTGAGTAGATGACATTCAGGTCATACATTTTGGAGTCGTCAACTTGGATGGATTTCATAGTTATTGCCATTGTCTTTGCTTTCTTTGGGATGGTACTGTAAAATCCCTCTGGCCAGGTCACTTCAAAAATTTTCAACATTGTCTCTCCAATCAGTACAGCATTGTCTACATTAACAGATGCTGGGGCTGTCTTCCCACTTGTGATGTTCACGATGCTTTCTGATGGATGATCATGTGGTTCCAAAGGATGGAGGCAGGTATCCAGTCTCTGGCGAAGTCCAGCCCTGTCCTTGGCATCTGCTATAACCCTGGCTTTACTCTCTTCCTTGTGATATAGCTGAACTTTGGATGTATTTGTCTCCTCTTCCATCTCCTTCATATCTGACTCGATCTTGCAGCAGATGTGGCGGCTCAGTGCCCAGATCTTCAGTGCCTCTGTCTTCAGGGTTATGCCAATGATCCCTCCCGCACTGTGACCATACCTCATGAAGGTGGACTCGATGAACTGGTCACTCCACAGGCCATTCCATATTCTGCTGATGTGTCTCGTGACATGTTGTCCCTGGATGAAATAGCTTTGGACATGTGGAGGAAGTTGTTCCATGGAGCGGAGGTAGTAGAGGCCATACCTGGCGTAGTTGACATGGCTGGCTGCAAAGTAGTAGGGAAGCATCTTCCGGAATGTGTTCAGATGGAGGAGCCAGTCACCCTCACGTTCGGCCCGGATGTAGGACATCATCAGCAACACTGGCTTCACCAACACCTCAACCCAAAGTTTGGCTGTCCTGCTCTGGCTGGCTATGTGATCCAAGGCTCTCCTCAGGTCATCAGCTGTCTGAAAGTTGCCATCTGCGATCAGGCTCCTTAACACCTCCTCCGCCATCATTCGTAGGGCTCGTACATTCTGAGGGAACTTCTTCCCACCCAACATCTTAGCAACCCCTCCAAAGACTTCTGACAGGACAGTGGAGAGCCCACTTTCAGCCATCAGTGAACCAACTGCTCCAACAAAACTCATCAGTGCGTGCATCCCTCCGAGACGTAAATGCATGTATTTGAACTTCTCCGGGTGGGCCCATTTCACTTGCACTGCAACCCGATACAGCTGCTGGTCGCATGTCAGCACACTGAGATCCTGTCCAGTTTCAGATGTGAGTTCTTGGACTCTGGTCATGGCGGTCATCATCGTATCAGGATCCGATGGCTTCATGTCAATCAGGGGTAAATAGAGCACTTTTGTCTTGGCCTGAGGGAGATGGCCCTGCTCCTTGCTTTGTTTTGTATTGTATCCATGGAATTCTGGGCAGTTGTCTTGAGTAAGAACGTCCTGTAGAAAACTGAGGTCGGCCTCTGAAGCTCTGCTAACCGCGACTGCTTGTTGAGTGAGTGACTTCAGGGAGCAGACGACCTTTGTGGCTCCATCTGGTGGCATTGGAGGCTGTTTGGGTCCCTGGTATCGGTGGATGTCTACGTCATATGGAACATCTGGTGAATCTTTAGGGATCCAGTTGATCTTTGGATTTGTTTGCTCCTCACCCTTTTCTGGGGTCTGGGAGTACTGTGTGAGAAGGACAGCCAGAGAATGTGTGGACTGCTTCCCATTCTGCGAGGATATATCAGCATCGACGTTATCAACAATAGCCTGAACTAAGCCAGCTCCAGCATTACATATGCCAGATAACTTCAGATCTGCTACGGCTGCCTGAGATGCAGATTTCTTGAACCTGCGATACTCTGTGTATGAACAGCACACACCATAGGAGTACATGCTGTTGATGAGTTTCTTCGACTCCACCATCTTTTCTGCTAGGTCTACTTGCAAACAAGTTGCCTGCGACTTGAGAGTACTTGTGACAATTGAGCCTATGAGCAGTGCAGGGAGGGTATTATCTAGTCTGGGAGACACCTTTGCCAACAGCATCAACAGGAAGTCACTCACTGACTCTTTGATAATGTCCTTACTAATGCTAATGTTGTAGTGTCCCTTGTCCATGTCCATGTTTTTCACATCCTGAATGATTTGCTTGCTAGCTTTCATTGCAATACTTTCCGAGTCATCCTCGTCTACATTCACAAGTCTGAGAGTCTGCGAGGCACAACTACGAAAAGCAATGATATCAGCAATGCCAGGTGAGGATAGCACTATGAGCTCACTGTCAAATGTCTGCTGCAGTTTCTGAATGAGGGTCCTCCTTGAAAGCCTATCCCCATTAAGCTCTGTATAGGCTGCAAGCAGTTCAATAGAATTCCACATTCTTGATCGATCAGCTGTCATCTCCTCTACAACTGATGCAAAGGGGTGATCTTCATCAGTGTCCTCGGTGATTCTACAAGTATGAGCCTGCCCTAGGAGTGACCGAAAGGAGAGAAATCTTTGTCGACAGTCAGCATGGTACCGAGCATCTGCAGCAGGCAGATCACTCAGTGCCCCCTGAAGACGGAGTTGGACACTTTGCGCAACATCATCATTTCGCTTCCCACAAACATCCAAAAGAGATGCCTTGGTGTCCATTTCTCTGAATAGATATGCCTCCCTTCATCTAGATGGGTGTTTCTTGTCAGCATTAAGATTGCAAAACTCACCACAGAAAACACAGTGCCTTTTAAAATCAAAACATTTAGCTGAACCTCCCGAATGTGAGCGCCTGGTCACCTTGAAAGGGACATTGGAATCAGGTTCTGCGCCCCTCTTACGTTTGTGCCGTTCAATGTGTACCTTTGAGGTGTAACATGACACACAACTTTTATGACATTTCAATATCATTTCATTGTTATCATCTAATGATTCTTGAAGCTCAAAGTGTTTTTCATCACCATATATCTTACTACACTGGATAATGTTCCTTATTCTGACTGCTTTTACAGGTTTCAATTTTTCTTTCTTTGCTTGGCAGTTGAACTTCCAACTGAAGTAACACTCCTCGGGCACTGGATCCATAACCAAATCTGTAAAGAAAATGTAAACATGAGTTAATACACATATATTTCCCAGTGTGATTCTCACCAAAGTGTTGTAAAAATAAGTTAATAAGTTTCATAAATGGCTAGAGGGCAGAAATACTGTATTATATGGAATACAGGAACTGCTTTATTAATAATTCATTGTAGATAACAGGTTAGAGGCATTTGATTTAAGTATTTTGCATGCAATATAATAAATCACGTTTCTTTTGTGATTTTGGTGTTTATGGGGTTAATATCTCAAAATGCCCAAGGGTGCCCACTGGGCACCCTCCTGTATTTTGAAGAGGTACCCCCAAGCTACAAGAAACAGCAAAAAAAACAACTATCCGACAAAACAAGGTGCAGCGCCATGGCTACCGGACTACATGTCCTAAGTTAATAAATGCAATTTATCATACTGACAACATTCAAATATCTTCAATTTACCTCTCTTTAATCACCAACATAGCAAATTGACAGGATTATATGGCTTAATTGAGTACCATACCCAATATTTTGACAAGCATTCATATTTCAATGAGATCCTTTCCCTCAGGTTCATCACCAAATTCCGTAACAACAATTATAATCAGAAACTTGCTTTAATTTAAAGTTAAGAAGAGTCAATCTAATAGCATTTCAATTGGGATGGGGAGGAGCATTAATATCTAAGTTTCTAAATCCTAAGTAACTTCAGATTCATTCTTCCCAGCAAGTTTTTTTTTCTTCGATTCTGACATTCCCCTTTACAGTTGCAAATATCTATGCACTCTAATGATGCTAGTGCACACGGACACTTTCCTGGGTTAGTGCAACCATTGTCTGTACAGTATAAATGTGTGATGTCTCTCACCTCAACAGGTGCAGAATCTTTTGTGTACATGGTGGGATGGAGCTCACCATCTTCTTTATTTCTGTTCCATCCGTGTCCAACAGAATCCATCAGTTCAAGCTTGGCAATGTGACTGGTGCACCAGATTGCAACCTGGTATTTGGCTCGAAGCACATGTTGCTGAAACGCATCCTCAGTTGGTGGAAGCATTGCGGCTGGTTTGTCAGTTGTGGTCGCCCAAAGGAAGCGTAAATCATCTAGAGTATCTGATTGCCCCAATTTTCGAGCCTGCTTTCCATGCATAAGTATTACAAAATGTCTTGCAGATTCAATCGAAGCTTCAGTGTCTGTTTCATGAAAATGCTGCAGACTTCCCAAGAGGCCAATATTCCCGGACAGTGTTGTGTAGGCTGTGCGTTTTCCAATTCTGTACATAGCACAAGTTGTATCACAGCCGGCAAGGGCATGCACTGCAGGAAGGCATCCACACATTTCTGGGCCAATAGATTCTGCTATTTCATGAACTGGAATGTAGCGTTCGGAGCTGACGAGTTTTTGGGAATGCCCGGCATGCATATATAGTACTTCTGGCGACAGCAGTCTTTTATTCCAGTAGTGTAGCAACAGGATCAGGACATCAGTGTCATCACATCGAATGATGGTTCGCGAATGATTTGATAGATGGGCAGCATACAGCATAATTCGAGTATCTGCCTCCTCTTGCGAACTGAACAGCTCCTCTAATGCAGACACTCCTGTCTCAGTCACCTGTTTCACAACCTCCCCCTCACTAAAGCCTCCGGCCAGAACAGTTGATGAACCTGTGGGTAGTTTGTCGCCTATACTTGCACATATGTATTGACAGATGAAGTTTGCCAAACTTGCCTTATTTCCAGAATTCTTCAGGAACAGTCTGTAATTTGGTACATGTCTGCTGCCTTGGATGTCATGAGTTGCCACTGTGGTATTTGTTGCACCTCTCCGGGTTCTTTCAGATTTGATGGAATTTTCATGATCATAGCGGTCGAAGATGATGGTGACCTGTGTAATACCGAGAGAAGGATTTCTAAGAAGACGTACTATCCTTTTCTGAACTATTTCTGCCAAATCGTTGAACGTCTTAAAGTGGCTCTCATTCAATGAATGCCACTGAATGAATGCAATCATTGCCATGCCATCAATTATGTACATTGATGAACAACTGGGTGACATCTCGGGCAACTCTGTTATCACATCTGTACATTTTTCTTCAAGTTTCTTTGTCAGTTCAGCCTTTGCAGTCTTACGCATGGAACCATCATCATGAAATAATGATGGCGGCACAGCAGCTAGTTCAAAGCTCAGGACAAATCTCATATCTACTTCTCGATTCTTTGAAACTGATAGTAGTCTTCTGAATAATATCTCTGTGTCAATGATAAGTTTCCTGTCCTTGTCGTAGGTGAGGGCTTTTTTCATGCTTGAAAATGTCAGCACTGAACATCGAGGCAATGGGTCCCAAAAGCTAACAGAAGACCCCTGGTCGATCCTTTCTGCAATGAACTTATTCGTAGCTTTCTGTCCTCTCTGTGGGACTTCCATCATTGACTTTTCAACCTCAGGCGTTGCTACCTGACCAGTAGTGATGTTCACCAATGTCGAGGGAATGTTGTCCAGGTCAAAAGGATCTTGGCATTGACTTAGTATGAAATCCTTGATGTTGGATGCATCCTTTCTGTCGTGCTCCATCCTCGCATTTCCAAGTTCAGTATGGAAGAGGTTGACCCCATGGTTAACACAAATGTCTTTAAACGACTCAGAGTATTCCCCCGTTACATGCCTGGTTAGAAGCCATCTCAGCAGAGTTCCCTTCCTGCGGGTGTAACCAGTAACTCCTCCTTGGGTCTAATTATCTAATGTTGGTTGCAAGCCCTAACAACATGATTTGATGCAAGAACATTAAAGGTAGAGTGAAATTTAGCAATTTAGTATTTTTTCGGGTGTTTTCGCAAACAAGGGGTTAATTTGCTATGTCAGACAACTTTCCGTGAACTACACCCATGATTTCCTCAAAATAGACATCAATACGCTTCAAATGAGACCAAATTTGCTTTGTTCTAAGAAAGTGCAAGATATGTAAATTTTTAGAGGCTTATTTCAGTGAAAACCGCTCCACTATTAAGCCCCGATGCACTCTGGGGGGAGTGCGCGGGGAGTTTAACGGGGGGTTGAAGCTCCTGTTTAGCGGCCCCCCAACCCGTTACGGTTCTATCCAATCGGTCGCTGACGTGGCAATGACAACTAACCCCGGCACCCCTACCTGAAGGGTACCAGGTTGGGCATATCTCCTTGTACCGAAGGTAAACGGGGCAGTGCCCGTGGCTTCGGAGATACGGGGAGCTTGTCTCCCCATTGCTGGGGGGGCGACCCTCCCTGTCCCCCCCCGAGGTCCCTAGCTTGCATAGTTTCCCCGGGGGCATCCATTAATCGCCCGTCCCTGTCATGCACTGTACGTATTCTTAATACATCGCCATCTGCTGCGTAGCCTCCTGGAAGACCTGTATGTGGTACTCAAGGGGTCCTCAAACCCTGCTGCGTGTGTTTCGCCATGCCTTGGGGTCCCAGGGGTAACCCAGGGGAAGCCTCAGGTGCAGGTGTCTAGCAGAGCGTCGTAGCAGCGTGTCTAGTAGGGCGTCGTAGCAGCGTGTCTAGTAGGGCGTCGTAGCAGCGTAGAGTTTCACCTCCGCTCCTAGCCCGCCGCTAGTGTCTCGCCCCAATGCCCAGTGGTCCCCCGAGGGCCCTGAAGAGAAGCCACAGGGACAGGTAGTGTTGTAGAATGTCGTGGTACCGTAGAGTTGCACGTACCTGCCCCTCTGGGGCAAAGCGGAGCGCTCCTCCTAGCCCCGCTGCGGCCCCGTCAATCCCTGTGGGGCCCCGGAAAGACCACAGGGGCGGGTTGTGTTGTAGGGACGTCTTGGCATCGTATAGTTGCACTTACCCGCCCCCAGGGGCAATGCGGAGCGCTCATTGTCTGCCCCGCCGTGGCCCCGTCATCTCAGGGGCCCAGGGGAAGGCCACAGGGGCAAGGCCACAGGGGCAGATGCTCTAGTAGGGCGTCGTAGCAGCGTAGAGTGGAACAGCACCTGCCCCGGGGGGACAAAGCGGAACAGCGGACGTTGGGTCGTCAAGGGCATGGCGTGTGTTGGTGCGGCAGTGTGGGACTCAGCCACATACTCGAGCGCGTGTAGAGACCTGTGAAGAATACTGCGTAACTCGCTCGCTGCACTTAGAGAAATACACTCGTCTCGTATAAGAGGTCACCGCGACACAGTAAGGCGTGTGCCCACACCGAAGGATATATAGATTCTGATATTTGTCTCCTCTGTGTTCAGGGAGAGGCCAGGGGTGTGGTGGTGGTTACAGGTCAAAGGGTATCAGTGCGATAGTCAATCATGTGGGTTGTGAGGTGGCGGCGAGAAGTGATCCCTGGCTGCTGGCGGCAACTCTTGTTGGGTCAGCAATATTCTTATCCCTTCTCCTCGCCTTCTCTCTCCCTCACCTTCTCTCACTCTCCCTCACCTTCTCACTCTCTCCCTCACCTTCTCACTTTCTCTCTCCCTCTTCTCCTCACCGTGGACGCTCATCTGCTGTAAACCTATGTCAGCAAAACGGGAGGTGGCCTCCTTGCTCACCCCCTCGCGGGCTGATAAGGATAGTTGGAGTCATCACAACATCGTCGCCTCTCTCTCGTCCATCCCCGTTATTAGAGACTCTTCCTTCATTCTTTTCCCCTATTCCCTTATTTATCCTTCTCCCCTTTCCTCTCCTCATTCTCCACGTTCCAGCCCTCACATTAATTATGCTTTCCTTTCTTCCTTCCTCTCTCTCTCCCCTTTTCCGTTCTCAGCTCTCCTCCTTTTCTTCTCTTTCCTTCCTCTCTCTTCTCTCTCTCTCTCTCTTTTCTCTCTCTCTCTCTCTCTCTCTCTCTCTCTCTTCCTCTCCTCTCTCTTCTCTCTTTTCCCCTCTCTCTCTCTCTCTTCTCCTCTCTTTCTCTCTCTCTCTCTCTCTCTCAAACTTAGTCTATAGTATGGTCTCGTCGCGGTTCTCTGTGTAGAGACATTCGGTCAGCGGTTTCGAGTCCACCAAGTTCTTCCTGGCGTGGTGGGCTTTGTATAGTCAATACCTTGTATTTGGGTTTATTTGCAAAGTGTCTAGATAGGATCAAAGTTTTCTCTCTCTCTCTCTTTTCTCTTTTTCTCTCTCCTTCTCTCTTTTCTCTCTCTCTCTCTCTCTCCTCTCGTCTCTCTCTCTCTCTCTTCCTCTCTCTCTCTCTCTCCCCTCTCTCTCTCTCTCTCTCTCTTCCTTTCCCCTTATTTTTTTTTCTTCTTCTCTCTCCTCTCTCTCTCTCTCTCTTTTCAAATCTCTATCGTTTTTATTCTCCCCTTCCTCTCTCTCTCTTCTCTCTCTCTCTCTCTCTCCCCTCTCTCTTTTCTCTCTTTTCTCCCCCTCTCTCTCTCTCCTCTCTCCTCTCTCTCTCTCTTCTCTCTCCTCTTCTCTCTTTTTTTTTTTTTTTTTTATAAACTTAATACATTGAAAACAAAAGGGAGTTGATGTGCTAAAGCCCCGGCTGGGACGCCAAAGGACTATCTCTAGCAGTATTATATTTTATTCATATCAATAATTATACAAATAATATGGAAAAAGTATAGCATATTCTACTATAAACTAATACCAATACACGAATGATTAAGAAATTATACTAACAACTATACGCTAATACAAATAATATAAAGAAAGTATGCTAATACATCGAACACATATATATAAAGAAATTATACTAATATAAAACATAATCTTAATACAAATGTTAAGTCATTATTTTATTGCATGTTTTATTCCCGTTAGTTCCGTTTGCAGCCAGGCATTTACGCCCGATTTGAAGGCGTGCAGGGAAGTGGTGAGGTGCGGGTCGGTCTGGCGCACCAAGGTGTTCCATAGGTCGACCATAGCGGGGTAGGAAGGAGCGGAGGTAATGTTCCGTCCTCGCGAAGGGCACAGTCACCTGATGGTCGATGTTGTGGGCCGCACGGGTAGAATGGGAGGGCCTGGCCCGTGGGTTGAGGCGCAGCTCTGCTAGTTGTTAGGAGTTGCATCCTGTGAGCCTTGTACATGACGCACATGCCTGCCACGTCACGCCGCTGTTTAGAGAGGTTGAATGATCTGTGGCAGCAGCCTCAGGGGCTTTCACCCGGGGCCAAGCCGCTGGGCTCTGGCTTGAACCCGGTCAAGGGGGCGAGGTATGACGGGGGCAGGAGGACCATGCGAGGGGCGAGTATTCCATCAGGGAGCGGACTTGTGACTTGAAAGGGGTGTGCCGACCCCCTGAGCGTCCAGGATGTGCGCGACGCGTCGGATGCAGCTCATTTTCCAGGCAGCATCCTTGGCGACCTTCCTGACTGGCTGGTGTATGTGTGGCCAAGTCGAACTCCACCCCTAGAATGTTGACTGACTCCTGAGGTGTATTTTTCTGCCTTCCAGGAGAATGGAGTGTTGATCCAGTTGACTCCCATCTTGCCTGCGGGAATGAGAACGGCTTTGGTCTTGTCTGGTGCAAAGGTGACTTGGCCATCTCTTGCCCCAGGAGGCGATGCTCTGTATGCCTAGTTGATGCGAATGACTGTGGTTTTGGCGGTCACTCCTCTCACAGGTGAATGTGAGAGTACAGTCGTCTGCGTACGCTCTTGCCTCAGGAATCAGCTGCAGGGTGTCGTTGAAATAAACGTTCCTAATAATGGCCCGAGTACACCCTTTCCCTTTAGGGGCACTGGCTTTGATAGCATTTTTAGAGGAGTGTGACATTCACCACCACGCGCAGAGTTCTTTCGTGGAGGTAATCTTGCAGGAGGTGTAACAGGTCAAACCCCAGATCCCCAGGGCTTCTCAGCTTGGTAGTGATGCCCTGATGCCAAACCCTATCAAAGGCAAACCCCGATGTCAAGGGCGACGACGAAGGTGTCTTCGCCCCGATCTAGGGAGTGGTTTTCCCGGCTGCTGAGTGCAGGAGAAGGGCTGCTGCGGGTCTCCCCTGTCGAAGCCGAATTGCCGTGAATTTTAGCAAGCGGTGAGCGTCAACAAATTTAGTGATTTTGGAGGCAATGATGGACTCAAGAACTTTCCCAACAACGGAAAGGAGGGAAAAAGGGGCGGTAGCTCTGAGGATCGCCTCTGCTCTTCTTTTTGTGGATAGCACAGACTCTCGCCACTTTCCACTCAGATGGCCACTGCTGAGATGAAAGGCACTCCCAGAAAATGGTAGGAAAGGCACAGCAAGTTGTAAAGCACTCTTTTTAAGCAGGTGAGGGGTGATGTTTATCTGGTCCCAACGCTTTCTTGGGGTCAACTTGTTGAAGTTGTTGCAACACCTCCTCCGTGGTAATGGTGATGGGTTTCCCCAGGGCGGCCTTGGTTAGAACCGAATGTAGGAGGTTCACGTTCTGGGTCAGGAACTGTTATCTTGGAGGAGAAGTGGGCAGCCAAACCTGAGCTTTAAACCCCCGGGGACTTGTGACAACAGAGCCATTAGGTGCTGTCACGATGGGTGCTGTCGTCACGAGAGAAGCCCTGTTGTTGTTTGAAAGCTGCTCCACCAATCCTTAGTGCCCACTGACTGGCCTGTTAGCTTTCGCTTGAGGTGATCCCTCCAGTTGTTTTTTTGTTGATCGCCTTTTTTCTGGACTCTTTTTCATATTTTCACATGCCATTTTGTGCTGGTGTTTATGTCTTCTTGTGGGGTGGGACTTATATCGCAGCCAGGCCTTGCTCTTATTGTCTGCTGCTTTCCTGCATTGAAAGCCAAACCAGGGCTGGTCTCCCGTTTAGACTTGTATGTCTGTGCAGGGCACAACATCTTCTTTGGTGGGACATCAGATTCTGTGAAGTTCTTCACTTGTGTGTCAACGTCACTGTAAGCACGTCAGACCAGCAAATCGTTGTCAAGTGTTGCCTCTTGCATCCCAGTCACCCCTGTCCATAGCCAGTTGGTGCGAGTCACTGCCTCATCTCTTCCGTGGCCAGCTTGATCTCTGGTGAGACAGCCAGGTGGTCGAGGATACCCACTGTTGCTACGGGCGGCCAGTCACTATACTGCGTGGCAAATCGGTGATTACAGTCAAGTGAAACCCTGAGACTCTCTCTCTCTCTCTCTCTCTCTCTCTCTCTTCTCTCTCTCTCTCTCTCTCTCTCTCTCTCTCTCTCCCTCTCTCTCTCTCTCTCTCCTCTCTTCAAACTTAGCCTCTATAGTATGTTTATTGTCCAAGCTCGCTTCGCTCGCTTGGACATCTATTTCAGCCGAAATCAGGTGTCATATAGGCTTGTAAAATGTTTCCTCTTCTTCTTCTTGTGACTACTTTTGTGGGGAATGCTACAGGCGTAAAGGAAGAAATGTGGCACAAAAGGTTATATTTCGTCTCTTAACTCATTGTCCAAGCGAGCGAAGCGAGTTTTTAGCATTTATGCTAAAATTCGTAATATATTGTGCCTGGCGACATTACTGCAGTGGCGAAAGTAGTGCATTAGTGTAGTGGAAATAAAATGTTTTCGACTCTTAGTCCTCACAATAACAGTCTGAGCCGAGGAGACAGGCTGCTTGTGTTAGGCCTCATATAACCACTATAACTCGTGTTTCTAATGCCGTTATAGGTGTTATTTAGGGTTAGCGTGGTGTTATATACGTGGTAGGGTGTGTGTGAGGTGTTAAATATGCCATTTCAGCCGTGGGTACAGAGAGGAATTGTCCAAGCGAGCGAAGGGAGCTTGGAGCTTGATTCGCATTTAACAACTATGAAATACCACCACCACCACCACCACCACCACCACCACCACCACCACCATCACCACCACCACCACCGCCATCACCACACCATTTTTTTTAGAACTTTTTTCAAGAACAATTTAGCACTTTTCTTTTCTTTGTAAAATGTAGAGAAAATCAAAGAAGGGGATGGTGAAGGTTTGGTTGGGTTAGGTCAGGTTGTAATAGAAGTAATTTAAGGTGAGGGTATTTAAAAAGTTGACTTTAGCCTGTGCGAGCTTGGACACGTTCCACATCTTTAGTGTGGACGTCTATTTCCTAGTGATAATTATGCTTTCTTTCCTTCCTCTCTCTCTCTCTCTCTCTCTCTCTCTCTCGCTCTCTCTCCTCTCTCTCCTCCTCTCTCTTCTCTCTCTCTCTCCTCTCTCTCTCTCTACTTAGTCTCTAATGTAGTTATGATATATGCTCTCTATCCTAATTACTCTCTCTCTCTCTCTCTCTCTCTCTCTCTCTCTCTCTCTCTCTCTCTCTCTCTCTCTCTCTCTCTCCCTCTCTCTCTACCCGTCAGGGTGGCATGGTTGGTAGAGTCGTGAGCGCGTGTGCAGAGTCCCTTCGCATTCGGTCAGCGGTTCGAGTCCACCAAGTTCGTCCTGGCGTGGTGGCGCTTTGTATAGTCAATAACCTGGTAGTTGGTACTTGCAAAGTGTCTAGATAGGATCAAAGTATCTTATCTTTCTCTCTCTCTCTCCTCTCTCCTCTCTCTCCTCTCTCTCTCTCTCTCTCTCTCTCTCTCGTCTCTCTCTCTCCTCTCTCTCTTCTCTCTCTCTCTCATCTCTCTCTCTCTCTCCCCTCAAACTTAAGTCTCCATTTTATAATCGGATATTTTTAGCCTTGAGGAAAATAAACCATCGAAAGACAGACAAAACTTCGATATTACAGATCAAACAGAAAAAAAAAGATAATCCGACTCGAGACAGAGCATAAGCAGCCTTTGTTAGGGGAATGAATTATAGCTTGGGTTTCAAGGAGCATAGAAGTGGCAGTTCCTTGTAGAGGCGTGACACGATAAAGTAACTCAGGATCAAGGAAAGGGAGGAGGAGGCATCTGGCTCAGCCCTCGCCCGAGTTGGCCACCGTCCAGCTTTAAGGACGACGCAGTTTGTTTGTTGTGTCATTGAGAGAGAGAGAGAGAGAGAGAGAGACTATATATATCTTTTTGATCCCTCGTCAACACAACAGATAGCGATAAGTGAACGATATCTAATAACGGATCATAGGTTTTCCGCGAAGATATTAGTGGAAAATTAATACATTTATTTACTACTACAAGATTTATTACTACATAATTAAGGAATTCTGGCTATAAATATTTTACCTTGAAACTGTAATATGACACATAGATGCTCTCTCTCTCTCTCTCTCTCCTCTCTCTCTCCTCCTTCTCCTCTCTCTCTCTCTCCCTCTCTCCTCCTCTCTCCTCTCTCTCTCTCCTCTCTCTCCTCTCTCTCTCTCTCATCATCGATCTAGGGTGGAAATGTTCTTTAGCTGATTTTGAACACTTTACTGCCTTAACTTATCTACCTTTTAAGCCATATGTATGAGTACTAACTGTTTAAATAATAAATAAAAATAGAGAAGTGAGACGAGATGAGAGAGAGAGAAGAGGAGAAGAAGAGAGAGAGAGAGAGAGGAGAGAGAGAGAGAGAGAGAGAGAGAGATAGAGAGAGAGAGATAGAGAGGGAGGAGAGAGAACAACAAAAAACAAAAACAACAACAACAACAACAACCCATAACAACTCTCTTCCTGTGTACCTAAGAGATCGTCAAGGTTACGCTCGCCATTCACCGTCACTTTTGTTTACCACTTATGCCGCCCAGGTGTCTTATCAGCGCGGGTGTTGACGACTGATGACGGATGATTAAAAGCATTATACAACCCTCCTGTAACACTACCTCCCCACCCCACACCCCGCAGTCACCACCGCCACCCTTGGCACTGTCATCCCCTACTACCATTTGGGCCCGCACTCAAGACAGCCAGGGGGGGGGGGGGTATTCAAGGCCAGATATACTAAGAGAGAGGGGGGTTAGTGCCTCTCTGTAGTGCCACTGGGCGAGAAAACTGTCTTGGTTATTCCCTTCCCTCGTTGGTAACACTGAAGTTATTGATTTTTTTTATTCTTGTTCTTTATTCTTTTTATTCGTATTCTTATTTTTTTTGTTTATTCTTGATGAATTATGGCAACTTAACAACTGTCCTGAAATGTTCCCGTCTTGTCCTTTTTCTATTTATTCTTGATGATGAATTATAGCAACTTAATAATTGTCCTGAAATATTTAACCACGAAAAATAGATTCAATGTTCTATCTAAAAATATTATAAGGTAGCTTGAGTCATCGCCTTGAAAAAAATGTGAACGACATGATCAACACTGCATAATATAGTAGATAATTATGTTGTTTTGCTTCCTTTAGTCACCGTCTTGAAAGAAAAAAAACTGAACAGGTTTAACACTATATAGAAGCTTATGTTTCCATAGTTGCTGTTGTATTAAGAGTACTTTCCAGCAGGTGAAGCGTGGAAGGGAGGGAGGGAGGACAGGTGAGCGGACGCCCCAACACCTTCACTTCCCCATCGATTAATAATTCTGCAAGTCAGGCATGATTATTAGGAATTTCCGGGTTAGGGAAGTGCGGCTCCGTGCACAACGCTGGTGGTGGCGAGGGTGGTGGTAACGGGAAGGCGAGAGTGCGGTCAGACTGGTGGTGCGTCGTGGTCACTCAGGCGTGGGTTGGCAGGGGGTGGGTTCAGGGATAGGACAACAGGGGATACGTGGGTTGGCAAGGGTTGGCAGGGGGCAGGTTCAGACATGTATAGGATAACAGGGGAGACGTGGGTTGGCAGGGGGCAGGTTCAGGCATAGGATAGCAGGGGTTGGCAAGGAGCAGGTTCAGACATAGGACAACAGGGGAGACGTGGGTTGGCAAGGGGCAGGTTCAGACATAGGACAACAGGGGAGACGTGAGTTGGCAGGGGGCAGGAGACTGGGTTCAGGAATAGGTTCAAAAAGAAGTTCCTAAATGCAGAAATAATAGAAATAAATAATAAAAGTGTTCCTAATGCAGTGCTGGGAGAAAATAACACAAAGGAGACAAATGAATTAGGATGTTAGTATAAGGACCGGAAACTAATGAAAAAGTTTTAGTATCCCAGGTGAAATAACCAAGGGAAGAGTTGACAAGTCTGATTAACAAAGGAGACGAAGTTGAAGAGGACCCATGAAGCGATACTATGAGCGGCAAAGGTCACAAGAAGAAGAAGAAGAGGACAGCAGCTAGGGGAAGGAAAATCATAGAGAACACCACGGGAAAGGGAAACGAGACAATGAACAGGATTGCGACACAGTTAAGGGCGGGGTGGTTCAAGGCCAAATAAGGGGTGGCCAGCTAGAGACTCAGGCGTGGGAAGAGCATATGGCGATGATGAAGGGATTTGTGAAGTATCCTGCGTCGTGGGCGGGGGGGGTGGGTAAGGGACAGATAGGGGCGTGGCGGCGCAGGAATAAGACCAGGGACGTGAAGGGTACAGGTACAGGACAAGGTGTGGTGTGGTATAGGACAGATGTGGACACTCATGTACGATGCTTTAGTCTTTTCACAGCGAGATCTTTCTTTTGCTATATAAAATCTTCTGTTGTTGGCCATAAAATTACGAAAAATAACTTAATATCTTTCCTATGCTATATAAAATCTTCTGCTGTTGGCCATAAAATTACGAAAAATAACTTAATATCTTTCCTATGCTATATAAAATCTTCTGCTGTTGGCCATAAAATTACGAAAAATAACTTAATACACCAAATTAGTGGTCGAAGGATACTAAAAATGTTATATCTATAAAATATTGCTTATATTCATTAAAATCGTCTGATGTTCACCAAATTACAATGGAAATTACGTTCTGGACCTCTAGGGGTTAAGAATAGACGTGTTTGTGGATGTATAATGTACTCTTGTATCCTCCTTGGCACGCCTTCCGACCTGCCTCACCTACTTCTCAGGCTATAAATAAGTGACGGACTGAATCGCCCACATTTTCCATTTATATATTTATTGACCACATAAGAAACATTACAAAGGAAAATAAAAATGAAAAATACAGAATAACAGTTACATAAATAGATACAATAATAAATACCGTTGGCTTAACTTCTCTAAGGGTTTTCTTAAGAGTTTTCACGCCCTTGATAACACATTGCCTTTAGAAATACACGCCGTTCATTGAGGTCACTCGCACAGGTGTCCGCGTGAATATTTACTTAAGAGTCATCACCGCACGATTGACCGTACGTACCAACCACCTGGCAGTAACGTAATAAAGATATTCTCTCTCTCTCTCTCTCTCTCTCTCTCTCTCTCTCTCTCTCTCTCTCTCTCTCTCTCTCTCTCTCTCTCTCTCGATGAAAAAAATGAATACTGCGGACGTGGTTGAAATGGCTTTGTTTGGTCTCGGCTTTGTTCACTCTTTATTTTATTTTTATATATAGTGTTGTTTTTTGTTAAGTCTCTAGGTTGTTGCTTCTCATGCAGCTTGGTCTACGTGTTCATCTCCTTCGTTATAGATACATCCGTGCAGGACGCGGTACATTACCCATGCTTGGCTACAAGGTCATACTTATCATCCTCACTCGGTTATGCCTTATTTTATCGCGTTCTTTCAAGGTTTGTTTATTTGCTTATTGACACTGATAGCGGCAAGGCAAGGCGGGTAAACAAGAGAGAAAAATGCTTATTTGTGTTGTCCTAATCTTACAGTATGTGACAATAATCTCTACGTTATAGGCACGTGGCATGGGGCTGTGACTCAGTTTTGCTCGCATGCATTTATTTTTTTCTTGTGTTCGTGTGAATATGTGTGTGTGTGCGTGTGTGTGTGAGAGAGAGAGAGAGAGAGGAGAGAGAGAGAGAGAGAGAGAGAGAGAGAGAGAGAGAGAGAGAGAGAGCAAATGCATCGTGAGAAGCAGTAATAACAGAACAAAAGTGTGTGTCTGTGTGTGTGTTTGTGTGAGTCACGGGGAGGGAGAGGGATAGGGGTGGCTAGGCATGTAAGAACACCTGTTTACTCTAGGCTCCATGTGTGGACGTATACTCTGTTCACTCTAGTCTTATAAGCTGATAATTTTTCAGCTATACATACTGTCACACCTCGACTCGCTTCGCCTCCTCCACAAACTATACTAACTGCCTATCTCCCTTAGGCTAACACCAAAACCTTTAGAATTAGTGTTAAACCTAACCGAATTCTAAAGGCTTTGAGCTAACACTATTAACACGCTTTTTCTGTTCATGCTTATGTATTTTGTTGATGTTTGTGGGGAGAAGTTTGTATTCCTCTCTGTATTTCTATTTTTCTTTCTATGTACCACTTCCCCCCTCCCATCATTGTAAACTCCCCATCTTTCTAAATAAACTTGTGAACTTGTAAACTTGGGGAGGTGGTTGCCTGGTTGGACTCCCCTAATGCTTGTCTCACATCCTGATCTCTCACAAGCTAGCCAATGGATGCCAAGGTTACAGCCTCCCGGGGCCAGCAAGGCATTCAAGCAGCCAGCCAGTCAAGGCCGAGAGACAGACGCCTAATACTGTGGCCTTGCCGGAGAGCACAGATGCGTCTCCGTATTGAGTGTTGGGTTGAGGATGGTCGTGTGTATGTGTGTGTGTGTGTGTATGTGTGTGTGTGTGTGTGTGTGTGTGTGTGTGTGTGTGTGTGTTTACCTAGTAGCATACAGGGGCTGAGCTATGCTCGTGTGGCTCTGTCTTTATATCTATGTTTATCAAGTTTTTTCCTGTCCAAGTGTGTGTGAATTTGTGTGTGTGTGTGTGTGTGTGTGTATAGTCACGTAACCTTTTCAGATGCCATGATGCGTATACATTTACGTGACTTTTTCACCTTGTCACGACGCGGCAAACACTTTCACTGGGCAGGGCGGCGCAGCACATTCCAAGCGCCAAGGTTTACTGCACCTATAAAGAAAAAACCCAAACCTTCCTGGCCCGCGGTACTGTCGCGGTAAGGATCGTATGTGTGTGTGTGCAGCTGTACTTATGTATGAGTATGTACACACCTGCGTTTGACAGTATGAGTAGTTTGACAGTATACACCTGAGCCACACCTGTGTTTAGGGAACGCCTTGATTTTTTTTTTACCATCGAAAGAATAGACAGCCTTGGTGGTGGTTTCTACTTCTTCTTGTGACCTTTGACGCTTAGTATCGCTTCATAGGTCCTCTTCAACTTCGTCTCCTTAGTTAACAATTTTGTCAATTCTTCCCTTGGCTATTTCATTTGGAATCTTAATTTCTTGTCTTCTTTGTCCAGTGGCAGTTGTGAAACATAGGA
>JACEEZ010016566.1:37500-60000 GCA_016584305.1 Chionoecetes opilio
TTTTCTGCACCAACGCCTCAGACAAGTGGCGAACACTAACTAAGCTATTATTTTAATGTCAGAAATGATAAATTTCACTAGTAAAATGTATTAGATATGTATAAAACAGTCAAAATACTGATGCCGCTTTGGGCTCGCTTGTGTTGGTACGCCTGTCAAATATCCACCAGTCGGGGCAGTTCTTGTAGATCTCACCAGTGGATGAACGACGGTGGAAAATCTCCACCGGCCGGGATTTGACGAGCATTCTTGAATATAGCCCTTTATATGTGCGTTACACTTGTATGAGGTGGTGGATAACGCACGACCTTCAAGTGATGAAAGACTTGCAGTTCTTTGTGATCTGTGCTGAGTTATTTTAATTATCATGGCCTTGCAGCGCCTTGCCATGATTTTGATACAAAGCCATTGCCAGGGAGTGTATAGTTATATAGCTAAACGTTGTCGTCTGAATAGTCACATCCAGAAAACACACACACACACACACACACACACACACACACACACACACACACACACACACACACACACACACACACACACACACACACACACACACACACACACACACACACACACACACACACACACACACACACACACACACACACACACACACACACACACACACACACACACACACACGCACGCACGCACGCACGCACGCACGCACGCACGCACGCACGCACGCACGCACACACACACACACACACACACACACACACACACACACACACACACACACACACACACAAACACGTAAGAAAAAGAAATAGAAGCATGAAGAGGACAGTCTAGTATCAAGTATACAATATCCTGTTTATTCATGCTATATATTATACGTACGTGCAATGCTGATTACTCTGTGTTCGCTGTTTTTATACTCTAAGAAAGAAATAGGTAGAATACAATAATGCAGGAAGGTGTACTCGGGACGACGCTTATGTCACAAAGCGTCTCATAGCTCTTCCTGTTGTTCTTTGGTATCCCATCGGGTGTATTGTTATGTGGCGTCGTGGCGTTGTGGTCGCCTTGGTGGACCTGAGAGGCTGCCAGGCTCTCAGGAAACCTTGCTGGAATGAACTACTTAACTATTTGTGTTTTTATATTTTATTTTGACAGAGTGCACTTATTCACCGAGCTCCTCAAAAAAACATCCATGGATAAACAGCATGCAATATTGCTTTTTACCATTTGAGTCTATAGAGGGAACATGGTTACAACATTATAGGGATAGATACAAGTTTCCACGAGCAACATGACCACCAACGTTCATAAACTACTATTATTAACTCAATGTTGATTGACATATAGAGTATTCAATATTGTTTTAATTTATTCATATTTAGGCATTTTCAAGCGATGCCGTGTTCCAACATTCAAGTGGTGTATTCAGCTCTTATCTCCACCTGTGTGAGGGGGAGAGTTTACTTTGATTTTTCCTACCCAGAGGTCGAGTCGTGTCGTTGCAAACACTCGCATAACTGTTCTTCATGGTAACGCAAGCCCTGCTGGTGCTGGTTGAATTGCTCCCTCAAGGCTGTCACTGCCTCCCTCTCCCCCCAGAACCCCCCTAGCACCCCTAGCACCCCCTCTAGCACCCCTCCCCCCCGAAGGCTGGGTGCTTGATCACTATTAATAAAGCCTCTCATGTCTGTGTGTGTTTTTGCCATGAGGGTCTGATACAGGGTAGGTTAGTGGCGCCGTTATATAATCCAGATAACCTTGCTGGGTATTGCGTCGTGCCGCACTAAGTAAGGGTCAGGGGCTCGATTACCCCTCTGATTATAGTTTTCTCATAATTATCAATGTTGTTGTTGTTGTCAGTGAGAGAGAGAGAGAGAGAGAGAGAGAGAGAGAGAGAGAGAGAGAGAGAGAGAGAGAACAAAGGGAAAAGAAAGATAAGAAAAATAGGGAAAAGAGAGAGAGAGAGAGAGAGAGAGAGAGAGATGTAGGAAGTAGTGGCTATGGGTAGGTAAACATCTACTACCTTAGCACCTTAGCATGGGATGAGAGGCTGGATGCAGGGAGCGTGTTAGCCTAGTCAAGGTGAGCCAGCGAGGGGCGGTGCGCATCGGCAAGTCTGATGCTGCATGCGTCCTGCCTCAAAGTAACAGATACTAGTATACTACTACTACTGTTACTCTGTCCTGCCTCAAAGTAACAGATACTACTACTTCTGTTACTCTGTCCTGCCTCATCCTGCCTCAAAGTAACAGATACTACTACTGGATGAAACGTGTAGTCAAGGTGAGCCAGGAAGCCTGATGCTGCGTCCTGCCTCAAATTCTCAGGTCGTGGCTCGATTCTTGATTTTTTTTTTTTCCTCCTGACAATATTGACTCCGATTATTGAGTAATGCCCCCCCCCCCATCTCCTTCTCTTTCTCGTGTTTCCTCTGGCCGCTTTCCTTGCGTCTTCTTCTCATATTTCTTTTATTTCCTTTTTTTTCCTATATTTTCATCTATTTCATTCCAAATTCTTCAGGTCTTTTTTTTTGTGCTTAAATCTTGTCCTTTTTTTCGTGCCTTTCAGATAACTTTTTTCCTTGTGAGCTGATATATAGGGCTAAAAGGCTACTTTTGGCAACTCGAGAACCGTTCATTACAGGTAGAACGTTCAGAGTGGTGCCAAAAGAATGTGTATAGGGTCATAATCATAGGTGGGCGTTATCGCGATATTTTATCGCGATAACGATATCGGGTTATCGGTTATCCGATATTTTTTTACCCCGCGTTATCGATTCATCGGTATCGCCGATACTTTTGGTTCCAAACTAGCGATAATTGATAATTTTATTTTTTGGTTCCAGTTTAGCACAGGGGCGAGCCGCGCGTGCCTTGTAGACAGAGAAATAGGTAGGTCCGAGCTGGGAACCGAACAACGGTCTAAACCCAGCTAACTGTCTTGACGTCTTCTCAAAACGTTCGCTCAGCTTCAGTCTCTCACCAGCTGTCGGACGGGGAGGTGTTGCTCCTGCGCGCTTCCGGTTTTACGCGTTCTTTGATGATTTTTTTCCCTATGTTCCCGTGCTTCTTCCGTTCTAATTTGTTGTGCACGTGTATATGAATGTTATCAGCCTTCAACAGTAAGAAGGTGCTCATTGACCTCTTCTTGAGGTACAACACGGCGATGCCGTCCAGCGCCGCGGTGGAGCGCTTGTTCTCCCTTGGCAAGGACATCAACAGGGCCAAGAGGAGCTCCCTGTCTGATGAAAACTTCAACATGCTCATGTTTATGAAGGGGAACAAGCTGCAGAACCTGGTCTAGACTGTGGCTGTGCAAAAGACATTTTTAGTAGTTTAAACTTTCAAATGTAGTTATTTTACTTAAAAACTGCTTTTCATTAGTGAAGAGACAGGATAAACATTGAATTTAGAAGATATTAGTGTGCAAAAGGTAAATGAAGGGTTTTCTAACAGTTTACTGATAGCATTTAAGACTTTTTATTTAGAATATCAATATCGTTATCGCTAGTATCGGAATTTTGGATTTATCGATTTATCGGTTATCGCCTTATCGGGCGATAAATTTATCGCCAGTTATCGAGTATCGGTTATCGTTATCGATTTATCGGTTATCGTGATATTTTTTTCCGTTATCGCGCCCACCTATGGTCATAATTGAAAAAGTGTGGCATGTATAGATACTGTTCGACCGTCCTGATGAAGTTCTTTGTATGGTCCTCTGATATACTTCCTGCCAACACTGCTCTGTCAATGCTTTTGTCACAGTATACGAACACCCACCTACCCTTAATTTCCCTTCATCCTGCTGTTTAATCCTCAGTAACACATGTGAGGTGCACCGCTAACTCAACCTTGAACTGATTGAACTAATGAAAGTAATTTTGAACAAATTTTTATTTTTTATTTATTCTAACTATAATTTTTTAACATTGAACTAATTTTGCGCACATGCAAATACCCCATATTTAACAGAAACGACGAGATTCTTGAAATTATCCCTCTCAGTCATGGCGAACTATGTAGCGACTCATGAGATCACGACATAGTAGATGGAGTGGACAGAGAGAGGTGGAAACAAGAAAGTCACTATACTCTGGTTTTTTTAACGAGGTGAAAAATCCTGACCCCTTGCTGCTTACTGACTGATATTTGATGCCAGGAGAAGGGAATAGTACGGTTCTTCTAAATTGCACCTGTATTCTATCAGAGTTAACCATATTATCAGGTAAAGATATGCATAATTTTAAGCATGAGACCTTAAGATACAGTAGAATGGATTTTTTGCCTGGTTAAAATAAATAGACTATACAAACATAACCCTTCAGACATTGTGTAGTTCCGTTGTACCCATTGCCGTGACTGACGCTGGTCCTGACGTATACCTCTCTACCTCCTACTGTACATAACTACTCCCAACACCTCAGCCAATCCCGTGCGTTCGGAAGGGGGGAATGAGGAGGCACCATTTTCGCCAACTTAACGTGCGGCGAGTTTACGTAATATTATATAGTACGCTGATAGAGTGGAGAGAGAAGTGGACACAAGAAAGTCACTACTGTAAATGGAGTTAATGGACATGCACTGCGTATATCCCCGTGGGTGCCGCGTGATCCCTCTGACCTCATTCCACCTGTGACCTGGGGCCGAGGAAGCCATTCAGGTGGGGGGGGGGGGTGCAGCACGTGGACAAAGTACGGCCGGCACATTACTCTTGTTTGGGTAATTGTTTTTATTATTATTATTATTTTTTTTTTTTTTTTGTTGCTGTATGCCTTGGGGTAATTTTTTTTTATTAGTGTTATTAGTGTTATTATTGTGTGTAGCAGGAAGGAGTGACATAATAGTAAGTTTATCAAGCTGTATGCCTTCGGGTGATTTTTTTATTATTATTGTTATTGTTGTTATTACTATGGGTAGCAGGAAGGGGCGACCGAATAGTATAATAATAATAATTTTATCCTCACCCGAAGGCATACAGTAACAACAACAAAAACAACAACAACAGCAACAACAACAACGACACAATATATAAACATGAGGGACTGAACTGAAATTCTAAAGCAAATAAAAAGATAATATATACACGTGGGCAATGTATAGTTTATCATTTCCTTCGAAGCTTCATCAGCGGGAAAGGAATGTGGTGACGTGCTGATGTGTCCCTCGTGACGTACACTGAGGTTGATGGATCGCCTCATGCCACTCACACTCATGCCACTCACACCTGATGGCCCTTATCACCACTCAGTTAATAAGGACTCTTTCCTCTCATACCTTTGGTCTTTGCTGCGCCACTCACTACCTCAAGTACTCACCACACAAAGACACACGCAAGAAGGTCAAGTAGCCCAAAATAATGCAGCACTATGCACAAAAGAAAAATGAAGCCACTGATATTAATTAGTTAGAGGGTAAATAGGGCACAAAACATCGCAAAGCACACGAGAATGGTTCCTCTTCGTGATATGATTACGTATAGCTACACATATATTTTCATGACACGATGGATATTTATATGAGTGAGTCTTCTGAGTGATGTAATTACGTATACACTCATTTTTTTCATGACACGATGGTTATTTATTCTGTACATTGTGTTCCGGGTACGTCAAGTGAATATATGAATTCATAAATATACTGATAAATAGATATATATTACAATAAATAATTAGATATAAGATAATGATTAGATATAATAATAATCTGCTCACACCAAGTAACGATA
This sequence comes from Chionoecetes opilio, assembly GCA_016584305.1. Taxonomy (NCBI): domain Eukaryota; kingdom Metazoa; phylum Arthropoda; class Malacostraca; order Decapoda; family Majidae; genus Chionoecetes; species Chionoecetes opilio. The sequence goes on from JACEEZ010016566.1 coordinate 43,195, forward strand.
TGAATATATAAATATACCGATTGATAGATGTATATTACAATGAATAATTATATATAAGTAACCATTAGATATGCGACAAAGGCAGAACACATTACCCAAAGCGTTTAGAATTAGGTTAAGTTAGGTTAAGGTTTATTCGAAAGCCTAATTTTAAAGGCTTTAACATTACCAGTCCTCGTGCCATTCATCGCAAGAGTCGTTCATGCCGCTGAGAAGAGTGAGTCACTTGATAAGCCTTCTTGGGAATCCTTACTGTGAAAGCCTAACCGTGATGACTGTGAGACTTAACACAGTGCTGGGAGAAACGAACACAAAGAAGACAAGGAATTAAGATCCCAAGTGAAATAGCCAAGGGAAGAGTTGACAAGATTGTTAACTAAGGAGACGAAGTTGAAGAGGACCTATGAAGCGAAACTCAGCGTTAAAGGTCACAAGAAGAAGAAGAAGAACAACAAGAAGGCAGAGCAGTGCATGAAGCCATGGTGATGTATATATATAGGAATAGTAGAGAGCGTCCCTGTTTCACTTAGATCAGCTCCAAGGATAGTATATAGATAGGCATAGACTTTAGACTTATAGATAGACTTATAGATAGACTTATAAATAGACTGATAAATAGACTCATAGATAGACTTATAGATAGACTTATAGATATAATTATATATATACTTATAGATAGACTTATAGATTGACTTTATATCTTATCCTTGATCAGCTCCCTCACAGACTCATTACCACTGGAATTGGAAGGTCGTTTTGGAAGGTCGTTTGGTCGTTTGACACATATAGAGCAAAATATAGATCAATAACACGTAAAGGGATCATTGAGTAACGTTGAGGTGATGAGGAGATAGCCTAATCAGTGGTGTGGGAATTGGAACACGATTGATACATGTTCTCATCGGTCAAGGGCACACGCAGGATCATGTCTCGTTCCTCCTCTCTGAAACGACAAGGAAGACAATCGACTCTTCCTTATAAGTAGAACGACGACAGACTTCTTTGTATTCCGCGCCACGCCTTTTACCAACGTGTGTGTGTGTTGTAATGTGTGTGTGTGTGTAATGTGTGTGTAATGTGTGTTGTGTGTGTGTAATGTGTGTGCATGTGTGTGTGAATCAACAAGAGAGAGAGAGAGAGAGAGAGAGAGAAAGCAATCCCGTGATTAGCTTTTAAGTGGATATAGGTGTTTAGGTAGTAAGGGGAGCCATTTCTGCTGCTCCTGCCGTCACGTTTCCCTGGCAATAGGTGGTGTGGCGCCCCTGCTGTATATCCCATGCCTTGGTCTCCCACTTCGAGCCCCGTCTCAGGCAGGTCTGGCTAAGCTAACAATAACTGGCGGCGCAAAAGTGTGCCTGCCAAAACACTTATTTTCTTCACTGGCCAAGCATCAGGTGTTTTTGAGGTGTTTTGCAGGAATACCGCACGCCCACTTGTCAACGCCGGCGACAGAGTGGGTGGGGTGGGCTGGTGGGCGTGGGGGGGGGGGCTGGTAGGTTCAAGGAAGGCGGTATAGTGAGACAGACGATCATGTTCAAGGAGGCGGAAGGCAGCCATTGACCTCCGCTCTGCTTGCATGACTTAAGCGATGACGTAGTTCTTATATTATGTCGATATCTTATCTTAGCTGATCACCATCCATTCCTATGCGTTCCTTTGTCCGCGTCTTGAATGTATTGGCGTGCACGAGCAGAGGGTTTATAGTGTGTAGTTTAGTGTTCAGAGATTTTAGTGTGTAGCGGCTGGCTGAGGGGAGAGGCAGAGCAGGAAGAGAACCCTAAGCAAAGGTAGGAAACATTAGAAGGTTTAGTAGAAAGTTCTGGATGGGGAAAATATAATTAGAAGAAAGCTAATGAAAGAAAATGGGAAGACGAAAGAGGTAAACGAGGATTGTTAATAATGGTATAACTACTGCCTCCTTGCCTTCGTCGCGATACGTCATTTTATAACACCAGATTTGATCACCCTTTGCCAGCGCCTATTCATTGTTTTGCCGCCATTCCTTTAAACAGAAAAAAAATAATGTATATAGCAATAAAACTCAGTGACAATATAAAAAACAAAAAATAGTATCTAAATATCTTATCGTGTATAAATAGAAAGTTCTGATTGTCCTGTGTGACGACGCAGTTCACATTCTTCTCGTGAATAAAAATATGTTTTGAGGCAGTACCGGAGTGGCGAGGCTGGCTATAGGCTAAACATACAACCAAGGACAGCGTGGTGGAGGCACCGGCAAGACACAGACAGGCGGGACCAGGGTCTTTCTTTAGATATCTAATAAATGACCCTGGGCAGGACAGCGAGATAGCGGGGAGGCTGAAGGTGATATTGGGCCCACATCGAGGATACCTGCTCGTTTCGCTGTACATCTATTGATTTTTTTTTTTTTTTTTTTTACATTTTGGTTTATAGCGCCTGTGGGCAGTGTATTCAGGAGATTCAGCTACAATTTGTTTGATTTCATTTGAATGCTTTATAAGGTATCCTGGTGACGCTTAGTTAATTAATTCTAGTATATAATAAGGGTTAGTAAAAGTAATAATTTGAATTGTTCTTTTAGTAGAAATAATTAGAAAATAATCAGTTAACTGATAATATGTCAATCATCAATCAATCATTGGGGGCATACGCCGGGGGGCGCGTCGCCTCGCCCACCCTACGACGCCACTCCCGGGGGTCACCACGCGCGAGTTCCCATGCAGGCTCCTTTCCCATACCAAGCAGCACTCGACAAGAAACATCAACTTGCCCCAGCCACGAGCCTTGTGGGCGCCCCCTTGGCCTCCTCCACGCCGGATTGTCTCTTACAGATACAACCCGATGGGAAGGATCGGTTTCAGGGTAGCGTGCCACATGCCCATATAGCCGAAGTTGGCGCTGACGGACTATGCAGGTAATAGGCCTCGATTCAGTCTCACGGTGCAATCGCTGATTTGACACGTAATCATCCCAGCGATACCCCATGATTCTGCGAAGACACTTATTACCAAAGGCATTGATTCGTCTCTTCAAGTCACTATTTAGTGTCCATGTCTCACAACCATAGAGTAAGACAGGGATCACAAGCGACTTGAAGATCCGGATCTTTGTCCTCCTGCACAGGTACCGACAACGCCAAATACTCCCGCTGAGCGAGTCCATAACACCGTGGGCTATGCCAATCCGCCGTAAGGCTTCTTGACGTGACCCGTGACGTGACGTGATAATATGTCAGCACCGTTATAATTTCTCGGCATTCAGTTTTATAGTTGTCATGATGCAATAGTAGCAGTATAGTAGGAAACATCACAACTTTCCTTCCTGCATTAGTATAGTATGAAACTTTACATCCTTCCTCCCTGCATTAGTAGTAGGAAGCATTGCAACCTTCCTTCCTTCCTTCCTCCCCCCCCCCCCCCCCCTTTCCTGAGACACCTGCGTCACCTGAGACACCTGCGACACGTGTTTACTATATACCCACAGGAAGACGTGCCGTAATAGACGGGCAGTACGGGGCAATACTTCCTGCCTTTATCCCTTCCACGGGGCTGTTTTGTTTGACTCCCTTCCTACTACTCCACGCATCGTGTGTCATGTCTGTCGGGTTTTTTTTTTTATTATTTAATTTTTTTACGTTGGAACCTATAGCGCCTGTGGGGTTTTATTCTTCCTTTGTATATTATATCCTTATCTTAAGTTAGTTTGTCCATCTATCTGTTTGTCTTATTGTTTGTCTGTCCACCTCCTCATGCATCAATCCATATATGTATGTATATGTATATAATATAATATATGTAGGTACTTTTCTCTCTCTCTCTCTCTCTCTCTCTCTCTCTCCTCTCTCTCTCTCTCTCTCTCTCTCTCTCTCTCTCTCTCTCTCTCTCTCTCTCTCTCTCTCTCTCTCTCTCTCTCTCTCTCTCTCTCTCCCCTCTCTTCTCCTCTCTCTCTCTCTCTCTCTCTCTCTCTCTCTCTCTCTCTCTCTCTCTCTTCTCTCTCTCTCTCTCTCTCTCTCTCTCTCTCTCTCTCTCTCTCTCTCTCTCTCTCTCTCTCTCTCTCTCTTCTCTCTCTCTCTCTCTCTTTATATATATATATATATATATATATATATATATATATATATATGTGTGTGTAATTCTGTATTCTTATATTTACATTTTTTTTACTATAGTAATGTTGTCTTGCTATGACGCAAATATAGAACAATTTACTGTCAGGTACTACGTATACCATTACCACATGGGAAAAAAGTCGGAATAAAGACACCTTGGACGACATTAACTTCATAGCCAGCCAGCCAGCGCGTCCGTCAAGCCTTCACCACAGCTGTTCATAGTGACGTTTTTCACCGCCTTACTCATGCCACACTGAGCCTTATGGAGTGCCTTATTAATGGTTCAGGTCCTTTACACATCACCTGCTCGTGTGTATGTATGCATGTACCTTTCATCCCCCGCCTACCTCCACATCATTAATAATTACTTGATCATAGGAAGGTGGGGAAGCTGATTGGGAAAATGGCCACATAATTGAAAAAATATATCCGTAATAATCATGAGTTAATAGGTAGATAAATGCGTTGAAATTCGTCGTAGTGGTAGTGTGAAGGACGCGAATATGGTGTTGAAGAAAATGAGTATGTTAATTACTAGATCATAGGAAGGTGAAAGTGGGGAAGCTGATTGGGAAAACGGTCACACAATAAAAAAATAATAATAATCATGAGTTAATAAGTAATATCAAATCGACTATATTTTAATAGAGAGAGAACATATAGATATAATAGATATAATATAATAGATACTAATAATTGAATAGAAAAATGTGCTGAAATTCGTTGTAGCTGTGTAAGGGCGTTGGAAAAAAAAGGAAAGAAAAATAAAGACATAAGTGGTTTACGACTCTGCAACTTTTGTATCTGTTTCAAACCTGCCGCCTTCCTGTCCCGAGCTCTGATATAAACTTTTGCAATACGCCGAAAGTTGATGCTGCTCTTGTAACATTCTATCTGACAATAACAGAGTGCTTATGTGTGAGAGTTAAGGAAAATACGTACCTTATCATATATTTTGATAATGGTAGATTTTTAATAACCTTATCAATCTCGGCATACTTGTAATAAGTAAAATAGTTAATTGAAGACTTTTTTTTATACCTTGACTTAGTATTAATGAAAAATCATATACATATTGCCAAGGAAAGTCATAACTGAGTTCACGGTGGACCCTCCAACTGAGCAGCTTCACACCACTGGGTTACAGGCAGTGGATGCCGATCCTCCCACTGACGAAACCGCACCCTCTCTTGACGAAGTCAGAGAGGCTGTAGCAAAGTTGAAGGGTGGAAAGGCAGCTGGTGTTTGTCATATCAGTGCGGAGCTCCTCAAAGCTGGGGGTGAGGCCATGATCCGCGGGTTGCATGCTGTCCTGACTGCCGTGTGGCAATCAGGTACCATTCCTCCTGACTGGAAAAGGGGGCTGGTCGTCCCTATCTGGAAAGGGAAAGGGGACCGTCAGGACTGCAACAATTACCGCGGTATTACACTGCTCAGCGTACCAGGCAAGGTGCTTGCCATCTATTGCTGACACGAATTCGCAGTCATCTGGTGAAGCATCAGAGACCTCAGCAGTCTGGGTTCACGCCTGGTAAGTCAACAACGGACCGTATCCTAGCGCTTCGTGTCCTGGTGGAACGCCGACGTGAGTTTCGACAGGGGATGCTTGCAGCCTATGTTGATCTCAAGAAGGCGTTTGACTCAGTGCATCGTGAGTCACTGGGATCTTCTGCGACTTCGAGGGATTCCTGCAAGGACTATTGGTTTGATAACTGGTCTGTATTCTGGGACTGAGAGTGCTGTGAAGTGTGGGGCAGGTGTATCCAGCTTCTTTCCTGTGAATACAGGAGTGAGGCAAGGGTGCGTCCTTGCCCCATCACTTTTCAACGCTTGTATGGACTGGGTATTGGACAGGGTTGTAGATCAAAGTGATTGTGGAGCATCCGTCGGCAACACCAAGATCACTGATCTTGTTTTTGCCGATGATGCAGTAATCTTTGCTGAGTCGCTGGAGGTCCTGGTGATGGCTCTCGAGGCGCTGCACGAGGAGGCAAAGCCTTTGGGACTTGAGATCTCCTGGCTCAAGACCAAGGTCCAGGTTTTTGGAGACTTACTAGATGAAGCAGTACAGTCTGTTCATGCGTGTGGCGAGGACATTGAGATCTTGGAAAGTTTTACATACCTTGGTAGCGCAGTCCATAATGACGGCGGGTCACGTCAAGAAGTCTTACGGCGGATTGGCATAGCCCACGGTGTTATGGACTCGCTCAGCGGAAGTATTTGACGTTGTCGGTACCTGTGCAGGAGGACAAGGATCCGGATCTTCAAGTCGCTTGTGATCCCTGTCTTACTCTATGGTTGTGAGACATGGACACTAAATAGTGACTTGAAGAGTCGAATCAATGCCTTTGGTAATAAGTGTCTTCGCAGAATCATGGGGTATCGCTGGGATGATTACGTGTCAAATCAGCGATTGCACCGTGAGACTGAATCGAGGCCTATTACCTGCATAGTCCGTCAGCGCCAACTTCGGCTATATGGGCATGTGGCACGCTACCCTGAAACCGATCCTTCCCATCGGGTTGTATCTGTAAGAGACAATCCGGCGTGGAGGAGGCCAAGGGGGCGCCCACAAGGCTCGTGGCTGGGGCAAGTTGATGTTTCTTGTCGAGTGCTGCTTGGTATGGGAAAGGAGCCTGCATGGGAACTCGCGCGTGGTGACCCCCGGGAGTGGCGTCGTAGGGTGGGCGAGGCGACGCGCCCCCCGGCGTGTGCCCCCAATGATTGATTGATTGAAGGAAAGTCATAGTTGAATGCTACACATGTGAATTCAGAGAGAGAGAGAGAGAGAGAGAGAGAGAGAGAGAGAGAGAGAGAGAGAGAGAGAGAGAGAGAGAGAGATATGCCGCTTTAATTCATAAATAAGAATTCTTTCTCTCCCTCTCTTGCTCTCACACACACATCCTCGTATGAAGAATTGTCGTTTTTTTTGCCACTTGTAACCTTACTAAATTTATTGAGCATATTTTTTAGTTTAATATTTACTATCCGCTAACTTTCAAAACATCACATAAGTTATCTTTTTTCCCCTTTTTACTCCGGCACTGGCCTCCAAACAATCCCCATTCAGTACCTAAGCATCTCCCCTTGATCGCATTCTAATCCTTACAATCCTATAACACACACACACACACACACACACACACACACACACACACACACACACACACACACACACACACACACACACACACACACACACACACACACACACACACACGCACGCACGCACGCACGCACGCACGCACGCACGCACGCACGCACGCACGCACGCACGCACGCACGCACGCACGCACGCACGCACGCACGCACGCACGCACGCACACACACACATACCCGTGACACCATTTTTCCCCCACATTCCCAAAGTTGTGTAATCTCGAGTGGTAAAAAAAAAAAGATGGCATGTAAAAAAATCATTAGGCCAAGGTTAGTAATTCAGTATCACAGAACGGACAGGTGCACTGAAGGTTGTTAATTAGGCGATAATACAGAAGGTCACGCTGATACTACTAACATAAGTAGAAGTTAACGATACAGTAACCAGGTTGAAGTGTTGGTGATAATGCTTGAAATGGGAAAATCCTCTTGAAATGACCGATCCGAGGCTAATGAGAGAGGATGTCAGGTTGAGAGCGTGGTTACTTAAGCTGCCCCAGATACAAAAAAGGGTCAGGTTGCCATATACCATACAAAGAGTTACCATGCACTCACCACCAGTGTTGTAGTCAAGACCAGACCCTCCGAGACCAAGACCAAGACCCTCCGAGACCGAGACCAAGACCAAGACCAGACCCTCCGAAACAGAACAAGACCAAGAACAGGCATATAAAAATATTTTTTATAAATATGACTATCATCTGAATGTTTTTGGTCTGTACTGCGTAAATACTAAATTGTGTTGTCCTGTGCTCTTTCTGTAAGGAATGGGTTTTATTTTGTTTCTCGTACATGTACCTTTGAATATAACTGACATAATTAAATTATCCATATAGTCTTAGGGATCAAATGCAAAAATAGTAAAAAATGTGAACCAAACTGTTATATGCTCAACCTTTGTCCATGCAGTTAATACCCTATACATGTGATGGGTTAGTTAATGTAAAAATAAAAGTAAAAAAGGCAAATAGGCAAAGTATATTCAAACAAATACAGTTTACTACTTGTTACATTTTGCAAATTTTCTTACATTTTACAGTTTACTCGGTCGTTAACTCGCTTTTATTGCTTCGTTGGCATGAAAAAACAAACATAGGAAAATAGCAATTTTTGTGGTTACGTTTTCCAAGCGAGCTAGCTAAACCTGTGGTGTACGTGTACGAAGGGTGCGGGGATTGCATAGGCCTACACATATCTGAAGTACGCGGAGGTGAACAGAGCTGCAAACATGCGTGCGTGCAAACGGAGATTATCACTGCGAGAATGGCCACGTCATGCATGTTCTCTCGACTCGCACGCACTCTATCAGCGCTCGCAAGGCTCAGCCAAAGACTACTGTATACAGTAGTCTTTGGCTCAGCTCATGCATCATCACCGTAGAGCTAGTCAGGCAGTATCTATAGACAGTACAACGCTGTATGGCGCGCCGTGAATCGAAACAGCCATGATTTTTCTCCGTGTATGATAATAAATTCCGACCTTCCCCACGCCGCGATGCACTTTTTAATCCTGGTTTCCACCTGGTTTCGAGCCAAACTCCGAGACCAGAAGCTTCGAGACCAAGATCAAGACCAAGACCACATCAAACGAGACCATGACCAAGACCAAGACCACATCAAACTGGTCTCGAGACCTACAACACTGCTCACCACCAGTGCATGCTTAGGTACCTGGAACTGTCGCCGATAGGAATTCTCGCCGACGTCGGCGTTCCAATTTTTCACGTCGGCGAGTGTTCCTATTTCTGGGGACAATTCTAGTTCTTGATCTTGAGTTAGGGTCTGTGGTTAGGTTATGTTGGCCAGTTGACCAATGTCGAGGTTAGGTTAGTGAACGAGCTAGTGAAAGACAAAAAAGGTCTTTACAAGCGGAACTGTCGCCGAAAATTTCCACGTTGGCGAGTGTTCCACTGTCGACGAGAGTTCTCAAACCCATGCTTATACCTTCTTATACCTTCCCCTTGGAGACTATAAGGTGCGTCATAAGATAAAAAGTCAGTAAGAGTCACATGAATACTTGAAATACTTGAACAATAAAACAGTGATTCAACCCTTACGTTTGCTCCTTGATTCTCTATGATAGGAGCGATAGGGTGGTGATGGGAGTGACTGCTATCGGTGAGATGGCGTAACATGTTTATTCATGGTGGAGGGATGAGGTAAGAGGAATGATAGAAGGGGAGACATGAGAGAAGCAGAAGAGAAGAGAGAGAGAGAGAGAGAGAGAGAGACAGGATAGAAGCAGATGAGAAGAGGGAGACAGGAGAGAAACAGAAGAGAAGAGAGTGACAAAAGCGTTCAATTTGATATATATTTGCATGAAAAGAGAGAGAGATATTATAATACCACCAGATAACTTCTCATAGGTAACGTACTCCAATCTTCTCCGTACTCCAATCGTACTCCAAACTCCTCCAAAAAAGGAGTAATCACTCCTCTTCAACTGAACGAGGACCCAAGATATTAAGTTTTTATATATTCACTTGAATTCGGGTAAATAAAAGACTGATAGCAATAGGAGAAACAGCAACACCAGTAGCAACAACATTAGTAACATCAGTAACTACAACCAGTAAGACGCCTTAATCGGCGAGGGACGAGCGAACCCGTAGAAACCCGCCGCACGGGCGCACGTGCGGCGTCACCCGGAGTTTGACCTGTGTGACATTGCTAGGTGTGTGGTCTCAAACCACACACCAAATTTCAACTTAGTCGGTACAGATAATAGTAATATAAGTAGAAGTTAACGATACAGTAACCAGGTTGAAGTGTTGGTGATAATGCTTGAAATGGGAAAATCCTCTTGAAATGACCAATCCAAGGCTAATGAGAAAGGGTGAGAGCGTGGTGACCTGACCTGCCCCAGATACAGAAAAGGGTCAGGTTGCCATATACCATACAATTTACAAAGAGTTACTATGCACTCACCACCAGTACATGCTTAGGTACCTGGAACTGTCGCCGATAGGAATTCTCGCTGACGTCGGCGTTCCAATAACAACAGCAACAACTAATATCTACAATACAGTCACACCTATATACAACATTTTAAAACCCTAACGTTCCGACGGGGATTTAACCGGAAGACGCAGACACGATTCACAAAGATCATGTTTTTTCCTATTACAATCTCCCACGACATCCATTCCTAGCTTCAAGGTTATTCCCGGGTTCTATAGGGTTACGAACGTGTGTCCCTTTGCTCCAGCACCACCACCATCACCAGCGATAAGGCTACTTACATCACTCATTATATCAATAGCCTACTATAAGGATGATTACGAATTACGATTGAATTTATATCAGGCTTATAGATATTGACATCAAAGATGATGAATGCTGAGAATGTGTTCGTGCCCCTATAGCTTACTTCCGGCAATCATAACAGTAGGTACAAAGGTCAACAATAACAAAGTTCGCAAAGGTCAAAAGGTCAACAATATCAAAGGTCGCCAGTCACCCAGCAGCACCTCAGAGTCACGGCGTCCCTGACCCAGCCCAGCCTGACAGCATAAGCATACCTAAGCCGTGCTGGCGTAGTGCCCATGGAGGCGGCTGTGTGGCTGTCATGGCCCTCAAGGACACCACCATAGAAAACAAACATTGACAAAGCGGTGGATATATGTGTGCACTATCTATGGCGTGTGTGTATGTGTGTGTGTGTGTGTGTGTGTGTGTGTGTGTGTGTGTGTGTGTGTGTCACTGCGTGTGTGTGTGTGTGTGTGTGGTTAGCAGATGGACACACGCCACACTGCCATAACATATTATACAACAAGGTCTGTGTGATGTATAGGGGGCGTGGCAGATTGCTTGTCCGTCACTGCTGAGTGGGGAGGAAGGAAGAAATCATGGTCGGAAAAGTTTGCCACATAACATGCAGAATATTTTCCAAACATACAGACTATATATCATGATCTGTGTAAGAACCGCTGGGTGTTCATGAAGCTGTGCAAGCCACGGAAATCCAGCGTGAGTCACCACCATACAGGCAGGGCTGTCGGAGGGAAAGGAGGAAAAGTCTGCTGTGACATGACGAACTTTTTTTTTTATAACCATAAGCGTAACCAAGGCTAAAACAAGATCTCTATTATATTATCCTTAAACATAACACTTATTATTGTAACCACACACTCAACATGTAGCTACACAATGTAAGTAGCAAGTCATTTTAACGGAACTCACTTCAATAATGATCTTGCTGTTAGCCTTACCAACATGTGCTTTCTAACGATATATTCAAGCTGGACAAAATAATGTGTTTTATTGGACAAAATTTTATGTGTGTACCAAACTAGCAGTGTTTTTGTTGCTTTCCTAAATCTCATGGCCATAAATCTTCCTGCCATCTTTCGTCCTGGTCTGACGGTAACATGCGGCGCCAGCAATTACATAGATATCAGCTGACTTTTATTTTAGGCTTGTATACTCAAGTGGGCTTCGTCATATAAACCGTCATAGACCATCCTGAAACACTACAACTTATTTAATCAAGTGAGATATCTACAAACAGTGGTCTTAAGATGTGTCTCTAGTCTCTACTATAGCTCTCCTGTTATATACTTCCTTGTGTATTATGTACTGTGTCCGATTATGCACGAGTGGAGGCGAGATAACGCGACCTAACTATAGTCTATTTTTTTTAAACGAGGCGAAAATTCCATTCTATCTTACGGTCTCATGCTTAAACTTATGCCTATGTTTACCTGATAATATGGTTAACTATGATAAAGTACAGCTGAAATTTAGAAGAACCGTACTATTCCCTTCTCCTGGCATCAAATATCAGTCAGTAAGCAGCAAAGGGTCAAGATTTTTCACCTCGTTAAAAAAACAGTATAGATGACGCGAGAAAGGAAGAAGAGTTGCCAAATATATCCTACCTAGACGGCACAGCACAGTACATTACCAGGACACATTGCATATATAGCTTCTTGGTGAACACGAAGTAAGGAAAGATTGGTGCCCAGTAATGCGTCTTTGCAGCAGAGGAATAGGGGAGGGAGGGAAGGGAGAGAGGGAAGCAATGGTAACGATGGGGAACGAGATATTGTGTTTTTCTTCACGTACTCATATATTTCCTTTAGGAGAAGTGTTTCCTCCATTTGCCTATACATACAACCTCCATACGTCCCAGAAATACACTGCAATGCGGATTATCTTACCTCCCCCCCCCCCCCCCCACACACACACACTCCGTGGTGTAAGGGATAGCACGCTCGGTCCACAACCGAGAAGTCCCGGGTTTGATCCCCGGGCGGAGCGGAAACAAATGGGTTGTTTCCTTAAAACCTGAGCCCCTATCCACCCAGCAGTGAATGGGTACCGGGTGTTAGCCGGGGTTTGTGACCTGCTCTCCGGGGTGCTGACTTCGGCCAACACAAAGCACTAAGGATGAATGATATAAAAATGTTGATATGGAGACGGGGCCACACGAGCATTGCTCTGGCCCTGTAAAATACAACTAGATGAATACATATCTTCGTGGAAAACCAATGATCCATTATCATATATCGTTCACTTATCGCTATCTGTTGTGTTTACGAGGGATCAAAAGAAGATAATATTTTAATATTTATAATATCTCTCTCTCTCTCTCTCCTCTCTCTCTCTCTCTCTCCTCTCTCTCTCTCCCCTCTTCTCTCTCTCTCTCCTCTCCTCTCCTCTCTCTCTCTCTCTCTCTCTCTCTCTCTCTCTCTCTCTCTCTCTCTCTCTCTCTCTCTCTCTCTCTCTCTCTCTCTCTCTCTCTCTCTCTCTCTCTCTCTCTCTCTCTCTCTCTCATGAAACAACCAACCAATATAATTATATACATATTAGACGCAGCAAAATATTATCAAATGTATATCTGTTTTCCTCCTACTATACTACCTTCCCCTACCCCTTCCACTACCTTATACTTCCTCCTACTATATACAGTAACACCCTTGTCCCTTCCCTCCCTTCCCACCTACGCCCTTTGAGGAGCGCAGAGTTGGCAGGAACAGCAAGTTTTTAGCGACGAGGCGACGTAGAAGCTAAGGGCACCAAGCTTACGTCCCTTTAAATCTTTCGTTCTAACCTCAACGGGATATATTTCCACGGATTAATTGACAGTAGTGTTAGCATTGCACTTGATGACGCGTGTTTATTGTGACATGCTGTGTGTGTGTGTGTGCGTGTGTGTGTGTGTGTGTGTGTGCGTGTGTGTGCGTGTGTGTGTGTGTGTGTGTGTGTGTGTGTGTGTGTGTGTGTGTGTGTCGGCCTTGACTACACTCAGTGGTGATGAAGACTTAGTGCAAGATGATACGCAATAAGAGGGCGTGAATGACATAACCAGGAAACAATTCACGACTTATTCTGTCTACCACGCTTAGGGAGATGTGTGTGTGGGGGGGAGAGGGGGGCAGTGCTGGGAGAAAAGAACACAAAGAAGACAAGGTGAAATAGTTATCCCAAGTGAAATAGCCAAGGGAAGAGTTGACAAGATTGTTAACTAAGGAGACGAATTGTTGAAAAGGACCTATGAAGCGATACTAAGCGTCAAAGGTCACACGAAGGAGAAGGAGACACAGGAGGCGTGGGTGGGTGGGTGGGAGGGAAGCCGTAGCCGTGGGAGGCCATGGGTGTGTCTGTGGGGGGATGGGTTAGGGGCAGGATGCAGGTGGCAGAGAGAGAGAGAGAGACAGAGAGAGGAAAGTGTGCAAATGTCCATGTCATTATCTCCCGTCACTTAGGTTCCCATCTCACACCTGGCTTTCGCTTTTTAGGTATTGAGGTTGTCAGGATTCTGTTTTATATATACGTGGTTGTATCTTTTTTATCCTGGATATATACGTGTTTATCATGTCTTCTACTGTTTGTTCTCTGTCTTCCTTCTTCGTTCTTCTGTTTCTTCTTCTTCTTCTGTTCTTCTGTCCTTCCTTTCTCGCTTTTTAGGTAGTGAGGTTGTAAGAAGTTTGTTTTATATACATGTTTGTATTTTTTTTTATCCTGGATATATACGTTTTTCTCATCTCTTCTACTGTTTGTTATCTGTTTTCCTCCTCTTTTAATAGGGAGTTTTAGTAATAGGGAGTTTTGACAATAGGGAGTTTTAATGATAGGGAGTTTTAATAATAGGGAGTTTTAATAATAGTGAGTTTTGGCAATTGGGAGTTTTAATAATAGGGAGTTTTAATAATATGGAGTTTTGGCAATTGGGAGTTTTGATAATATGGAGTTTTGGCAATAGGGAGTTTTGATAATATGGAGTTTTAAATGGAGGCTAGACACTTTCATGGATGGGTATGAGAGGTGGATGTAGGTAGTGTTAAGTAACAGGAACTACCACGTGTAGGTTTCACGGTTTCACGGCCTCTTGTAGCTTCCTTATGTCTTATGTCTTCTCTTTTCCTCCTTTGTCAATATCATCGTTACCATAACCACTATCAATATCACTCATCATAGTATTCCGTATTATGCATTTGAGGACTTTTTCATATTATTTTGAAGTTAGATCATTGGTAACCTTCATTTTCAGTTAACTCTTGAGGCTCATAAAGTAATTTCCATTGTAATTTGGCTACCATTAGACAATTAATGAATGTAAGCAATATTCTATGGTTATGACTTGTTTAATACCCTTTTCCACTACCTAATTTGCTATCTATGTATATTAAGCTACTTTTCGCAATGGCTAACAGACGATAATATAATAGCAAAGGGAAGATCTGGGCGTGAAGGGGTTAAAAGCGCGACAAAAATAATTCAGCCCGTCATTGTGAGTCTTGCGTTGCTTGGTGGCCCTGACGTCACTTGTTAATGGGGAGTTTTCTAATAAGCTCACGCTCAAGCCTGTCTCTCAGGCTGTCACATCCTCTGCTCTGTGAGGCTGAATGATCTATCATTTACCGTAAATTTTCTGTACTTCTTTGGGACATATCAGAATTACCCTTCAATACAACAACTGAAACAGTTCTTAATAAAAAATGTAGTTTATCATTTTATTTGTCTGCACTTGATGAAAATATTGGCAAAACAATTGAATACTTGAAAACTCAATCTTTAAAAATCGTCTTTTCATAAAAAAACACAAGTTCAAGCAGAATGAGGCTTCAGGAAATATCTACTTGTATGTAAGCATTCACTGAGTACCTATTTTGGGTGTATATGTCTCTCTTACGACGAACATTTAACCAAGAAGTAATTTAAGTGCTTGGCACCTCAACGAACAGTCCTCTATCGAAGACAATACATGGTCTTGTTTACTATTTCCCCCGCCGCGAACTCTAAGCCCCTCCACCTCAATCTTTCCCTCTGATCAATCAATCACCCTTCCCTCTGAATACCCTATGTCCTCTGGTTTATCCTATTGTAACAAAGGAGGGTGGGGCAACCCACCCCTCTCAAACTTCGTCACACTAACGGCTCGGGCTATGGAGGAGACGGAAAGGACTGCAAGGAGACATTTACTGTTGTGCACGGCTTTATTACCCCAACTACTACTACCCACAGTACATAGTGACTGCACGTCTGTCACGTAACTACACGCGCCACTCCGATCCGCCCCAACACAACACAAGTCACAGTCAAAGCACGAAATAAGGAGACGAAAGTCTTCTTTATGTGGGAAACGGTATGTGGGAGCGGATGCCACGAATATTCCAGTAGAGGATAGAGAGTGTGATGAGATAAGCGGGTGATGATAGTTAGGATGACATGTAGCCTGTGGTATTGAGAAGTTAGGAGTATCAGTGATATGAGCTGTGAGGTAAGGAGCGGCGGCGCTGAGCTGTCCATCCCCGTGTCGTGTCAACAGGAAAGTGGGTGATAGCAGATCCTGCCGGCGGGATGGTTTCTGTGGAGATGCTGAACGCCACACTCTGTTTTGGTTAAATGTTCGTCGTAAGAGAGACATATACACCCAAAATAGGTACTCAGTGAATGCTTACATACAAGTAGATATTTCCTGAAGCCTCATTCTGCTTGAACTTGTGTTTTTTTATGAAAAGACGATTTTTAAAGATTGAGTTTTCAAGTATTCAATTGTTTTGCCAATATTTTCATCAAGTGCAGACAAATAAAATTATAAACTACATTTTTTATTAAGAACTGTTTCAGTTGTTGTATTGAAGGATAATTCTGATATGTCCCAAAGAAGTACAGAGAATTTACGGTAAATGATAGATCATTCAGCCTCACAGAGCAGAGGATGTGAGATGCGCGAGAGACATCTGGCGGTTTAGCTTCGAAAACTCCGCATTAGTTCGAGTAATCACGTGCCCTGCCTTGCCTCCCTGGGTGTCAAGTTTCCCGTTAGTGGACTAAAGTTGCAGATCATCTCTCGTCTTGACATATGTTCAGCTTTATTTTTTTTTCTCTCTCTTTTTTGAGCCTATAGCACCTGTAGGCTATTATCTTCATTCCTTGGGTTTCTTAGCATCTTTATATGTTGTATCAATGCTTCTACCGAGACTCAAACACAGCCATGCACCTGTTTGCCTCATCACTAGCCACTAAACCTTGATGCAGCGCCAACACACCCGCCTCCCCTTCCTCACTCCCTCACTCTCCCTCACTCACTCACTCCTTCACACTCTG